>CM064577.1:17431381-17463881 GCA_032716605.1 Paralithodes platypus | reverse complement strand
TCATATAATGTTACTAATCTGAATAAAATCGTCTAATAGTAGCCAGAAAACAGAACAGAAACGCGTATTGGAGCTTGAAAGGGTTAATAGTAGCCAGAAATAAGTTAAAAGGATGATGCCGGTACAGAAGGGGTCAAGGAGAGATAGGTCGGTCTATCTGGTCCTCCGTCTCCCTCATGATTAGCCCCTTTAGTTTTCAGATTGTATGACGTTCAGCCCATTTCTTTGCCAATATTAAGACTTTTCGTGCCATTTAGGGTTCGATTATTCCCTGTCGAGCGATAGCGAGCCTGTAATATAAGAGGAACCGGCCTTTGGCCACGACATATTTATATCGAAAAATGTAAAAAATTATCTTTAAGGAGGGTCTTGAGCGGGTGTTTATATAAGCTTGATGGAGGTCTACGGAGGAACTAAACAATAGTAAAAAGATACATAATTGAGCAAATGAATAAGCCCATCCCCCTTTAAGTGACATTGGCAAGATTTTGGATGGTAACAATTGTCCATATCAAGCCATCAATCAAAGGAATCACACAGCATAGGTCGGACGTCTGTGAGCGTAGCTGAGGTATATATAGCAACCACTTTAGTACGGGTCACATCTCTCTGACTAGTAGACGTCCCTCCTAAACTGCATAAAATTGTCTAATCATAGCCAGAATTTAAGGACTATGGGCGTCACTTTTTTTTTTTTTTTTCTTAAGTGACGCCAATATTCTTTAGATTCTGGCTATTATTAGATGAGTTTATGCAGCTTGGGAAGGACATCTAGCCCTAGAAGGGGAAACCGGGGTCACCACGACCCCGAAATATCGTGCGCGGGCTTGTTTCTTGGTGTTGTGGCGTGACGTGGCCCGGTAGCCACGAGTTTGGGTGAGGGAACGGCAGTCTACACCCACCGCTCATCGTGTGCACACCTACAAGCCCGAAGCTCCGCCCCTCGCAGCCCTACCAGCCCGTTTGGGTCATATTGACCCGACCATTCCCCTTATAAGGTAAGCATTTTCGTTCTCGATTTGTTTGGTTTCGTGCTTGTGCAAGCTATGTTGACGGATAGATTTATGGTGTATTATGCTTATATGATTGACATATATATTCCCCAGCTTCCCATAACAATTTCATAGGCATTTGACCCCAGGAACTATTTTTTATGAATATTTTTCCTAATTCTGGATTTTCTTGCTTTTGAATAGTCCCGCCATGGCTGACCCCAAGAACCTGTCGGATGAACAAATAGCATCCCTGCTCTCTTTTGTTTCTTCCAGATCGTCTCGTTCCTGGGGTCTACGCCCTCCAGGTTTTAGGAGGAACTTACCCCATCATCACGCCTTCATACTGCGAAGTATCAGATAATTTGGTCGGTAATTTATTTTTATTTGATTATTTTAGTGGACACCATTTTTTTGCCTGGATAATTTGGAACACGAGTGCCTCAACACGCAACTACTCAAGAAATATTCTATAAACTGTGATAATAAGCTAGCATAATGATGTATGTATACAACTAAACCATTTTGGGCATCAATAAAGCATTAGAAAAATTTGTTTCTTTTATTTCCCCACGGGGGGTCATTGAGACCCACATTTCAGCTTTGTGTACCGCTCCGAGGGGGTTTCCCCTTCTAGGGCTAGTAATCAAGAGAGATGTATTATATCTCCCTTAATTCGTTGACTATCATAAATCCTTCTTAAACAGAGTAAAATCGCTAATGATAGCCAAAATAAAATAAATTAACTTGACCCACACTAAAAGGGTTAAACATGGGTTGATAGAAAAAAAAAAAATAGAGCAAGAGATAAATATAAAATAGAACGCCCAGCAAATGATACCCAAATAAAGAAATACTGTATTATGGTTCAGAGCTTCAGACACGAGGGAAGAATTAAATTGTGAATGGAGCAGTGATTGAGGTGGTCCTTAACCCATAAAGCCACACGGTATGTCTCTCATCATTCACTGACATGTTACCAGCACCATCATTGTTCATACACACACATACTGTACAAACTTACAGTATATACATACAGTTCATACACATATACATACAAGCACATTCAAACACACACACTCACGTACACACCCACACACATATATCCTCTCTCACTCACACACACACGAACATCTACTGTACAGTATACTGTATTCTATACTGCTGTTCTGCAGTAAATTTATTTCCCATGGAATGATTTTTGCTTCCGTGGCCGGGAACCCTCGGAGAGTGCTGAACGCATTACCGAGGGAATAATCTCGAGCATGGAGGCATGCATACCCTTTTCTTTCTCTCAGTCTAATGCATAAAAAACATGGTTTACTCACACTTGTTCTATTACTGTCCACAATAAGGAGGAAACATTCAAACGAATGAAATAATACCGTCGCCTTCCAAACTCAAGGATCTCGTACTTCTTATGCTTCTGCCCGGAACCAAGCCAAATCTGTTGTTCGACTAGCCAAAAACTCTTTCATCAATAACAAATGCTCTGAACTCTCCAATCCCCAATACACAAATATACAGTATCACACTAGATATTTCCTCTTTACACCTATTTTCTGTTTTTTCAATGTCCACATGCTCATTATACAAGTAAAATATGCACATATGAAGAAGCAATATTGCTATATAAGGTAAATATAACACATTTTCTCTGATTTGCCCTTTAACCCCTTGAGTACCAGCAACGCACGTTATGTGACACCTATGTATGTAACGCTAAACCCCAGCGACGCAATGGTTACGTGTGCTGGAGGTATAGGGAGGAAACTAAGAAAATATTAAAAAGATACATAAATCAGCCAATAAAAACAACCCATCTCCTCTTAACAGATGGCCGACCCAACAAGCACTCTGGGACCCTGGGTGAACCTGACAGATTTGGACAATAACAGTAGCAGTAGCAACATCACAGAGCCTTTCATAGAACAATGGCGTAAGGACCTCGACTTTGCTGCCACTATCATAACCACGTTCAACACGGTCAGCTTCATGCTCGGGATGGGGGCAGCTATATACGTTAAAGAAGTAAGTTTCATGTTAAAGAAGTAAGTTTCATGTTAAAGAAGTAAGTTTCATGTTAAAGTAGTAAGTTTCATTCGTGCTACTGACTACATAATCCCTGCACATATAACTGTAGTTGGGTGGGGGAAGCTATATACTATTAACCCTCTCCGACATATGACGCGATTTTGAGCCTATTGGGGATACTTTAACGCCTTTTTTACCATCAGGGGTATTTAGAAACCTTTAGTTTAGTTACTTCAACCTCTGCAGTTGTCTTTGAGTTAGCTGTGGGCAGAAAACTAATTTTGGAGAGGTAATTATAAGAGTGAGATAACTCTATTTCTTATTGCTAATCTGGCAACCTCTGCGTCATAAATGCGTGAAAGGGTTAATGTCAAGGATGATGGTAACCCCTTCTATACCGGCTCAATCCTTTTAACACTATTCTGGTTACTATTAGACGATTGTATTCAGTTTAAAAAGGGCCTCCAGGTATTAACAGGTTTCTAATTATCTCCCTTAACCCTCTTTTCTAACAAAGATCCTTCTTAAATTCACAAGTGTCTAAATATAGCTATAATATAATGAAAAAAGACGTCACCGGTACAGAAGGGGTTAATGGTTATAAGTAGGTAACTAGTACTCTGCAATAGGTTATAAAAACGAGGATAATAAATGTTAATGCTAATGTGTTTTACATTTAGCTTTTGGATAAGTGATACTACAGTACACCAGTTTTATAAATTACCTTTTCATTATCTATAATGATATATTCCATCCGTATCTTATGTCGATTTTGTTATAAATGGTCACTCATTAGATTTCAAAATGGTCTTTTATTAGACACCATATTTAACATTTAAATTGGACCTTCAACATAGTTCTAATTGGTCTTGCATTGTAGTTTTTATCTAGTTTTACATACATCCTTAAAACTGTCATTGATCATCATCATAGTTATTCAAGTGGCATATAAACAGACCTTTTCCTTCATCACTTCATTAAGAAGTACTTCGTCAGACTTGGCGGATGTCAGGGATAAAGGTTTTTGCAACGATTTGTCAGGAACATGCGAAGAAACCCATAGGTGCACTGGTTTTGAATAAGTTCCTGGTGCTACCGCGGATGGGGTCCTGTATCTACCTATGCTTCAAGATAAAAGGCCTTGAGGGTCTTCATGATTCACCTTCGTCAGTCTTTTAAATGTTTTTACATTGTAGTCTTTTAAATTACCTTTCATCTATCTATCTATCTATTGCCTGACGCCGTGATCCCCGAAGGGGTGACCACGAACGAAATGCCCCCATGCACTTCTGTCCCCAGTCAGTCAATGCCCCTCCTCCCAACCAGCACTGCTTTCATTCATATACTTCTTCACTCCATCTTTCCACCTCTCTTTCGGTTTACCTCTCCCTCTCTGTCCTTCCACCTCACTCTCGTACACCCTCTTAGTCATTCTCTCGCTTCCCATACGTTCCATATGGCCGAACTATCTCACGGTGTTCCTTTTCACACTTTCCAGTACATCTACCTCCACACCACACCTCCCTCTTACTTCCTCATTCGTTTGTCTATCCCTCCATGAAACTCCGCACGCACTTCTCAAGAAACTAATTTCCACCCCTCTCACTCTAAGTCTGAGTCTCTCCACCAACGTCCATGCTTCGCTTCCGTAAGTCAATGTCGGGATTACCACACTGTCGTGCAAGGACTTCTTCACTTCCATGCTGACCACCCTATTTCTTGTTACCTTTCATCAGACCCTTAAATAGGCTTTGCCTTTTGTCTTTAATTGTTTTCGCAGCACTTGTATAATTACGGTCTTTCATCTGAAATTTAAATGGTACTTAATAAACTTTAAATGGTCCTTTATCAAACTTATATATGTTGCATCTACCTCACAGTTATGGGAGCATGCGAAGAAACCTATTGGTGCCTTAATCGGGATGGTGGGTCAGTTCATAGTGCTCCCGGCAGTAGGGTTCTGCCTCTGCCTAATCTTCAAGCTGCAGCCCTATGAGGCCCTGGGGGTTCTCATGATCTCCTGCTGTCCCGGGGGAACCTTCTCCAACTTTTTTACCTTCTGGCTCGATGGGGATCTTGCTCTCAGGTTCGTGATTTTCTTTTTCTTCCTCTTGTACTATTAATTCATGGTACGCCATTTTTTTTTTCCTATGTGAGTGAGGGAGACAAAAGGCAGAACTGCCTGTAGTGAGTGCCTCCATCAGAGTTGAAAGAAAGACAGGGCCAAAATCAAGGGACGTTCGAGCCAAAATTGGACAAAGGGCAGCATCACCCAAAACTACATGTGGATCCTATGAATAACCAATCTATCCTAGGTATATGTTCTAAACATTTTCCCCTCCTGGCTCTATGGGGATCTCACTCTCAGGATCATAGTTCTCCTTTCCACCATCTGGTATTTAACAAATTTAATTAGTCAATAGGAGAAAACGCTGTATCTTGTTGTTACAAGAAATTCTGCATCTATCTATCTATCTATCTATCTATTGCCTGACGCCGTGATCCCAGAAGGGGGGCCCACAAACAAAACGCCCCCATGCACCTCTGTCCCGTTAGTCGACGCCCCTCCTCCCAACCAGCACTGCCTTCATTCATATACTTCTTCACTTCATCCTCCTTCCACCTCTCTCTCGGTTTACCTCTCCCTCTCTGTCATTCCACCTCACTCTCGTACACCCTCTTCGTCATTCTCTCGCTTCCCATATGTTCCATATGGCCAAACCATCTCAAGGTGTTCCTTTTCACACTTTCCAGCACATCTACCTCCACACCACACCTCCCTCTTACTTCCTCATTCGTCTGGCTATCCCTCCATGTAACTCCGTACGCACTTCTCAAGTAACTCATTTCCACCCCTCTCACTCTTGGTCTGAGTCTCTTCACCAACGTCCATGCTTCGCTTCCG
Organism: Paralithodes platypus; assembly: GCA_032716605.1. Lineage (NCBI taxonomy): Eukaryota > Metazoa > Arthropoda > Malacostraca > Decapoda > Lithodidae > Paralithodes > Paralithodes platypus. The sequence continues at coordinate 17,457,950 of CM064577.1, read as the reverse complement.
TAGGTCTATGTCGGGATTACTAAACTTGTCATGCAAGGACTTCTTCATTTCCATGCTGACCACCCTATTTCTTCTTACTGCTTTCAGCGTTCCTGCAACCCTCTTCCCCTGTTACACCCTCTCCCGCACTTCTTCATCCATACTCCCATTTTTACTCAGCACACTGCCTAGATACTTAAATGAGCTGACAATCTCCATAGCCTGACCGTTCAACTTCACCTCACATTCTGTGACTTCACCCCTTTCGAAGACCATAACCTTGCTCTTCCCCGCATTTACCTTCATATTCCATTTTTCCCACACTGTTCCAAACATATTTGCCAGACCCTGCAACTTCCATTCATTATCGCTTATCAGAACTGTATCATCAGCAAACAGCAATACAGGTAGCTTCCACTAGTTCCCCTCTCTTATCAGCGATACACCAACATCCACTGCTCTTCCTTGTATTTCTTTCATGACTCCATCTACATATACAGTAAACAACCACAGGGACATCACACACCCATTTCAACCTAACATTTAGATCAAAGGACTCGCTCTGCTCATTCTCCACACGTACTGCTGCCTTTGCATCCTCATACATGCTCTTCACTGCTTTCAGCAACTTGCCATCTACTCCGTATATTCTAAGTACTTTCCACATAGCCTACCTTCTCTATCCACTCTGTCATAAGCCTTCTCCAAGTCCATAAAGGCAACATGCAGCTTTTGTTGCTTCTCCAGATATTTCTCCACAACACTTTTCAGGGTAAAAATCTGATCTACATATCCTTTTCCCTTCGTAAACCCGCCCTGCTCATCACCTATCCATTTCTCCGTTCTCGCTCCCACTCTCTCAATCACTACCCTACTGTACACCTTCTCTACTACGCTTAAAATACATATTCCTCGGTGGTTACCACACACTCCTCTTTCCCCTTTACCCTTATATAGGGAGACTATTATGCCTGTTTCCAGTCATCAGGTGCACTCCCCTTCTCCCTAGTTTGCTAGTTTGCACATTTTCCATATCCATTCGATCACTATTTCACCACCATACCTCAGCATTTCTCCACACACTCCATCTATTCCTGGTGCTTTCCCCAACTTCACTCTTTTCATTGCTTCACAGACCTCTGACCTCCTGATCCCCACATCCTCCTCCACTACTTCTCTTCTTCTCCCTCCCATACCCCATCCAACTATGTTTGCTGGGGTTTCATTCCTTACATTCAGCAATTCGTTGAAGTACTCCCTCCATCTTTCGACTCTCTCTTGCTTCTTGGCTAGCACTCGCCCATTCTTATCTTTCACACCCTTAATATTCCCTTGCTACCTTCCCTAACTTTCTTGACTTCTTTCTAGAACAGTTTCTTACACTCCCTCCATTCTACACTCAGATTCATTCCAAGTTCCTCATCTACTCTTCTCTTACTTTCCTTCACTACCCTCTTCACCAGTACTGAAGACAGCATGTACCTCTATTGTGCCCTTTGGAACAATGTCGACAAACATGTGGATATACAGTCGTTACTGGATGGGTGACAAGGTTTCCTTTCCTTCTCTCGTAATTATGTGATAGCAATATTCTTACCATTAAAAGGAGATGGACCATTTTTCTGGTCCCCTTTCTTCCTCATGCTTATCCCCATTAGTTTTGAGATTTTAAGACATTTGCCCTATTAGTTTGTCAATTTTAAGACCTTTCACCCCATTCCTTATTCAATTTTAAGACCTTTCGTGCTCTTTAAGTGTCAATTTTTTCCTGGTGAGCGATAGCGAGCCTGTAATTGTGGAGGAACCGGCCTTCGGTCGTGACATTTTTCTACCGAAAAATGTCCAAGTTAATCTCGAAGGGGGATCTAATGGATGTTTTTGATGGAGGTCTAGGGAGGAAGCTAAAAAAAATATGAATATATAAATAAATCGACTCCAAAAAATAACCACTGTCCTCTTAATGGTTTGCCTCTTCCTGCAGTATCTTGATGACCGCCTGTTCCTCCATTGTGGCCTTTGGAGCCATGCCGGCCAACCTGTGGATGTATAGTAGCTACTGGATGGGTGATGATGTTTCCTTTCCTTCTCTCGTAATTATGTTATAGCAATATTTTTACCATCAATTCTTTGCCTGCAGTATCTTGATGACCGCCTGTTCCTCCATTGTGGCCTTTGGAGCCATGCCGGCTAACCTGTGGATATATAGCAGCTACTGGATGGGTGATGACGGGACCACTCTCAAGCTGCCGTATATGAGTATCATGATTTCTCTGGCCTTTATCACTGTGCCAGCCATATTAGGCATGGTCATCAGATACTTCCATAAAAGGGCTGCAGAGATTACAACAAAGGTCAGAGTCTTGGTTACTGTGGTTTTTTTGTTTTTTTTTCCCCCTATGTGAATGAGGGAGACAAAAGGCAGAACTGCCTGTAGAGAGTGCCTACCCAAGAGTTGAAAGAGTGACAGGGCCAAGATCAAGGGACATTCAAGTCAAAATGAGTATTTGTCTAAGTCAATGTTAGGTTTCTTTGGTTATACATTTTCATAAATCAGTTCAAGCATAAATTTTTCATGACACATGTTTCAGTTATCAACGGTACAAAAAGTAGTTTAATAATGCCTTTGATATGTTTTTCCTTTATACTAATTTAGGTAGACCTACAGTAAATTTGGTAATTATAATATGTTCGTTGTTATATTCTATAATAGGTCTTCCATCATAGCTTTTAAAATGGTCCTGCATCATAATATTTATAATGTTTTTTCATCACTTCTTATAATCTTTCAGCACAGTTTTTAAATAGTTCTTCGTGACAGTGCTTTGACACTCTTATTCACCCTTGGATAAGCTTAAATATATAAAGATGGAGTCAAACATCCGCTTTATCTGCCAATGATTGACCAGTAACATTTGAGTTTCTTTGGAAGTTAGTAAAAATATTTTAACGCCTGCCACCATTTATAATGATGGAAACTCCAATTTGAAATTAATGGTTGTGGAAATGCTTAAAAACATATGGGTAGCATTTTAGTTTATAAAATGGGCATTGAAAATATCTTAAATGGGTCGTAATCAGTGTATTAAATGGTAACTACATTTAGTCTATTAAACTGTTGTTGTTGGTTACTTGACAAAAGTTTGTGTGAGTCTGATACTTGTTAATCTGTATAATGGTGTGCAGGTAACAAGTGTGGTGGGTTGGATCGGTGTGGTGCTGAGTGTTGTGGTGTGGTTGATCCTGTTCTGGGAGTCCTTCGTTATGGCCACCCCTCTCATCTACCTGGCCGCCGCCCTCCTGCCCATGATCGGCTTCATCCTCTCCTTTGCCCTCTCAAGGTTAACGTGTCAGGTCAGTACCAATGACCCTCATAGTGTGTATGGTCTGTGGCCTGTCAGTCTTAACCCTTTCAGTGCGAGCTTATTTCTGCTATACTAGGGCTCATTCAGGCACTCCTGATTGCTTAAGCAAGTGCCTGAATGAAATGAAGTGTTTACAATAAAATACTAGAAGAAAATAGCTCAAAACATTACACCAGCACGAGCTTTGTAGCTCGTGGGGTTCACCCGCAGCGCTACTACAGATATTAGCAATATTCGCTAGTTATTAGCTATGTCATGCTACATTTGCCTTTGGCAGCGCTGCATATATCTCACGAGAGATGGAGTGATTCTCTTAGTGCCCCGGCAGACGTGCTGGAGAGCGGACGGGGGTCTGTCGCGCTCCCGCTCACTCGCACTCGTCTCCACAGGCTTAAATTGGCATATATTGCAGTAAATTGCCATGGCGTTCCAGAACGGGTCGTGCAGTGAAAGGGTTAAGGGGAGTTTGGTATATTTTGCTGGACCCCCTTCTCGCTCATGCTTAGTGCCATTTGGTACTAGATCTAAAGACATTTGTTCCATTCATTTGGCAATTTCAAGACCTTTTGTGCCATTTAGGCATCTATTTTTTCCTAGCGAGCGATAGCGAACCTGTAAATTAGAAGGAACCGGCTCTCGGCTGTGCATTTTTCTGCCGAAAAATGTAAACATTGATCTCGAAGGGGGGTCTTGGGGGTATTTTTAAGCTAGATGGAGGTTTTGGGAGCAAATAAAAACAAATAAAAAAAACATAAATAAATAAACCAATAAATACAAATCTCCCCTTAAACATGGGAAAGGGGTCCCTTTCTTCAACCTCAGTTGCAATTGTCAAAGGAAATTAATGAATGAGCACCATCTCAAGGTTTTAACACTAGCATACAGTACTGTGTAACACGGGTAGATGTACCTGAAGATTTCCTTATAAGTCATTGTACTGTAGCAAGGTTATTATTTCGATCAATATACATTTCCAGTAAGACTTGATTTTTTAAATGTGGAAAACCAAAACTCAAGTCATTATATTTTGACGGGTCGTATTATTCATGGCACGTAAATCCAAGTAAAGGAAAGATCATCCAAAAATATAAAACGGCTTGACGTTTTGGCAACTTACAGTTCTAGGAGTACTTACTTTGTCTTTCAGAGAAGTGACTTGTACAGTGCATCTATCATAAGATGTATGTATTAATGTATGTATATATATACTCAGGCACATACCCAATTGTTGGGGGTGGCCGACACGAGACAGAGCCCAAACAGAAACAACATTTAAAGTTCCTATTCTCAGGGTCCGGGCCACTTTCGCGTTCCCTCACCCGTTCCTCTGTTTCGTTGAGTTGGATACAAAGGAAGGAGGATTCCTAGCCCCCTGCCCCCCTGTATGTATCACAAGATATACAGTATTACAATATATCATAACATACATACAGTATTACAGGCTATCCCATATCACGTACATGTCACCCATACAGTATATACACTAATAATTACGGTGCAGTATGGAACACTGAAAACAGACATATTATATTTTTGCAGAACAACAAGATAGCGAGGACGGTGGGCATCGAGACCGGGTGCCAAAATATGCCCGTAGCTCTCAGCATCATCCTTCTCTCCTTCAAGGACCCAGTTGTGAGTCACGTATTATCTGTGTTGGCACCTGTGTACTGATTAGCAATTTTTGTCCAACAAATTCTCGTTTTAGTCACTATATATAGGTATTTCAAACAAGGCAATTTCTTGATTGGTAAGTAAATTGATAGCTGCCCATATATATATTTAACTATTCACAAAATATTACCGTAAGTTGAGGCATTTGTAATGTAAATCTCGTATAATGCATGCCTTATTATTTCTAATATATAATTTATCAGAACTTGCTTCGTAGAAGCAATCCCAATAATATGTGACTAAACAATTGTTGTATGTTTTCATCACAGTTAATTTGTTTGCGAGTTAAGATATCTAAAAGTAATCTTAAAACAGTTCCATAAAATTACAAAATATTATATGACTAAATTTATCCGAGTTGAAATTCACTATACTGTGACCACAAAATCATATTCATATGATATTGACATTGACTACACAATAGAGTATGGATTCTCCTCTTCAGATGTGAACAAGATATAATATTTATACTGCTTGGAAAAGAAGTAGAAGGTGGGCTTCAAGGATCACTGTTGTTAAGATAGTAAGGCAGAGCAGACTCGGTGTAATAATGTGTCTTGATTATATCTTGCACGAAGGAAGTAGTGGTATCTTCCTTTTAACAAAAGAGTACGATCATAACGTTGGCTTCGTCCAATTTTTCGATTCAGCTGAAGAGCTTGATGAAAATGGCAACGGTCTCCTTTTTCCTTTTCAGTAAAAGTGTAAATTCATGGCGGTAACAGAACTATTTTGTGTTTTAAGTACAGAGTATGATAAAAATAGTATCCTTTTCATTTCTCTGTATAATCAAATAATAATAATAGCTTATTTTCCATTTGGTTCTTCCAGTTAAAGGGTAAGATTATACTGTTCCCCACCCTGTACGGAGTGATGCTGATCCTGCAAGCGATTGTGTTCATTGCTACGTACCAGGTGGTCAAACGGTGTTGCTGCAAAGATAAGGACGAACACCCCATGACACACACAGCAAGAGTGGAACAAGGCAGCAGGGCGGAAAAGAAGAGCCTTGCTGTGTGATCTCGCTGGGGTTAGAACATTTGGCTGGGAAATGCGCTCGTGTGATACCACCTTAATATAATGTCCGTGGAAAACCTCGAGCCATATATTTTAGTACCAGTCTTTAGGGCACTTTGTCCTTATACAGACCAGTTGAGGTTCTATAGAGAGGCCAGACTGGGTCCCATTGTTTTGTAGGCTACTATAATACGTTAAGGGGAGATTTGTACTTATTTGTTCTATTATTCATATCATGGACTACAGTAGATCTAGACTGGACACGAAAATGGAACTTTGCAGTAATGGACCCAAAATCAGAGAAAGAACCCCCAAGTTCGAACCTCAAAACCGTGAAAATGTACATTTTCGCAGTTTCGAGGTTCGAACTCGGGGGTTCATTCTCCGATTTTGGGTCCCTTACTTCAAAGTTCAATTTTCGTGTCCAGTCCAGATCTACTGTAGTCTATGTTCATATATATATACATGTTTTTTTTTTTTTCTCCCTAGACTTCCATCAAGCTTTAAAAAATAACCCCAGGACCGCCTCTTTGAGAAAAATTACTGCACTTTTCGGTAGAAAAATTTGGCCAGTTCCTCCTACAGTACATTGCAGGCTCGCTTTTGCTCGCCACCTAATTGGCACAAAAGGTTTGAATTAAAATCGCTAAACTAATGGGACAAATGTCTTAAAATCTCTAATGGAGCTAAACATGAGGGAGAAGGGGGTCCAGACCCCCCTTCAGTTACTTTGGTTGCGTTGGAATGAATAGAGCTGGACTAGGTTTGGATAAGTTTGATTAGGTTAGGTTAGGTTAGGTTAACCTAGGGGGGTTATTAGTTTGCTCCTAGACCCCCATCAAGCTTTAAAAAATGCCCCAAAGATCCGCCTTCGAGATAAATTTTTACATTTTCGTGATAGCCGGTTCCTCCAAAATTACAGGCTATCGCTCGCCAGGAAATATGAACACCTAAATGGCACAAAAGGCCTTAATATTGACAAAGAAATGGGGCGAAAGGTCTTTGAATCGTCAAACTAATATAGCGAATGTCTTGAAATCTCAAAACTAAAGGGGCTAAACATAAGGGAGAAGGGGTCCAGAAAAATTAACAAAAACCTCCCCTTAACGATGCTGAGGTCAAAGCATACGGTACAAATATTTCCGGACCCAGTATTCCCAAGCCCCATTTTCTGAACCCAAATGTTCGTAGTGACGCTCCCATAAAACAGGGCCCCAGGTCAGAGAAGGGGTAACTCGCGGTGTTTGATCTCACCAGTAGAGTGAATTTTTAGTATTATAGTTGATTTATTTTCAGCTGACGGTCAATTCAATCTGTTACCAGCTGATTTCTCGACACTGACTGGAAAAATATGAAACTACTTTTAATGGCTGTTTCACACGATCGTATTTTTCCTGATTTCTGATGAGGCCAGGGATTAGGAAATCCATTTTTCGCCAAGGTGTCATATTTTTTCTGGAAAATGGAGGGAACCAATATGTTGGTTTCTTGGGTTTCTCCACTCTCAGTCATCGGCGTATTCTCCCGATCCAAAGGCTTGGTCGCCTCCCACGAAACGAAAAACAAAAGACGTTCAGTACTGCGTTTGCTTGTTTACATTCATCCCAAGACCCCCACGTTCACGTCAAGAAACAAAAACAATATATTAAACAGGCCACATACGAAGATATACTAAAATACGATACTATTCGGAGAAGATAAGAATTAAAACAATATATTAAACAGGCCACATACGAAGATATACTAAAATACGATACTATTCGGAGAAGATAAGAAGAGAGAAGGTGAAAAAGGATAATTCACGAATCTGAAAAGAAAGACACAAGTCGCTCAACTCATTCAGGTGCTATTAAGGGGAGATATCCACTTGAGGGATTTTTTTCTGGACTCCTTTCTCCCTCATGTTTAGCCCCATTGTTTTCCTAATGTTAAGACGTTCGCCCCATTATTTTGACGATTTTAAGAACTTTCAACCCATTTCTGTCAATTTTAAGACCTTTCGTGCCATTTAGGTGTCGATTTTATCCTGGCGAGCGATAGTGAGCCTGTAATTTAATAGGAACCGGCCTTCAGCCGGGACATTTTTCTACCGAAAAATTTACAAATTTATCTTGAAAGGGGCTCAAGGGGGTGTAATCTTAAGCTTGAAGGATATCTACGGACCAAACTAAAACCCTCCCCTTAACAAAACATATAGGGGGGGCCCGTTGTAAAGGTAATCTTCCTGAATTAACATCGACCAAGTCGTGTATACCACTATAACCCAAGCACCAACAAATTGATACATGTGCTTTCTGGTTGGTGATTCTACGTCCACCCAACGCCAACATTGATTCGGCTATCCCGTGTGAACACTTTTTGAATTTCGGCAGAAATTTCCCGGCAAATATTCCCCGAGCTCCCTGGGATATGGAAACTGAAACTGATTGTGTGACCAGGCCTTATCTCTCTCTTGTAGTTTTCATAATCAACAGCCTATTTCGCTTCAAAATCTCGGTAATAACAGTATATAAGGTAAGGACATAGGAAATTACCATCAGCTGACTGTAAACAGCCTATGGTATATTGCTCACGTCATAGTTAGTTACCTATAATGGTGACTTTTTACACTTATTATATATATATACTTACTGTATATATATATATATATATATATATATATATATATATATATATATATATAATATATATACAGTATATAACTATATATACTGTATATATAAACTATAAATATATATATATATATATATATATATATATATATATATATATATATATATTTAGACGATTTTGTGAAGCTTAGGTAGGATATATGGTAGTTTAACCCTTTCCTTGCGGGAGACGTTTTGGAACGCATAGGCAATTTACAGCAATTTCCAAACTTTAAAAGCCTGTAAAAGCCGTAGAAATCGAGTGTCAGTGGGCAGGAGAGCGAGGGGCCCACCTCCGACTGTCAGCACGGCCAGCTGTATGGTAGTTTAACCCTTTCCTTGCGGGAGAAGTTCTGAAATGCATAGGCAATTTACAGCAATTTCCAGGCTTTAAAAGCCTGTAAAAGCCGTAGAAATCGAGTGTCAGTGGGAGGGACAGCGAGGGGCCCACCTCCGACTGTCAGCACTGCCAGCCGCGCACTGAGGGAAACTGTGGTCTCAGCAGTGTTGCCAAGCCGCTACATTGCTAATAATTAGCGAGTTTTCTCTAATGTCTATGGCAACGCTGCGGGTGAACCCCACGAGTTAGGAAGCTCGTTCTAGTGTCATTTTGAAGCTATTTTCGTCTAGTTTTCGGCAGAATACATTTCATTTCATGCAGATACTTGATTAATCATTCAGGAGTGCCTGAATCTGCCCAAAATATCGCAAATATGAACGCAGCCAGAGGGTTAAAGGATCAATTGAGATAGTCTTTAGGCTTTGAATTGGTAAACGTCCTTCCTATGCTGAATGAAGCCGTCTAATAGTTGCTAGAATATAATGAAAAGGATGTCTCAGGTACTGAATGGGATATATATATATATATATATATATATATATATATATATATATATATATATATATACATTATATATTATATATTTTTTTTTTTACCTGCCCTCAGAGGTCAAATTGTGTTATCCAGCTGAGGAGGACCTCTTGGTAAAAGGGGTTCAAAATGACTGTAAAATATGTATATTATTATTTGATAAAGATAGAAAACTATATATAATGAAAGTTTTACTTCCTATTATCATAGAACCAGAAGGGTGATGGCCTGTTATAAAGTTAGGTTGGGCTAATGAACTAGGAAGAAGTGACAAGTAAAGTGAATAATTGACCACTTGCGAGTTTCAGGCTATAAGGAAGTTGGAACTGTAAACATCGATAGTAAACAGAAATTCAATAATATTATGTTTCTGATGGCTAAGAGTATGTAAAATTGGGTTTCATGTATTTATAAATGTACTACAACCGTATTTTAGTTGTTAATCCTGTTAACCATGGACATCTATACCTCTAACTTCCTTATAGCCTGAAACTCGCAAGTGGTCAATTACAGTAGAAGAATGCTAACCTATAAGTCTGTTTCTTTTCAACTGTCGGTAAATTGCAAAGTTCCCATCAAGATTGCTCAGTTATTAGAAGATTTTGGAATGAAATGTAGTGGTAATTATATAAACTTGGTCTTAATATGATGCAGAAACATAGTAGTGTCATATTCTTCCACTAAGTATCGGGAAATTAGCGGCCAAAGAATTCAATTTATCGTCAGCTGCAAATAAACAGAGTATAGTGTTTTAGAACAAGCTTAATATACAGTGGTACAGTCGGGCTAATAAGTGATGTCTCGGCACCAATTGCGTTTTGATCAATAATTGGTATCAGCAATATTTACACATGATTTCTTCTTTTTGAGTGAGATGTATAAGCATGTTCCTACACTTTTCCACCCTATTGAACATCTGACAGACATTAATACAGCACAGAGCGAGCCAAACGTAATGACAGCTGAGACATGACTTATTAGTGCCACGGTACATGGTATACGGTTCAGGGAAAATGGCTATAGGATTGTCTGATGGTGCTTCATATTGCATACATATATAATTATAAATAACAAAATTGTCGCTATGTATGATGGCATATTAATACAAACATTTTAATTTATTTATTGTGTTTTCAAGAATCCACAACCCATTAACAGAAAAGGCTTTAAGGAGATAGTGGCTATTTTGTTGGTCTATTTATTTATATATGCATTTTTTTTTTTTTTTTTTTTTTTAGTTTCCTCTCTAGACCTCCATCAAGTTAAAAAAAAAAAAAAACCCTAGACCCCCCTTCAAGATAATTTTGTACATTTTTCGGTAGAAAATTTTCCCGGCCAAAGGCCGGTTACTCTTAAAATTACAGGCTCGATAATGCTTGCCAGGAAAAAATCGACACCTAAATGGCACGAAAGGTCTAAATATTGACAAAGAAAAAGGGTCGTAAAGTCTTAAAATCGCCAAACTAATGGGCCAAACGTCATGAAATCTAAAAACAAATGGGGCTAAACACGAGGGAAAAGGAGACCAGAAAAAAACAGCCCATACCCCTTAAGCTAAAATTGTACCATATGGGTATCTAATAATAAATGTATTCTAACAATGCAATATTACACATTTGGCTTGGATTCTTTACTTTGGCAATGAAGGCTTGTCACTATGTATCCAACATTTAATATTGTCTTCAATACTCATTACAAAATGTTAACACTGGCAGTATATTCTAAACTTGTCAACATAATTCGGGTCTTGTTATTACAGGAATATATTACAGTTAATACTATTAGAGATCTTCCCTTATCATAGGCCTATGTTGATTTGATGTATAATAGGTTTATTTGGGTGAAGGACTTTGTTATTCCCTTTATCTTACCACAGTGGCTTAGTCCAGCTTGGCAAGATTGTGTGTATAAATTGAATTGAGTTGAATTGAATTGAAATTGAATTGAATTGCATGTGTAATAATATTATTGAGCCAGAGTGCCTGTGGTTTATGACTAGTATTAAGGGGACACTGGCTGTTGTTTTGGTATATTCATTCATTTAGTTTCCTTGCTAGACCTCCATCAAGCTTAGCACAACACCCCCTAGACCCCAATTCAAGATAGATTTGAAAAAAAAATCGGTAGAAAAATGTACAGGCCAAAGGGCGATTACTCCTCAAATTACAGGCTCGCTATCGCTCGCCAGGAAAAATAGACACTTAAATGGCACGAAAGGTCCTAATATTGACAAAGAAGTGGAGCGAAAGGTCTTAAAATCGCCAAACAAACGGGGCAAACGTCTTAAAATCTCAAAACTAGCGAGGCTAAAGATGAGGGAGAAGGTGGTCCACACAAACGGCCAGGGGTGTATAGTGTAGTGTTAAGGGGGGTCACCTGATTGTTTTCTCTCATTTTCTCTCTTTCTCTGGCTTGTATCCATTCGGCCCCATTCAGCCTACTGTTTTAAGACGTTTATCCCCATCCAGGTGTCATTTTTTTACTGGTGAGCGGTAGCGAGCCAGCATATTATTTAAATGTGTTTGACAGCAGGCTAAATTTGCAAATTTTTCGATAGAAAAATGTCTCCGGCGAAGCCAATTTCTTCATATAATGCTGGCTCGCTATCGCTCGCCAGAAAAAAATCAACACCTAGATGGGGATAAACGTCTTAAAATAGTTGGCTGAATGGGGCCAAATGGATACAGGCCAGAGAAAGAGAGAAAAGGAGAAAACAAAAAAGCAGGTCACCCCCCTTAACCAGTGTCATAAACACGTTGATGCTGCTTAGGGGTGTACAGTCAGGAACAGAAATATCGACACACCCATTTCAATCAGTATCGAAACCAAGCGAGACAATATCACTTTTGCTTTTAACCCCTTCTGTACCGGTGATGTACTTTTCATTATTTTCTGGCAACTATTAGACAAGTGTGTTTAGCTTAGGAAGGATTTCAAAGGCTACGAACTATTAAGGGGAGGTATTTAGTTTATTCCCTACACCTCCAGCAAGCTTAAAATTAAACCCCCTTGAACCCCTTTCAAGATAAATTTGTACATTTTTCGGTAGAAAAATTTCCCGGCCAAAGGCCGGTTCCTCTTAAATTACAGGCTCGCTATCGCTCGCCAGGAAAAAATCAACACCTAAATGGTACGAAAGGTCTTAAAATTGACAGAAATCGGGCGAACGTTCTTAAAATCGCCAAACTAATGGGGTGAACATCTTAATAACTCAAAAGCAATGGGGCTAAACATGAGGGAGAAAGAGGTAAAGGAAAAAAAATCCCTCAAGTGGAAATCTCCCCTTAAGACAAGTGTGTTTAGCTTAGGAAGGATGTCTACCAATTCAAAGGCTACGAACTATCTCCATTAATCCTTTTAGCTACCACACATTCTTCCTAAGCTTAATAAAATCGTCTAAATGTAGGTGGCATCACATGAAAAAGACGTCGCCGGTACAGAAGGGGATAAGCCAGATGATTCAGAATTTGGCCTAACAGATTCCGAGATTGGAATTGGTGTGACCTTATATACAGTTTTCATTACTGTGATTCAGGGATAATCAGAATGGTGCAATTGACCACTTGCGAGTTTCAGGCTATAAAGAAGTTGGAGCTGTAAATATCGATATAGAACAGAAATGCAATAATAATGTCGATTTCTGATTGCTAGGAAGTATAATTAGCTTGGTTTTGTGTATTTATAAATGTACAACGACCGTATTTTACTTGTTAAGGGGTCACACACTTGTCCCCACACACACTTGTCCCCACACACACTTTTTCCCCACACACACTTGTCCCCACACACACTTGTTCCCCACACACTTGTTCCCCACACATGTGCAGTAGCTAATTAACATGATCACCACTTGCGGGGTTCGGGCTACATGGGCCGTTTTTTTGGTCTATTAATATATTTTTTCCTATATTTTTTTGTTTCCTTGCTAGACCTCCATCAAGCTTAGAGAAAAAAACCGTAAACCCCCCTTCAATATAAATTTGTAAATTTTTTTGGTAGAAAAATGTCCCGGCTGAAGGCTGATTCCTTGATACCCTGTCTTTGGAACAAACCATACGAGGAACGTCTTAAAAAAATAAATTTAGATTCATTAACCAAGCGCAGATTGAGAGGTGACCTTATTCAAGTTTTCAAGATCATTAAAGGCATCGACAACATGAACTGTAATAAATATTTTAAGATTGACTTATCAAACTAAATGCGGGGAAATGGGTAAATCATTCAACTCTAAACGAATCCAAGAATTTCTTCTTCAACCGAGTCGTCTACTTGTGGAATGGGCTTCCCCGAGATGTCAAGTTCGCCTAGACAAGCACCTTGCCCTGAACCCAAGGTTGACTGCATTTGTAAATGAAAAAATATTTTCTGTAGTAGTGTTTGTTCAATAACCTAATAGATCTTAATATAATTTCTCCTGCCATGAACTAAGCCCCAGGGCAGCACTTCCTTCTCACATCTTTCCCACATTCTCTCCGAAATACTGTTGCAACACTTGGAGCACCAGTGTATTGGAGGACAAGTAACCTCGAGGGGTCGCATGACCGGTTGTTGCTTGTTTTCCTTTGTACTCTTAAAATTTCAGGCTCGCTTTCGCTCGCCAGGAAAAAATCGACATCTAAATGGCACGAAAGGTCTAAAAATTTACAAAGAAATGGGGTGAAAGGTGTTATCGCCAAACTAATAGGCCGAACGTCTTATAATCTCAAAACAAATGGGGTTTAACACGAAGGAGAAAGGGGACCAGAAAAACTACCCAACTCCCCTTAATTCTGCTAAATATCAATACTTATAGCTCCAACTTCCTTACAGCCTGAAACTCGCAAGTGGTCAATTACTCATTTGAAAGTACAATACAGGGTTCCTATCATAATTACATATTATGGTAACTAGATTTCTACTACAACAATTTACTCTTCAAAGAAATTTCGAATAAGATTAATATGTATTTAATAAAAATAGTAATGCAAAATTTTCTAATTTATTATTCATGAAACAGAGAAATAAAGAACAAAATGTTGAAATATGGACACACACCATTATCATTATTAATATTCTTAACCCTTTCAAGCTCCAACACGCATTTCTTTTCTGTTTTCTGGTAATTAATAGACGATTTTATTCAGATTAGGAAGGGTATATGGAAGTCAGAGGGTTGATTGAGATAGTCATTACCCTTTTAATACCCACAGATCCTTACTAAGCTGCATACAATCGTCTAATGATAGCCAAAATAAACTGCTAAAACGCGTCAGAGCTTCAAGGGGTTAATATATTATATAATTTTGGCAGTATATATGAATATTGATTTTTATCATCTACTTATGCTAAATTGACCTTAATCATACTTCCCGGTTACGAGGATACATTTCTCTTCTATATTATGGCTATTATTTGAAGATTTTAGCGAGATATTAAAAGAGGTATTTGGATGTCAGAAGGATGATTGAATCAGTCTTTACCCTTGTAATTCCCATATATCCTCTATACGGTGTTTAAGGGGAGATGGTTCACTTTTTGAGCGATTTTTGCATGTATTCATTATTTTTCTAGTTTCCTCCCTAGACCTCCATCAAATTAAAAAAAAAAAAAAAACATCCATTAGATGCCCTTTCTAGATTAATTTGTAAATTTTTCGGTAAAAAAAAAAAATCTTCCAATATTACAGGCCAGGGAAAAAATCGACACCTAAATAGCACAAAAGGTCTAAACATTGACAAAGAAATGGGGCGAAAGGTTTTAAAATCGGCTAACTAAGGGGGCAAACATCTTAACATCTGAAAACTAATGGGGCTAAACATGAGGGAGAATTTGGTCCAGGAAGCCGGCCCATCCCCCCTTAAAACAATCTAATGAGAGCCAGAAAAACTGCCAAAACGATTCAAAATCCTCAAGGGGGTTAATGCAACACATTATATTTATTTCCATACAGGTCAATATCGTCAATTTCACATTCAATTATTTTAATATACTTAAATATCGTCAGGTTATGAAAATGACTATATTAACTTAATGTTTTTACAATATTAAAATAAAATAAAATTCTATGATATCTTCCAAGACTGTACAGCAACCCACTGTCTTCTCAGACTTTGTTACAACTTCCCTTTTATATGGGAACTCTGGAAATTATGGGGAAAAGCTAAATTATCATAATATACTTTTGCAATAAATAAGACGTTAAAATAGCCAGCAACACCACCACTCAAGCTTCCAAACAACAAAGACCTAATTCTGCCTCAGCACTAGCACCAGCGTGCCCTTCTGTAAATAAATATAATCATGAACAAAGCATCAATCACTTTCGGAATAATCCGTTTTTTTGGTCGAAGAGTTAGGCTCTACACTACCAAGCCAGCTGTGTGCGAGACCAGCGAATTAGCTTTGTGTGAGACCAGCAAATTAGCTGTGTGTGACCATCAAATTAGCTGTGTATAAGATCAGCAAATTAGCTGTGTGTGAGACCAGCAAAGCTGTGTGTGAGACCAGTAGTGACAGGCTCGAAGCTGCCCAAGAGAGATGTAAATCAAAGAAACAGGTTAAAGCTGGGTTTGAGATCAAAAGTGGTAGGCTTGAAGCTGTCTGCATACATAGAAGTAAAAGGAAGACCTCCTCGACGTCAGCAGGATCAGAGTCCCAAGATACTACTACAGCCTCCAATACTAGTCCGACTCCAGCTGAAAAGAACAGATTTGTCCTCCATTAACCCGAGAAGTGCGATAAGCCTCACGTAAGTATGTGTATAGCGAATGCGATAAGCCATTATGAATAAAAACCTTCAAAAATGCCCCAGGGGCTCTCAAAACAAAGGAATACATCATTAAGTGAGATAATTCCCCTCTAGTACTTCCTACCACTCATCCATATGTTTCCCAACCCTCCCTTCGATTGCTTCTATTGACCTTAAACTAAATATTTCTGTGCTGTTTATCTCTCCCATAATTCTACTGACTATCCAAAAATCTTTAACTAGCTAACTTCTAAAGTGGAACACATTCTATCCATCTCTCCTTTCGCAGAAATCTCCATCTTAGGAGATTTCAACATTCACCACCGCCAATGGCTCTCCTCTATTTCCACTGACCAACCTGGTGAACAAGTCTACATCTTTTCTACCTTAAACGACCTAGATCAGTTAGTCCAGCAACCCACCCTTATCCCGGATCACTTCGGAGATCGGCCCAACATTCTTGACCTATTTCTAACCTCTAGCCCTTTGCTTATACTGTAAATCTTTTCTCTCCTTTATGCTCCTCCGACCATAAAATAATATCTGTCACCTGTCTTATCTCTCCGGTACAGCCACCCAATCCTCCCAACCAGCAAACCTTGTGGCACTTTGGCGCTGCCGAATGGGAGGCTCTTCGGCAGTACTGCTTTAATTTCCCATGGAATGACTTTTGTTTCCGTGGTCGGGGACCCTCGGAGAGTGCTGAACGTAATAACTATAATCCTTTCGGGCATTTTATTTTATTCATTTTTTTTTCCTATGTACATAGAGGAGACAAAAGGCAGGTTGCCTGTAAAAAGTGTCTCCCCCAAAAGTTTAAAGAGTTACAGAGCCAAATTCAAGGGACATTGGAGTCAAAATGCCTGGACACACAAAGTTTAAAGCAGTCTAAGTCATAGGATGAAGGAAAGACTGATTGAGGGAGAGAGTTCCAGAGTTCACTTGTTAAGTAGAAGAAAGACGGAGAAAATTTGCCAATTCTTGGGTTGGAAAGCTGGACCGAATAGGAGTGGGACTGTGTTGTAAGGCGGGTGCCTCGCAGAACTGCCTGTAGCGAGTGCCTCCCCCAGAGTTGAAAGAGTGACAAGGCCAAAATCAAGGGACATTCGAGCCAAAATGCCTGGACACACAGAGTTTTAAGCAATTTAAGTTATAGGAAGAGGGAAAGACTGATTCTGGGAGAGGGTTCCAGAGCTCAGCTGTTGAATAGAAGAAGGATTGGGAGTATCGCTTCACTCTTGAGTTGGAGAGTTGCACAGAGTAGGGGTGGGATTGTGTTGCAAGACGGGCTCTACGTATTCTACGTAGAGGAGGTAGTATACACTGGGAGAGCTCTGAGAAACACTGATGATTGTAGTAGCGATAGAATAGCGATATATATATATATATATATATATATATATATATATATATATATATATATATATATATATATATATATATATATATATATATATATATATACAGAAATAAATTATTGCATAACCTGTTATCTGGCATAAGCTGCATGTAGTTAAAATCAACAGTTCCCCCCCAAAAAAAAAAATCGCTCATAAACTGTATAATTTAAAGAAAAAAAAAAAAAAAAAAATCTTGACAGTCCTCACGTGTTTCTAGTATAGCCTCAGAATTATTAGTTCTTATTGTTTCACGTCAACAAAGAAATGTCGAGTTAATGTCCCTCTCTCTCTCTTTTTTCATGCAAATGATGAAGGTTTTCGCGAACTATAATTATGACTACACTCTGTTTAATGATAAAGCCTGGTCTATGATTAGCATAAATATCAGAACTTGATTGTGATGTGTTTATCTCATAAATTTAGTGAATATGATATACTATTCCCTGCCGATATTTCAGCTTACTCATGAAATGACCAACTAAATCTATTTTAGTTTCTCTAAATCAAAGCTAAGGAGCAGTTAGGTTTCGTGTCTTCTAGTATACAAGCCATCTGAAACCAAACAGCTTGCAAAAATAGATCAATACCATCAATCTCAAGTTAACCCATAGACTTCTCCCTCTTGGCAAATGTTATTAGTAATAAATGTTCAATATTCGGACAGACACTATAAACATGGAACACCCAGAGAGTAATTATGAAAATCGGATACATTGGCCTGACAGCTTATGAATTTCAAATCCTATAAGAATTTCCCCATTACAGTCATCTACCTCAAACCTATAGTCTGTTAATTTTCTTAGCTGATGGTAAATTGCCCTGCATTAATCTAGGTTACTCGGCTATTACAATGATTTTGTCGTGAAATAGTATGTTGTAAATATTATGATACTAGGCATTATTGGTGGTCATGTCTTATATTCACGGTCATTAACCCAGGAAATGCTAGACACCCCTCGGACTCACCATTGCCCTGTGCTAGGCCTAGGCCGATTTGGCGACTTTTTCAAAACGCAACGAAACCATATCATCGTGTAGCAAGTGCAAGCGTACATCCAACCATATATATATGAATACCCAAAAGATGCGTGGTTGAGATGTTACGTAGTCTGTAGTTGAAAATGTGGCGCGAAACCGGCAACGAGCGGCTGCGCGTATGGGAATAATCCTCAGGTGGAGGGAGGAGCAGGGTAAAGGCAAGATGGGGGGCAGTAAATGTCATTGGATTTTCACCCCTATACTCTTTGACACCCTGACAGTCACACTTGTTTTATTATTAGAGTGTTTTAGTACATGTTTGAAATCTCATCTTCCGAGAGGAGCGTCGCAGCCCACCTGTAAAACCTCTTGAGAGGATTGTTGTAACTGCTGGGTTAAGGGGCAAGTAGTTGCTTTATTTTGGACCCCTTCTCCCTCATGCTTAGCCCCATTAATTTTAAGATAAATTTGTAAATTTTTCGATAGAAAAATGTCTCGGCCGAAGGCTGTTTCCTCTTCATTTACAGGCTCGCTATCGCTCGCCAGGAAAAAATTAACACCTAAATGACACTAAAAGTCTTATTATTGCCAAAGAAATGGGGCTAAAGGTCTCAAAATCATCAAACTAATGGGCCAAACGTCTTAAAATTTGAAAACTAATGATGCTAAACATGAGGGAGAAGGGTGGTCAGAAAATCCAACCATCCCCCCTTAATGCTAAACTTGAGACAGTGAACATACAGTATATATAGAGAATGTTTCAAAATATTAACCCCTTTTGTACCGGCGACGTCTTTTTAATTTCACTCTATATTTAGTCGATTTTGTGCAGTTTAACCCGTACTCTACCGTAGGATACAGTAATAAAAGTCCCCTGCAGTCCCAAGCACTGTGGCCAAAATGGCAAGATAGAACAACTTTCCACCTCAAGAGATGAAGCAAGACTGGCTCTCCCACCCTTCAGTGGGTCTTATATAAGCTGAGAAGTGTTGCCATATCGAGAGCAGTGCTCAAACGGTCGTGGTACCAGGTAAAGCCTTGTAGAGGCAGTTACAAGGAAAGTACATTACTGATGGCTCCTAGCCGTCGCTGGGACTGGGGAGTGACTTATCTACTGACGGCTAGTAGCCGTCGCTGGGATTGGAGGGGTTAAGAAGGGTCTGTGGCACTAATAATGGTCATGTGAGATAGGTCGAAGCCTGTTAATTGCTGGAAGTCCTTTTAAACTAAAAATAGTCTAATAGTAGCCAGAGCAAAGTTTAAAACACATCGCCGGTACAGAAGGGGTTAATAAAATGTGTACCACCTATCACTGCAGGCGAGTGTACGCTTAAGGAGGTACTGTAGTTGCTTTTTCTCCATCATGTTTAGTCCCATTAGCTTTGAGATTCTAAGATGTTCGTTCCATTAGTTTGGCGATATTAAGACCTTTCACCCCATTTCTTTGTCAATATAAAAACCTTTCGTGCCACTTAGGTGTCGATTTTTTCCTGGCGAGCGCTAGCGAGCCTGTTATTCCAAGAGGAACCGGCCTTCGGTCGGGATATTTGTCTACACAAAAATGTACATATTTTTCTTGAAGGGGGCTTTAGGGAGTGTTTTTTTAAGCTTAATGGAGTTCTAGTGAAGTTACTATACAATACATTTTAAAATAAATAAATATACCAAAAAATAACCACTACCCTCTTAATCAGTTGGAGGGCCTAAACATGTATCTGAATTAGTGACACCAAATGTATACACTGGCATTTTCTCAGCTAGATACATCAAGATCTATATTGACCTTGGATACGATGGACCCCTGGGAAGCTACCACGAACAACAGTACTGGCAATACCACCCTGCAACCCCATGACAAAGGGCACCAACATCTTATAGAGTCGGCTATCAAAGTTATCACCATCTTTGTGGTTATCATCCTCATGTTTGGAATGGGAACTGCAATTTACATCCGAGAGGTACAGTTTTGATCGCTACATTATGGCCTCAGAGTCGGACGGACCCTAAAGCCGGAGTCGCACGAGCCCATTTTCGAGCAATTTTTACGGGCAATTATGGTCTGGAAGCTAAAAAAATTACACTTGATCAGAATTCAATCGCCAAACTTAATCTACCTTCAGTCTAATTACCGATACCAGTGCGAAAATGTCCCGATATAATACGAGAAAAAAACTTGCTTATGGAAAATTGACGGAAAAGGCACTCGTGTGACAGCGGCTTAAGTGGAGTGGTCAATCCTGTAAATCCTTCCGTAAACTGGCATGGGTTGTCCTCAAAGGGTATGGGTCCGCTTGGGGGCATTTTGTGTATGGCCACCCTCATAAAGGGGAGTAAGGCGTCCGGCAATAGATAGATAGATAGATAGATAGATAGATGGCTGTGCAAGTGGGAAACTTGGAAAGGTGTGGAAGAGAATTGAAAATTCAGTAACAAAATTGTACCAGTGTCATTTAGTGGGCGATTTGAATGTCAGAGTTGTAAGTGAGGAGATAAGAGAGTATATGGGGGAGGGTAGGAGTATGAATGGTAACTATAGGTAGCACCATCGAACTTGACAATAATCTTGACCCCTAAATTTCTTATAACCCAAAATGAATACAAACAATCGAGCTGACGTTTCTATCATTTGGGAAGAGTCCACCAGAAAATAGATATTGATATTTACAAATAGTTTGCTCTAGGACCTTGTGAGTTACAGAGAGGTCAGGGATCAGGATTTTTATCAAGTTCGTTGGTGCTACCTATAGTATGTGCAAAAAAATAAATGTTCTAAGCAAAAACATAATTTGGAGTTTGAACATCAGCAAACAGGTGAAGGTGAACAGGAACAGAAACCTCTGAGTGACTATGTAATGAATAACATAAGACTAAAAGGTCGAATTATTGATTCGAAAGATGTATGAGGTTTGTCGACAGGATCTGACTACTATGCAGTGCTACCGAAAATAAGGATAGAGTGTGGAACTATGAGAGGAGAGACAGTTGAGAGACTATATGTGATTAGTGGATTAAAATGTAGCAAATATATTTGTTGATCTTACTTCATATCTTAATTTTACTAAACGACACCATCCAAGATCAACAGAAACAATAATTCTTAAAAATTAAATTAATGGACCCTGGCAGGATTTTAAGTGACTGCTATGACACATCTAGCCATCAACCAATTGAATCGGGAATAAATGCGGACATGTGGTCTGTGTGGGCTTGTCCATTGGAAATAGTTGATAGATCAGAAGATGTGTCGCTATGGTCTCATCACATGATTTTTTAAGAGATTGCAAAGAGGATTGCTGTAGAAAGCTAACTGAATTGTGTAAGGTAGAGATATCGGCAAATGAGTCAACAGGACTAGATGTACAGTTGGGGAGATCAATAAATAATATTAGAAATAGAACTGGAGATAGGACAGAACCCTAAGGAACACCGGCATTGATAAGTTTAAGAGGTGAGTGATGGCTGTCCACAACTGCAGTTATGGAATAGTTAGAAAGGAAATTAGAGATAAAGGCAAAGATAGAGAGATAGAAACCGAAGGATGGTAGTTTAGAAACAAAGGATTTGTACCATACTCTATTGAAGATTTTGGATGGCTAACGCAAAAGAAACGACCTCGCTGAAGTTCCGAAAGGAGGATGACTAAGAGTTAGTAAGATAGGAAAGGAGATCAACAGTAGAGTAACTCTTAAGGAAACCATCCTGGCGATCTTTATGGGAAGACAAATGCTTAAGATATTTCGAAAGAGGAATAGATTACAAATCTTTAAGGGATGTAAGATATGAGGGCAATTGGACGTTAGTTTGAGGTTTGAGAGCGGTCACCCTTCAGGACAGGTTGAATGAGACCAAACTTCCAGCAAGAAGGGAAGATATTAGTGGAGAGCCAGGCACAATCAAGATAGGGAAATGTAAGATAATGGTTTTTGAGAGAAAAATGCATGAAATCATAGACCTTTCAGAAAAAATATATTGAATCAAGAAAGATCATGACTTATATTTGTAAAATGTAACTAAAAAATAAAGAATTGTAAGTGTTATGCAATTCTAATAGGGTGGGGTCTACAGTCTACTTCATGCTCAGGTGGATAACAGAAACAATTAGTAACATAGGTATACATGAGGGTTATATTAACTTAAAAGATAGTGAACAGGAATACACATAGAACACAGTACAACAAAAACAACAATATACAGCATGGTATCAGTGATAAATAGATATTGACAGTGCTCGAGGCAACAGACAATATTACTTAACTGGCGACAACCTTACATACAATACTTTAACTCAGTAATAATTCACTACACACACACATATATATATATATATATATATATATATATATATATATATATATATATATATATATATATATATATATATATATATATATATATATACATATAAGTCTTCGCTTAGGAACAAGTAATTAACCTCTTAGTGAATTAATTCTTCAACCTTAGTCTGATCAATGGGGTCAAATTAATCTCTCAATTGAACTCAGGAGCATTAATACAACGTAATACTGTATATATGTAGGAGTGGTAGCATGTAATGGAGGGGAATCATCTCACCTAATCACAAATAGTTTTGTTTTAAGTGCCACTGGGGTGTTTTATTTTTTTTTATTTTTTTATGCTCTGGATCTATTGAGGACAGTTGCAGTGCACCACAAAAGCCTCTATTGAGGATGGGCGCCATTTATGGGTTAAAGCCTACCACCCTCCACAGTTATGGGACACTGCCAAGAGACCTGTGGGGCCAGTGATTGGGATGGTGGGACAGTTTGTAGTGATGCCAGCAATGGGGTTTGGTGTGAGTATGGTGGTCAGACTAGAGCCATACCAGGTCTTGGGGATCCTCTTGTACTCCAGCTGCCCGGGAGGATTACAATCAAATTTCTTAACCTTATGTCTTGATGGTGACCTTCAACTCAGGTTAGTATATTCGAGATGTGGTTTCTGTGATGTATCATACTGGAGTACAATCGGCCTAATAAGTGATGTCTCGATACCAAGTATATTTTGATCCATAATTGGTTTCAGCAATATCTAAGCTTCATTTCTTCATATCGAGTGAAATATACTAACATTTTCCTACCTATTCAACATCTGACAGACATTAACACAGCACAGAGCAAGCCAAACGTAATGACAGCTGGGACAGGACTTATTAGCGCGACCGTACAAGCAAATATACCTGCAGTATTATCAAAATGTCAATAGAAAATCTAATGCCAAATTTAATTATAGGAAGTCTATTCTAAAGGATATTCATAACAGAAATTATGGCAAAGCTTGTATTCACATTCATTTAATGTTTCAATTAACAATTCTTCTACACCTTAATATTTTTTCAATATATAAATTCAAGTCACCAAATCTACAGAATGCGAAGATTCCCCTCGCATTTAATACAATCTTGTTTAGTACTTAAAAATCAAAATGTCCTTCCTTAACACTGAATGAGGGTGTTGTGTGACCCAAGTTTAAACATTAACCCTCTCCGACATATGACGCGATTTTGAGCCTATTGGGGATACTTTAAAGCCTTTGTTACCATCAGGGGTATTTAGAAACTTTAGTTTAGTTACTTCAACCTCTGCAGTTGTCTTTGAGTTAGCTGTGGGCAGAACACTAATTTTGGAGGTAATAATAAGAGTGAGAGAACTCTATTTCTTATTACTAATCTGGCAACCTCTGCATCATATGAGTCTGAAGGGGTTAATTAACTCTTTCACGTTCTTGACGCAATTTTGAGCCTATTAGGGATACTTTAAAGACTTTGTTACCATCAGGGGTATTTAGAAACATTTAGTTTAGTTACTTTAACCTCTGCAGTTGTCTTTGAGTTAGCTGTGGGCAGAAAACTAATTTTGGAGAGGTAATTATAAGTAATAGAACTCTATTTCTTATTGCTAATTTGGCAACCTCTGCGTCATATGGTCGTGAAAGGGTTAACATGCCTGGAGTATAAGATCAAGACAAAGTTTAGGGGATAAGTTTCCTAATAAGGATAGTGTAGTTTAACCCTTCGAGCATCCTTGGCGTGCTCAATACACCGTTAAAAAAACCGACCATGTGGCCCGTGGCAGCCATGTTAAACAGACCATCACACATCTTTGGCGCTTACATTATGGTGCATGAGACAATAATCACTTATCATTTATGCACCAAGAACATTACTTTATTTACTTGTATTGTGTAGCTTTTCACTCACACATTATGAATGATAATGTCATGCTTTTTCCGTCAGACATCTATTTCTATGTACTAGTTAAACTACATTAAACCATAACATCTTATAATGTTTGAACTTCTTGGAGGGTTAAATTGACTAGTACACCAATGTATCTGGCTTCTAAATAAACCTGACTAGTAAACCAATTTATCTGGCTTCTAAATAAACCTATCTTTGACACCATCCACAGTATCCTAATGACGACCTGTTCGAGCCTGGTAGCACTGGGAGCAATGCCTTTTAACCTATGGGCATACACCAGGTACTGGGTGGTGGGACAAGGAACCAACCTGCAGGTGCCTTACAAAAGCATCTTAATCTCTCTCGTCATCAGCATCACTTCACTAACAGTCGGCATGATCGTCAGAGTCCTTCACAAGAGAAGAGCAGATATCCTCACAAAGGTGAGCAATGTAGAGAACCTTCTCTAGCTAATATAATCTGACTTAATAAATACATACATACATACATACATACATGCTCGCTCTCGCTCTCTCTCGCCGGGAATAGAACCCATGCTTTTAGGATTAAGAGCTAGGCACCTTACCAACCATTCTAAGACCTCATAAAACCTTGGGAATTATTCATTACTAAATCGGAAAATATATCTGGCATTAGGATACTATTCCAATCTATCACACATTGTAGACCCATATTCCAGAGTATGTACCGTCTATAATTAAGTCTGCCTTAGTGTAAAATATCTACGGTATGTACAGTACATCCACCAACAGAAGTAGCTGTTAAAGAGCTAATTGTATTTCTTGTACTAGAGCTACTGTAGTTAGGAGTATATAAGGGCAAACAAAATATACAGTTTTATACTATCATAGTTACATTCTGTCTTTGCGATACTAAATAATACGCAGGTAGGCGATAGGCCTCACGGAAGTATCTGCATAGCGTAAGCGATAGGCCTCACGGAAGACAGCCCATAAAAATATACCCAAAAAATGCCCCACAAACACTCTAATGAAAGCAATATGTGATTAGGTAGTACATTCACTCTCCAGTACCTCCTTTCTCTCACCTATGTGTGTCCCCCCCTCCCTCTCCTTCCCCTTCTTTCTCCCCCCACTTCCCCCCCTCCTCCATAATTGGCTATTATTCTCCTTATTTTTGTGATTCCTCACTTTCTGCGCACAAAATATGGTAACACTCCCTACTCCTCTTCACATGCGTGAGAGAGAGCTAGAGCCTCAGTGTGGCTCAAGCAGGCGCGGCACTTTTAACACCTAACGAGCGGCCTAAGCGGTAATTAATATGTACCGCCCAGCGGGGTGTTTTTACCCAAAATAGGGTTGTTTACGTGATCATTTTCATGCCTAAATTAGACCCAGAGTGTAAAACAAGTATCTATCCCTGAAAGGGAATAAACAGAGCTTTCCAATGACACCCCAACGATCCTTGTACGACCGCTAGTTTTCTTGCAACAATCGCGCAACACGAGTGCAAAAACCATGTAATTCGGTACTTTCCCTACATAATTCCCTGTGTAGCGAGTGCGAGAGGGTGGAGGAGGGTGGGATTCATGTCAGTTGGTCCACCGCGGTGGTCTGGAGCAGTCATACGCTCGCTACTCTCCTGCCACCACTTATCTCTCTCTCTCAGCAACATTACGTGCTGAAAATGGCACACGACTTATGTTGTGAGCCGCCACATAGTCCAAATT
>CM064577.1:17421381-17426381 GCA_032716605.1 Paralithodes platypus | reverse complement strand
AAGGATGGAATGATATAAAAGGTAAACAGGAAGGGTATATATAGAGGGTGGAGGATCAGAGGAGGCGAAAAACAGGGGGCAAAAGTCTACTATTGGTGGAGGGGTATTCTAGGAAGGAGAAAGGGGGGAACCGCTTCACGCATGCGCACTGGATGCGGGATGGTGGTCGGTTGGTGGGGTCGAAGCTGATTGGCTGCGTGTCGAGGGGCGTGGCCTAAGTTGTGTGGCGCCTGCGGAAGACGAAGCTGAAGGAGGTAGCGCGGGGGCTGCGTCAAGGGCACCGGGGGGCGAGGGGGGGTGTTAGGTCCTGTAGGAAAGTGCCGCCACCTTTCCTACAGGACCTAACACCCCCCCTCGCCCCCCGGTGCCCTTGACGCAGCCCCCCGCGCTACCTCCTTCAGCTTCGTCTTCCGCAGGCGCCACACAACTTAGGCCACGCCCCTCGACACGCAGCCAATCAGCTTCGACCCCACCAACCGACCACCATCCCGCATCAAGTGCGCATGCGTGAAGCGGTTCCCCCCTTTCTCCTTCCTAGAATACCCCTCCACCAATAGTAGACTTTTGCCCCCTGTTTTTCGCCTCCTCTGATCCTCCACCCTCTATATATACCCTTCCTGTTTACCTTTTATATCATTCCATCCTTACTTGATAATGCTGGTTGTCCAGTGAAACGCGTCGTATATCCTGTATCATCATTTACATTTATGTAACCCTGTACCACCATGAATTTTGCTCATCTCCTTCATCTACCTACTGCCACCCAGCGAAAACTCATCAGAGATCTGGAAACTTTGAATAATAAAATTTCCAACGCAGAAATTGCCATTTCTTTCAACCTCGTATGTATTAAAGAATATATATATATATATATATATATATTACACTTCATAATTCATAAGGGGTCTCATTGTTTCATTGTTCTCTGCCGTACAGGTGAGGGAGGCGATGCTACTCTACCCAACCCTGTATGCCAGCAGCTACTACTTCGCCTCGCTACTGGCCATATTAGCTTACCGAGTGGTCTGGCCCCTCGTCAAGAAGGACACACGGCCAGAGGGCACCCGACTACAACAGCAGGCTACCAGTCAACTTTGAGGGAGGATTTTATGAACATCCTTCTCCCTCATGTTTAGCCCCATTAAGTTTGGAATTTTAAGACATTTAACCCATTAGTTTGGTGATTTTAAGACTTTTAGTGCCATATAGGTGTCGATTATTTCCAAGCGAGCAATAGCGAGCCTGCTATTTAGGACGAAACGGCCTTTGGCTGGGGCATTTTTCTACAGAAACTTGCACAATCTTATCTCGAAGGGGAGGTCTTCGGGGGATCTTTTTAAGCTTGATGAACTTCTAGGGAGGAAATAAAATAATCATAAAATATAATAAATTAACAAATAAGGAAGAGGTGGGGATCAGGAGGTCAGAAGTGTGGGAAGCCATGAAAAGAGTGAAGTTGGGGAAAGCACCAGGAACAGATGGAGTGTGTGGGGAAATGTTGAGGTATGGTGGTGAGATAGTGATCGAATGGGTATGGAAAATGTGTAAACTAGCATGGGAGAAGGGGAGTGCACCCGATGACTGGAGACTGGCATAATAGTCCCCTTATATAAGGGCAAAGGGGAAAGAGGAGTGTATGGTAACCACCGAGGA
The DNA here is from genome assembly GCA_032716605.1 of Paralithodes platypus. Taxonomy (NCBI): domain Eukaryota; kingdom Metazoa; phylum Arthropoda; class Malacostraca; order Decapoda; family Lithodidae; genus Paralithodes; species Paralithodes platypus. Next base: position 17,424,728 of record CM064577.1, on the reverse strand, counting down.
ATATGTCTTCTAAGCGTAGTAGGGAAGGTATACAGTAGGGTAGTGATTGAGAGAGTGAGAGTGAGAACGGAGAAATGGATAGGCGACGAGCAGGGAGGTTTTAGGAAGGGAAGAGGATGTGTAGATCAGATTTTTACCCTGAATTGTGTTGTGGAAAAATATCTGGAGAAGAGGAGAAGAAACAAAAGGTGTATGTTGCATTTATGGACTTCGAGAAGGCCTATGACAGAGTGGATAGAGAAGGTTTGTGGAAAGTACTTAGAATATACGGAGTAGATGTCAAGTTGCTGAAAGCAGTGAAGAGCATGTATGAGGGTGCAAAGGTGGCAGTACGTGTGGAGAGTGAGCAGAGCGAGTTCTTTGACCTGATTGTTGGTTTGAAAAAGGGGTGTGTGATGTCCCCGTGGTTCTTTACTGTATATACGGATGGAGTCATGAAAGAAATACTATCAAGAGTAGTGGATATTGGTGTATCGCTGAAAAGGAAGGGAATTGAGTGGAAGCTACCTATACTGCTGTTTGCGGATGATACAGTTCTGATGAGTGATAATGAATGGGATTTGCAGGGTCTGGTAAATGAGTTTGGAACAGTGTGCGAAAAACGGAATTTGAAGGTAAATGCAGGGAAGAGCAAGGTTATGGTCTTCGAAAGGGGTGAAGTCACAGAGTGTGAGGTGAAGCTGAACGGTCAGGCTATGGAGATCGTCAACTCTTTTAAGTATCTGGGCAGTGTTGAGTAAAGATGGGACTATGGATGAAGAAGTGCGGGAGAGGGTACAACTGGGGAAGAGGGTTGTAGGAACGCTGAAAGCAGTAACAAGAAATAGGGTGGTCAGTATGGAAGTGAAGAAGTCCTTGCATGACAGTGTGGTAATCCCGACACTGACTTACGGAAGCGAAGCATGGACGTTGATTGAGAGACTCAGATCAAGAATTAGAGCAGTGGAAATGAATTACTTAAGAAGTGCGTGCGGAGTTACATGGAGGGATAGACAGACTAATGAGGAAGTAAGAAGGAGGTGTGGTGTGGAGGTAGATGTGCTGGAAAGTGTGAAAAGGAACAACTTGAGATGGTTCGGCCATATGGAACATATGGAACGCGAGAGAATGACTAAGAGGGTGTATGAGAGCGAGGTAGAGGGACAGAGAGGGAGAGGTAGACCGAAAGAGAGGTGGAAGGATGGAGTGAGGAAGTATATGAACGAAGGCAGTGCTGGTTGGGGGGAGGGGAGTCGACTGACTGGGGACAGAGGTGCATGGGGGCGGTTCGTTCGTGGCCACCCCTTCGGGGATCACGGCGTCGGGCAATAGATAGATAGATAGATAGAACAAATAAATATATACTCCGTCTAACATAATGTTCATTCTGTTTTGGAGGACATCTGTGAATCAAATGGGTACTAAATATCTACCAGTCAAGTTTAAGACTAAATCTATTCAGCTTACGAAGGACATCTGTGAATCAAATGGGTACTAATTATCGCATTTAACTCGCAACTCCAAAATATCATTTACTAAGCTGTATAAAATCAACCCATGAAGACCACACACAACAGAAGTATGAGAGGCCTCTACTACCCTACGTGATTCTGTATGCCAGCAGCTACTACCTAGGATCGCTATGAGTCATATTAGTTTACTTGGTGGTCAGGCCTTTCATTAAGGGGTGTGGGGAATTTAGGAGGAATCGGGTTTTAGCCGGGGTATTTTCTACCAGAAAATGCACGAATCTGTATGGGGGATATTATATATATATATACTATATATATATTATATATATATATATATCTATATATATATATATATATATATATATATATATATATATAATATATATATATATTATATATATATTATATATATATATATATATATATATATTTATATATATATATAGATATATATATATATCTATATATATATACATATAATATAATATATATATATATATATATATATATATATATATATATATATATATATATATATATATATAGATATATATATATATATATATATATATATATATATAGATATATATATATATAAAAGTCCACTATGACCCTTTTAGTGCGGCTGACCTATGCAGAAGTCCTATGCAATAAATATGCTTGCTGCGGGCGACGTAGCCATACGATTCGGTATTTCCACTCCTATATAGTGTTACTGAGCAGTCTTCGCTGTTACCAGACATAAGATAGAGCTCCAGTCTCCCCTCCTGCGAGTCATTCAGTGTACCATGAGGCTTCCTAGTGAGCAGGTGTGCGTGCTTATAAAAGGTGTTTTGGAAGCTTTCATACAAGTATAAACAGGTCAACTTCTATGTGTATTTGTGAGGGTTACATATGAGATACGAATGCGAGGTTCATTTCATTTTACAAGCCATAGCTCATACTGTCTTCCAAACACATTACTTTCCTCCCTAACTGTTCATTTCATAGAGTTACAGCGAGCGGAAAATTACAAAACCGGGTGACATATTACGTTCCTTCCGGGGCCCACCAGCGCCGCGAACGAGAAATAATTACTAAAACAATGTGAAGGCAACAGAGTTCACACGTGTGTCAGCTAGATATTTATAGGGAGATTTGACCTGAATTTTAAAATGAGCATCGTCTCATTTCGCTCACTTCTATACTTACCCCACTAGGTGAGTTATAGTACACAAAAATTAGCAAAAACACTCTGCAGCGGCTCACGTAGCTATTTATAAGGCGCTGCAGGAAATGGGTTAACATTATCTGGTATGACATCTTGGGGGTTAGTTATTATGATACTTTGTGTCACAAACATTGAGGGTTTGGATTAGTTTTGCTATTTTCGAGCAATGTATTTCTAGTTTTGCCCCATAGACTATTAAAACACTTCCCCAGACCCTATTCAAGCTAAAACAACTCCCCCCACACTCCCTTTCAGTTAAATATGTACAGTTTTGGAAAGAACAAAATCAGCCGGTTTCTACCAAATTTCATGATCGCTATCGCTCGCCCAGAAACGTTTTGACACCTGAATGGGGTAAACTGTCTTATAATTGCCAAACTATTCATATGAAAATTAAAAAAAACTTCGAACTAATGGAATGAAACGGGAAGAGACTAAGACCAGCCTCACACCCGATAGGATTAAGGGGGGATGGTTTACTTTTTGGTTGATTTTTTTTCATTTATTCATTATTTTTCTAGTTTCCTCCCTAGACCTCCATCAAACTTTTAAAAATATGTATCAGATCCCCCTTGTAGTTTAGTTTGTAAATTTGTCAGTAGAAAAATTTCGGTTCTTCCAAAATTACAGGCTCGCTATCGTTCGCAGGAAAATAATCGACACCTAAATAGCACGAAAGGTCTTAA
>CM064577.1:17379327-17421281 GCA_032716605.1 Paralithodes platypus | reverse complement strand
TCCATACCAATTTGTCTGTGGTATGAGTCTAGATTTTTCTGAAATGTATCTATAGAGGAGCTGTCTATTACTTTATTTGGAAGTTTGTTCCACTCATCAATTACACTGTGAGTGAAGAAATGTTTTGTTGTATCTAGATTCGCTCTCCGACCTAATCATTTTAAATTGTTTCCTCTTGTAGATGTGTCTTCGGATTTTTTGAATAACTTGTCTAGATTAATGTTACTGAATCCTTTTAGAATTTTAAAACACTCTATCAATTGGAGAGAGAGAGAGAGAGAGAGAGAGAGAGAGAGAGAGAGAGAGAGAGAGAGAGAGAGAGAGAGAGAGAGAGAAGGAGAGAGAGAGCGAGAGAGAGAGAGAGAGAGAGAGAGAGAGAGAGAGAGAGAGAGAGATAGATAGATAGATAGATAGATAGATAGATAGATAGATAGAGAGAGAGAGAGAGAGAGTAGGCGTGGGTAAGAACATAGATAAGCGAGAACCCTGATAAAGTGTATACGATAGGGCAGACTGGGGTAATAGCGGGGTGTGATAAAATACAGCCTAGGAAGGGGCGGAAGATCTACGAGACAGGAGGAGGAGGGATGATAGCGATGGATATTAAGTAATTGAGTCAAGAATTACCGTAAATGCTATACAGTCGCTAACAGACAGTTCCACCTGTCTTGATAGCCTAATGCTTAGTGTGCGGAAATTCGGTGTGAGTATCCTAGGTTCGAGTTCTCACATGTATTCATTACTTTCAGTGATTTCACTAGTTACGTTTATTTGTATATTAATTGGTTGGTTGGTGAAAACAAATATGAATATAGCATATGTTAATTAAGGGGGGATGGTTCGGGTTTCTGGACCCCCTTTTCCCAGAGACCTAGGCCCAAATGGGGTCTTCCAGCAAAAGATTCGCAGGTCCTTCACCTCTCAGAGACTTTCCGGTCTCAGCAGGCAGACACGCAGCGAAGCCATACCAGGGCCAGGCGTCTAACGGACTATTATCTACTCCAACTGGCGCCCAACCCCTTCTCCCCAAACGACCGCGTTATCACCTATCTATTCACAAGCATTCTCAATTCATTCCTATTTATTAGCACTTCTCTTGCCCAATATATAGTCATTTCACTATTATAGTCACTTCCCTATCTATGACCTACTGTACTTCACCATAACACACAAGTGGTTAACCACGTCAGTACGGTACTCTATGACCTACTGTACTTCACCATAACACACAAGTAGTTAACCACGTCAGTACGGTACTCTTTGACCTACTGTACTTCACCATAACACACAAGTGGTTAACCACGTCAGTACTCTATGACCTACTGTGCTTCACCATAACACACAAGTGGTTAACCACATCAGTACGGTACATCTGTACTTCACCAAAAACACACAAAGTGGTTAACCACGTCTGACCTACCACAAGTAGTTAACCACATCAGTACTCTATGACCTCTACTGTACTTCACCATAACACACAAGTAGTTAACCACGCAGACTCTCTGACCTACTGTACTTCACCATAACACCACAAGTGGTTAACCACGTCAGTAAACCACGTCAGTACTCTATGACCCTACTGTACTTCACCATAACACACAAGTGGTTAACCACGTCAGTACTCTATGACCTACTGTACTTCACCATAACAAAACAAGTAGTTAACCACGTCAGTACTCTTTGACCTACTGTACTTCACCATAACACACAAGTGGTTAACCACGTCAGTACTCTATGACCTACTGTACTTCACCATAACACACAAGTGGTTAACCACGTCAGTACTCTATGACCTACTGTACTTCACCATAACACACAAGTGGTTAACCACGTCAGTACTCTAGACCTACTGTACTTCACCATAACACACAAGTGGTTAACCACGTCAGTACTCTATGACCTACATGTACTTCACCATAAACACACAAGTGGTTAACCACGTCAGTACTCTATGACCTACTGTACTTCACCATAAACCCACAAGTGGTTAACCACAGTCAGTACTCTATGACCTACTGTACTTCACCATACACACAAGTGGTTAACACGTCAGTACTCTATGACCTACTGTACTTCACCATAACACACAAGTGGTTAACCACGTCAGTACTCTATGACCTACTGTACTTCACCATAACACACAAGTGGTTAACCACGTCAGTACTCTGTGACCTACTGTACTTCACCATAACACACAAGTAGTTAACCACGTCAGTACTCTATGACCTACTGTACTTCACCATAACACACAAGTGGTTAACCACGTCAGTACTCTATGACCTACTGTACTTCACCATAACACACAAGTGGTTAACCACGTCAGTACTCTATGACCTACTGTACTTCACCATAACACACAAGTAGTTAACCACGTCAGTACTCTATGACCTACTGTACTTCACCATAACACACAAGTAGTTAAACCACGTCAGTACTCTATGACCTACTGTACTTCACCATAACACACAAGTGGTTAACCACAGTCGGTACTCTATGACCTACTGTACTTCACCATAACACACAAGTGGTTAACCACGTCAGTACTCTATGACCTACTGTACTTCACCATAACACACAAGTGGTTAACCACGTCAGTACTCTATGACCTACTGTACTTCACCATAACACACAAGTAGTTAACCACGTCAGTACGGTACTCTATGACCTACTGTACTTCACCATAACACACAAGTGGTTAACCACGTCAGTACTCTATGACCTACTGTACTTCACCATAACACACAAGTGGTTAACCACATCAGTACTCTATGACCTACTGTACTTCACCATAACACACAAGTGGTTAACCACGTCAGTACTCTATGACCTACTGTACTTCACCATAACACACAAGTAGTTAACCACGTCAGTACGGTACTCTATGACCTACTGTACTTCACCATAGCACACAAGTGGTTAACCACGTCAGTACTCTATGACCTACTGTACTTCACCATAACACACAAGTAGTTAACCACGTCAGTACGGTACTCTATGACCTACTGTACTTCACCATAACACACAAGTGGTTAACCACGTCAGTACTCTTTGACCTACTGTACTTCACCATAACACACAAGTGGTTAACCACGTCAGTACTCTATGACCTACTGTACTTCACCATAACACACAAGTGGTTAACCACGTCAGTACGGTATTCTATGACCTACTGTACTTCACCATAACACACAAGTGGTTAACCACGTCAGTACTCTATGACCTACTGTACTTCACCATAACACACAAGTAGTTAACCACGTCAGTACGGTACTCTATGACCTACTGTACTTCACCATAACACACAAGTGGTTAACCACGCCAGTACTCTATGACCTACTGTACTTCACCATAACACACAAGTAGTTAACCACGTCAGTACGGTACTCTATGACCTACTGTACTTCACCATAACACACAAGTGGTTAACCACGTCAGTACTCTTTGACCTACTGTACTTCACCATAACACACAAGTGGTTAACCACGTCAGTACTCTATGACCTACTGTGCTTCACCATAACACACAAGTGGTTAACCACGTCAGTACGGTACTCTATGACCTACTGTACTTCACCATAACACACAAGTGGTTAACCACGTCAGTACTCTATGACCTACTGTACTTCACCATAACACACAAGTGGTTAACCACGTCAGTACAGTACTCTATGACCTACTGTACTTCACCATAACACACAAGTGGTTAACCACGTCAGTACTCTATGACCTACTGTACTTCACCATAACACACAAGTGGTTAACCACGTCAGTACGGTACTCTATGACCTACTGTACTTCACCATAACACACAAGTGGTTAACCACGTCAGTACTCTATGACCTACTGTACTTCACCATAACACACAAGTGGTTAACCACGTCAGTACGGTACTCTATGACCTACTGTACTTCACCATAACACACAAGTGGCAGACCACGTCAGTACTCTATGACCTACTGTACTTCACCATAACACACAAGTGGTTAACCCCGTCAGTACTCTATGACCTACTGTACTTCACCATAACACACAAGTGGTTAACCACGTCAGTACTCTATGACCTACTGTACTTCACCGTAACACACAAGTGGTTAACCACGTCAGTACTCTATGACCTACTGTACTTCACCATAACACACAAGTGGTTAACCACGTCAGTACGGTACTCTATGACCTACTGTACTTCACCATAACACACAAGTGGTTAACCACGTCAGTACTCTATGACTTACTGTACTTCACCATAACACACAAGTGGTTAACCACGTCAGTACAGTACTCTATGACCTACTGTACTTCACCATAACACACAAGTAGTTAACCACGTCAGTACTCTATGACCTACTGTACTTCACCATAACACACAAGTGGTTAACCACGTCAGTACGGTACTCTATGACCTACTGTACTTCACCATAACACACAAGTGGTTAACCACGTCAGTACGGTACTCTATGACCTACTGTACTTCACCATAACACACAAGTGGTTAACCACGTCAGTACTCTATGACCTACTGTACTTCACCATAACACACAAGTAGTTAACCACGTCAGTACTCTATGACCTACTGTACTTCACCATAACACACAAGTAGTTAACCACGTCAGTACGGTACTCTATGACCTACTGTACTCATTAATGTTAATCTGGATATCATTACACGACGATTTTTTCAATAAACAAGTTTATACTTGAAGCAAAAGAATAGGTGAAATAGGCTATACTCTTTTGATTGATCGAGGTCCTTCCTAAGCTGTATACAATCGTTAAGTGTGAACAAATGTACAATAACAAATGTTCCCATTGTACTGAAAAGGCAAAATGTCAGGGCCATATGCTTGGCTGAAATCTTTAAAGGTTATCCTCGAAAATACTGACATCTCCTTGGAACCTGAATTGTGTTCCTATCATATATATAAATTCTAGATATTCCAAACACAATATACAGAAAGACAAACAAGTTGACATAACAAAATAATAATAACCAATCGAGTATAAACAACATAATTACATAATTACATAAACAGACCAATAATGAAAATTATCTCGCTCCCAGCTTCTTATATATACATTTCTATATTTACTACATCGAGCTATTGTAGTACTCATCTAGATCGTCATCTGGACTAATCATAGAATAATATCACAAGACATCATCGTGTTGAATGATCAAATTTGCAAGCATTAGAAAACCTATGTGTAGCCTAGTTGGAAAAGTGGATTTGTTGTTGTTGTTGTATCCATCACACAAACACATTCAGATATACTGTTGAATTATTTCTCCAGACTGACATTATTTCTCTCTTAAAAATCCCAACACATAAATTCAGCCTCTAAAAAATCCCAAAACATATTTCCAAACTCTTTATATTATTTCGCCTAATTCAACCTCCTTCACGTCCACGAACACGAATTATTTCTCCAGACTGACATTATTTCTCTCTTAAAAATCTCAACACATAAATTCAGCCTCTAAAAAAATCCCAAAACATCTATCCAGACTCTTTATATTATTTAGCCTAATTCAACCTCCTTCACGTCCACGAACACAAAAACACAAATCTGTATCATTCTCTTAGGTAATTGACACTCCTCACTTACAGTCACTGGCATCTCTCTAATTTTAAGCAACTACGAAACCCAAATCCAACCCAACTCTCTCATTCTTCACCTTAATTGATACTTCTTCACTTTCTCGCATCACATTAACATAGGTCTGTCTAAAGTCATACCCCAGACACGTCCTGTTCATTTATTCATTAGCCATTATTTGTGACGCGACCTATAATCACGTTCTGTCCTTGTAGATATACACAGCCAAAATCAATAGTTCCACGACAACCCATACGTCAATTTATCAGGATAGTTGTCACAAAGCTTTACACCCAAGTAAAAGTAGTCGCAAGCTTGCTTTTCATAATTCAACTGTGAATAAGTAACATAGCAGATAGTGAATATAATTATATACTGCAGAATAACTGAGCGATATCGTGTGTGTGTGTGTGTGTGTGTGTGTGTGTGTGTGTGTGTGTGTGTGTGTGTGTGTGTGTGTGTGTGTGTGTAAGGAATCGATCTAATTTGAAACGGTATTGCCATGTATGAAAACTATTCCCTTTCAATAAGATACGAATATATAACTAAATAAACCTAAGTCGGCGTTGCATCCACCTAACCATCAATTTTCGTATATAGATTCCTAAACATTTACGATGCGTAGATTCCTTGTCATAAAGATAAGTGAACAATTTGTCAGCCGGAACGCATGCGGTTTGAAGACTTGATAAATGTTTCGGTTATTGCTTAGGCCACGCAAGCTAGGCAGGCTTTAATATGTGTTTCATGTTGATTTATCGGATAATGTGTGTGTGTGTGTGTGTGTGTGTGTGTGTGTGTGTGTGTGTGTGTGTGTGTGTGTGTGTGTGTGTACTTACTCTAGTTGTATTGCGGGAGTGAGCATGCTCGTTATTTCCCGCCTCCTATATGTGTAGGTGTTATATGTATCGTTGAAATGGCTGTGGATGTGTGTGTAGTCTGTATTTTTAGCCAATTGGCGACATCGGAAACGAAGGCTTAGGGTGGATCTGTATGGTACCATTCTCACTATAGACGGTACCGTCTCGCCCGAAGGCTTAGGTAGCCATCAGCTTAGGTGAACCATATGATACCCATCTCGCCTTGTACCATTTTTGCCAACCCCATATGGGACGTCACAACGTCGTCCACTTATTCCAGGTACCTATTTACAGCTAGGTGAACTGAGGCTAACACATGAAAGGAGACAAGCCCAATTTGTCTTCGCCCGGCCGGGGATTGAACCCCCGACCCCTCGTGTGTGAGACGAGAGCTCTACCTACTAGGCTACGGGCTGTGTGTATGTGTGTGTGTGTGTGTGTGTGTGTGTGTGTGTGTGTGTGTGTGTGTGTGTGTGTGTGTGTGTGTGGAAAGAGAGAGAGAGAGAGATAATACGGTACTTCTAAAACATCATAAATAAAAGAACAAAACTCTTATTAACCCTTTGAGGATATGACACGTGTTAGCAGTATACTTTGGCTATCATTAGACGATTTTATACAGCTTAGGAAAGATCGGTGGGAATAAAAAGGAAAAAAAAAACTATCTCACTCAACCCTCTGACCTCCACATACCCTTCCTAATCTGAATAAAATCGTCTAATAATGGCCAACATAAAGTTAAAAGGACGACGCCGGTACAGAAGGGGTTAATAAAATCATTTGGAAGTAGCCAGGGTCAAAATAAATGTCGCCGTTGCAGGAAAAGTAAATACCACTGGGTTATTTGTTGACTTTCGCCTGGACCATTCGATAAAGCTGTGTAAATTGGGCGAGGGCCATTCCTTTAGACTTTTTACACTCTCTCACTCTCACTCTTTCTCACTCACTTACTCACACACACACATACACACACACACAAACTCTCTCTCTCTCTCTCTTCAACAAGTTTTCGCTTAATTTTAATTGATAGAGTTTATTTTATTAGCTACCACGATTAATTCTAAGCCGCCTAATATAGTCTACTTATGGCCAGAATAGAAGGAAAAAAAGCGTTATCGAGCGGAGAGACTGAATGCCGCCATCAGGGTTTCTTGTTTACCTCCATCAGGACCATTCGGCAAAAGCGGGGAATTCGGCGCAGACCATTTCTTAGCCCTCTTAATGCTGACTCGGGACAAGCCGGGAATCCATTAAGGGGGGATGGGCGTATTTATTTGCTCATTTATATTTTTGTTTTTTTTGTATTATGTTTTTAGTTTCCTCCCTAAACCCCCATCAAGCTTAAAGTATCACTCCCTAGAACACCCTTCAAGATAAATTTGTAAATTTTCGATAAAAAATAATCCGGCCGAAGGCTGGTATCTCTTAAAATTACAGGCTCGCTATCGCTCGCCAGGAAAAAAAATCGACACCTAAATTACACGAAAGGTCTTAATATTGACACAAAAATTGGGAGCCAGGTCTTAAAATCGACAAACTAATGGGGTAAACGTCTTAAAATCTCAAAACTAATATGCTAAACATTAGGGAGAAGGCGGCCCAGAAAAACGACGACCCATCTCCCCTTAATCCTGACTCGGGACAAGGCAAGCATCCATTAAACCTACACCCGGGGAAATGGTATAAAAATAAGAGCCACAATGAAGTGGCCTCTAACGTTCCCTAAAAAGCAAATATATTGGACGGCTCGTAAATTCCCCACCAGTTCGGTTCCCCACCCACCTACACAAAAGCTGCACTGGTTTGTTCACCCCTTCTGTACCGGTGATGTGCTTTTCAGTGTATTCTGGCAACTATTAGACGGTTTTAAACAGCTTAGGAAGGACGTCTACTCATTAAAAGACTACAGACTGTCTCAACTCATCCATTTAGCTACCATATATCCTGCCCAAGCTTCATAAAATCGTCTAAATGTAGCGGAAATACTATGAAAAAGACGTCGCCGGTATATAACGGGTTAAGGGGAGGTTTTTAGTTCGTTCCCTAGAAGTCTATCAATCTTAAAATTACACCCCCTAGACCCCCTTTCAAGATAAATTTGTACATTTTTCGATAGAAAAATGTCCCGGCTGAAGCCGGTTCCTCTTAAATTACAGGCTCGCTATCGCTCGCCAGGATAAAATCGACACCAGAATTGCACGAAAGGTCTTAATATGGGGTGAAAGTTCTTAAAATCGCTATACTAATGGGGCAAACGTTTTATAATATCAAAAGCAATGGGGCTAAACATGAGGGAGAAAGGGGTCAAGAAAAAAATCCCTCAAGTGGAGATCTCCCCTTAACCCGTACTGTACCGGCGACGTATTTTGTATTACATTTCAGCTACATTTAGACGATTTTATGAAGCTTGGGCAGGATATATCGTAGCTGAAAGGATTAATTGCGATAATCTGCAGCCTCTTTTATGGGTAGACGTCCTTCCTAAGCTGAATAATATTGTCTAATAATTGTCAGAATATAATGACAAGGACGTCACCGATACTGTAGGAGTTAATAACTACCACGATTAATTCCAAACACCATACACACTAACACAGATTAATAACACATAACAAAGCCACTCCAACAGCTTCCTCTCTCGCTCTCCAACACCCCTTCTCCCCTCTGTACACTCTTTAGAAAATAGGAAAGTAGAAAGTAGCTACGAGGTGCCGTTGTGAAGGCTTCGACTGCTTATATTTCGCTACAGTCAGGTTATATTTGTTGAATTTGGTTTACTTTGAATTATATTATTGAGTTTTTATTATATAGAAATGGTACACTTCTATATGTATAAACTAGGAGGGGTACCCGGCGTTGCCCGGGTTTAAATTATACTACCATAATCACCATCATCAATCACTACTACCACAATCATCACAATACTACTACTACCATAATCACCGGCCTCGACCTCCCTGTGCCTCATTAAACGGTGACCTCGATTTCGGCCGCTAAATGACCTCCGATTTTGGATCTGACCTCATCCGTACCCCCATTTTGGGGAGCTGCGAACAACTTTCGTTCCATACACCTTTTCGATCGGAGGCCTCCTTCTGCCCCAAACGGCCATATTTTTTCGCATTTTTGTTCGCTCCCGTATACTACATAAGTTTCAAAAGTGTCTCTGATTTCCACTAAACTCGCCTAAAACCATCTCCAAAGCCTGGGCTTTCCAACGGTGCCCCCACACTCCCACCTGACACCAAAACTGTGGGAGGAGTTTAGTAACAAAGGTCGGGTAACTGGCAAACAGACAAACATTGACCTTTATTTATTAAGATTGGAACAGTGATCATTGAATGAAGGACCGAATTCACTCGAGCATGTATAAAGGGAATGCTTCAATATATTTCATCAGGGTGTCAGAATTGTTTAATAAAATATTCACTAACTCTCACTACAGATGATTGTCTAACTCTATACCATCATAATTGCTATTCCTTTAGGTATGATGGCGACTCTTCTTCTTTCATTCTAGCATTAAGCAATCGTAATCAGACAAGAACCAACTCTAAGAACCAACGGATAACGTTTATTAACCCTTTCAGGTTCGGAGGTTGCCGTTTAGTATTCAAAATAGAATTATCTTACTCTCATAATTACCTCTCCAAAATTATTGATTTGCCCACAACTCGCTCAAAGACAACTGAAGAGGTTCAGGTAATTACACTAAAGGTTTCTAAACACCCCTGATGATCACACAGGTTTAAAGTATCCCTTAAGGACGCGATCGTCACTACCGGTTCGGTAGTGTAGTGGAGAACGTCTCGGCCTCCCACCCTGGATGGCCCGAGTTCAATCCCACGCTCAGGCAGGAAGGTTTTTCGCATACACTGGTAGCCGTTACCGTTTCCTTAGAGCAAGGATATGGGTAATAGTGTCTGGTAATAAACTTTGGTCGATCGCTATTGAATCTCGGAGCGAGGGCTAGAGAGAATTAGCGCTATATAAGTAACCTGCACATTAGTATCACTATACCGTAATTGATAGCATTTGACTCTTAAACAAGGCGCAAGTGACCTGCAGTATGACACTAACACATGGTGATCAATATTATAATTTAGCTATAAGATCAGGTAGGGCATAACCACTGCAATCTGATCAATTCCTTTTAACTCCAACACACCAAGCTGCAAACTGGGGAAAACGGGGGTAGGTGCCGGAGCATATACATTCATACATACATACATACCGGTACATACATACATACATAGCCTACATACATACATACATACATAGCCTACATACATACATACATACATAGCCTACATACATACATACATAGCCTACATACATACATACATAGCCTACATACATACATACATAGTCTACATACATACATACATACATACATACATACATACATACATACAGTACATACATAGCCTACATACATACATACATATTCATATCCTACATACATACATACATAGCCTACACACATACATACATACATAGCCTACATACATACATACATACATACATACATACATACATACATACATACATACATTCATAGCCTACATACATACATACATATACATACATACATTCATAGCCTACATACATACATACATACATACATACATACATACATACATACATACACCAAGCTGCCCCAGAGCAACCCTTTACCCCATCAGCCGGACATGAAGTGAATTATAGGGAACCCGTGATTGAAGGACCCTAAGTGATCTCTAACTGAGGGATAATGATAGCTTGGTGAAGGCTGATTGTCAACTCATTAAGGGGAGATTTTCACTTGAGGGACTTTTTTCTTGACCCCTTTCTCCCTCATGTCTAGCCACATTGCTTTTGAGATTTTAAGACGTTTGCCCCATTAGTTTGGTGTTTTTTAAGAATTTCCGCCCCATTCTGTCAATTTTAAGACCTTTCGTGCCATTTAGGTGTCGATTTTATCCTGGCGAGCGATAGCGAGCCTGTAATTTAAGAGTAATCGGCCTTCGGCCGGGACATTTTTCTACCGAAAAATGTACAAATTTATCTTGAAAGAGGGTCAAGGGGGTGAAAATTTAAGATTGCTGGAGGAGTAGGAAACAAACTAGAAACCTCCCCTTAAGGGGGGTGACCTGCTTTTTGTTATTTCTGTTCGTTTCTCTCTTTCTCTGGCTTGTATCCATTCGGCCCCATTCAGCCAACTATTTTAAGACGTTTATCCCCATCTATGTGTCGATTTATTCCTGGCGAGCGATAGCGACCCAGCATTATATGAAGAAATCGGGCTTCGCCGGAGACATTTTTCCATCGAAAAATTTACAAATTTAGCCTGCTGTCAAACAAAAATAAAAAATATGCTGGCTCGCTACCGATCACCAGTAAAAAATTGACACCTGGATGGGGATAAACGTCTTAAAACAGTAGGGTGAATGGGGCCAATTGGATACAAGCCAGAGAAAGATAGAAAAGGACCGAACCAAAACAGGTGAACCCCCGTAATGATGATTGTCAACCCATTAACCTTCCACTGCCACTGATGGGCGTATATATTTGTTCATTTATATATATAATTATATTTGTTCATTTATATATATATTTATATTATTTTTGTCTGGTTTCCTCCCTAGACCTCCATCAAACTTAAAAATACAATCCCTAGACCTCCTTTCAAGATAAATTTGTACATTTTTCGGTAGAAAAATGTCCCGGCCGCCGATGGCCGATTCCTTCTAAAATTACAAGCTCTCTATCGCTCGCCAGGAAATAATCTACACATCAGGCACAAGGTTTACCGATAAATATATATATATATATATATATATACTGTATATATATTCACACACACATACATGAGCTGTCCAGCAACAATCTGTGTATATGTAAATGGTGTTTGAGTCCAGTTTATTACAAAGATATTTACCCAGGCATCATCCAGCGTATTTACCAATGGTCAATTATTAAGCGAGGCGGAAATGCGCTTTGGTAGGATATTCGGGACTGGTGATTGGTGCCATGTTCCCGATAACAGCTGGGAGGGCGTCATTACCGAGGGTAGTGGTATATAACAAACCTACCCAATGGTGGCACTATACTTAGAGAGTGAGTGTCCGAGTCTAGGGGATAAGACAGTGAAGCGCGGTGGCGAAGCGGCTTCAGAGATGGGGCTGCTTCGAACCGTAAACGGGTGCTTCGCATGTCTCACACCCTAGATTGGAACGAGACCACACGGGCTTCACCGTGTTCAGCGGTAGAATGTGCAGGCTCTCAGCCTATGCAATGACAACCGAAGCATAAATAACAACCACAACCTTTTGAACTACTCCAACCAAAACAACATTCACCATCACAAATCACAACAACAACCTTCAGAGTCACTAGTATCTACAACACTGACAACCAAAGCAATGACTACAACCACACTAAGACCACCACAACCACAAATCACAACAACAACCTTCAGAGTCACTAGTATCTACAACACTGACAACCAAAGCAATGACCACAACCACACTAAGACCACCACAACCACAAATCACAACAACAACGATCAGACTAAAACCATACCAAGCCTCCACTCTTCGCCATTTAATATTCCTATCATGGTAAGTGATTCGAGTTCAGGAGGTAGTGGAATTTTTTTGGTCTATTCATTTATTCGTTTTTTTTTTTTTTTCTTCCTCGTTAGACCTCTATCAAGCTTACAAAAAACACCCCTTAGATCCCCCTTCATGATAAATGTTTACATTTTTCGGTAGAAAAATGTCCCGGCCAAAGGCTAGTTCTTCTTATAATTACAGGCTCGCTATCGCTCACCAGGAAAAAATCGGCACCTAAATGGCACGAAAGGTTTTAACATTGGCAACGAAATGGGGCGATAGGTGTCAAAATCGGCAAACTAATGATCCGAACGTCTTAATATCTCAAAACTAATTGGGTAAAACACGAGGGAGAAGGGGTGGGGGGGGGGCAGAACAAAAAGCAGCCATCCCCCCATAATAGCAACCAACCTCCTCCCTCCCTCTACAATATTCCAATCCTGGTAAGTGATTCGGGTTAAGGGGAGATTTCCACTTGAGGGATTTTTTTCTTGACTCCTTTCTCCCTCATGTTTAGCCCCATTGCTTTTCTAATTATAAGACGTTCGCCCCATTATTTTGATGATTTTAAGAATTTTCGACCCATTTCTGTCAAATTTAAGACCTTTCGTGACATTTATGTGTCGATTTTATCCTGGCGAGCGATAGCGAGCCTGTAATTTAAGAGGAACAGGCTTTCAGCCGGGACATTTTTCTGCCGAAAAATGTACACATTTATCTTGAAAGGGGCTCAAGGGGGGTGTAATCTTAACCCTTTTACGTTTTTATGACGCAGAGGTTGCCAGATTAGCAATAATAAATAGAGTTCTCTCACTCTTATAATTACCTCTCCAAAATTAGTTTTCTGCCCACAGCTAACTCAAAGACAACTACAGAGGTTGAAGTAACTAAACTAAAGGTTTCTAAATACCCCTGATGGTAACAAAGGCTTTAAAGTATCCCTAATAGGGTCAAAATTGCGTCAAGAACGTGAGAGGGTTAAGCTTGATGGATATCTAGGGACCAAACTAAAAACCTCCCCTTAAGTGAGACATGGGGGGCGTGAACGGAGGAGGTAAAAGATGGAAAATTGATGAATGAAAAAGATGGGAGAATTGATGGATGTAAATCGTGATGGACTGATGAGGTTGGGTGTGGTCGAATTGGTGTTTAAGGGGGAGCTATTCTGTTTTGTTATTATAATTTTCATATTATTTTACAGGGTGTCCCAGGAGTAGAGGACATAACTTTGGGAAATGATAAAATAAGGTATTCCAAGCCTAACATGCTCTATAAGAAATATTCCAAATCTCAACCGGTATAGATATATTGCATGTTGAAAATTATATTTTCCTATGTATTTCCCCATAAGGGTGGCCTAGCTGCCCTAGTGCCTACCACACCTCCATTTAACTGCAATTATTGTTTATATATGGTAGTAATGGTGGTTGGTGTGGTGGTAGTTACTTGAGATAGTGGTAATGTGACAGATATATTGATCAACCATTTAAAGCCTTCATACACATTCCTAACTCCGCATACCCACGGTCACTTTGCTGGAATTACCTGTGTGACATTAATGTAGCATATACTGTACTGTATTGTATTAAAGGGATTGCATCAAAGTCAATATTTTGAACACCATGGCATGACTCAGGTATTGTGTACGAAGTACGTACTAGTTAATGTTTCAAATTGTGACACACATAAATATAAATATATATATATACCGGGTATATACAGTATATATATATATATATATATCTTAATAAATAAAGGTCAATGTTTGTCAGTTACCCGACCTTTGTTACTAAACTCCTCCCACAGTTTTGGAGCCAGGTGGGAGTGTGGGGCACCGTTGGAAAGCCCAGGCTTTGGAGATGGTTTTAGGCGAGTTTAGTGGAAATCAGAGACACTTTTGTTTAATAAAATTTTCGGCAGAACTTATGTAGTAAACGGGAGCGAAAAAAATCGACGATTTCGACCCGTTTTGGGGCAGAAGGAGGCCTCCGATCGAAAAGGTGTATGGAACAAAAGTTGTTCGCAGCCCCCCAAAATGGAGGTACGGATGAGGTCAGATCCAAAATCGGAGGTCATTTAGCGGCCGATATCGAGGTCGCCGTTTCATGAGGCACAGGGAGGTTATGGTAGTACAGTAGTAGTAGTGTGATGATTGTGGTAGTAGTGATTGATGATGGTGATTATGGTAGTAGTAGTGGTGGTAGTAGTGATGGTGATTATGGTGATTACCCGGGCAACGCCGGGTACCCCTGCTAGTATATATATATATATGGGTTAGGGGTAGTGGGTACGGTAGTGTGTTGGGGAATTAGTGTTTGCGTGTGTGTGTGGGGGTGGGGTGGGGTAGTCTATGGGGGGACAGTGTGTGTTTGTGTATGGGGGGGTGGGGGGGGGTTCGTAGTGTGTGTGTTTTGGGGAGAGTGGGTAGTGTGTTTTGGGGAGAGTGGGTAGTGTGTGTGGGGGAAGTGGGTAGTGTGTGGGGGTGGAAGTGGGTAGTGTGTGGGGGTGGGAGTGGGTAGAGTATGTGGGTGGGAGTGGGTAGAGTATGTGGGTGGGAGTGGGTAGATTATGTGGGTGGGAGTGGGTAGATTATGTGGGTGTGAGTGGGTAGAGTATGTGGGTGGGAGTGGGTAGAGTATGTGGGTGGGAGTGGGTAGAGTATGTGGGTGGGACTGGGTAGTGAGTATGTGGGTGGGAGTGGGTAGTGTGTGTGTGGGGAAAGTGGGTAGTGTGTGAGGGAAGTGGGTAGTGTGTGGGGGAAGTGGGTAGTGTGTGGGGGTGTGAGTGGGTAGTGTGTGTGTGGGGGAAGTGGGTAGTGTGTGGGGAAAGTGGGTAGTGTGTGGGGGTGGGAGTGGTTAGAGTGTGGGTGGGAGTGGGTAGTTTGTGTGGTGGAAGTGGGTAGTGTGTTGGGGAAGTGGGTAGTGTGTGGGGGTGGGAGTGGTTAGAGTATGTGGGTGGGAGTGGGTAGTGTGTGGGGGAAGTGGGTAGTGTGTGGGGGAAGTGGGTAGTGTGTGGGGGTGGGAGTGGTTAGAGTATGTGGGTGGGAGTGGGTAGTGTGTGAGTTGAAATGGTCGTGGCGGAGGGACGAATTGGGGAACAACTAGGTTGATTGTAGGGAGGTACTGGTACAATAAGATAAACTACAATGTAACTAGAATAAGATAGATTGTACACCACTTTGTAACTGTCACCTTAATAAAAAAAAAAGTGGGTAGTGTGTGTGGGGGAAGGGGAACTGTGTGTGTGTGTGTGTGTGTGTGTGTGTGTGTGTGTGTGTGTGTGTGTGTGTGTGTGTGTGTGTGTGTGTGTGTGTGTGTGTGTGTGTGTAGTGGTGGGCTGGAGCATCGTTAATGTTATCCAATAGTAAAGGGCATACGTTTGGGTGCCAACGGAAGATACCTAACAAGTTTCACCAAAATCCATCCATTCCTTTTCCGATATAATTTTGCGAACACACACCCGCACATACACCTATTAACTATAGTCTGTTTCTTTTCAACTGACGGTAAATTGCAAAGTTCCCATCAAGATTTCGCAGTTATTTTGAAGATTTTGAAGTGAAATATGACGCTAATTATATGAACTTGGTCTTAATAGGATGCAGAGACATAGTAGTTTCCAATCTTTACATTAACTATCGATAAATCAGTTGCTATGAGATTCAATTTACCGTCAGATGAAATGAAACTGACTATAGTAGCTTCTAACTAAGACAAGCCAGTACGTCCATGGTTAACCCTTTCTGTACCAGCGACATCTTCTATGTTATATGCTAGCTATATTTAGACGATTTCATGCAGCTTGGGAAGGATCTGTGGTAGTTAGAAGGGTAGATTGAGCCTTATAATTGCTAGAGATCCTTCCTAAACTGATTACAATCGATTTATAATAGCCAGAATATAATAGAAAGGATATCGACGGTACAGAAGTTGTTAAGCCGGGGGGGGGGGGGGGGGGGGTAGATTAACCCTCTCAAGATACGATGACATATTTATTTTCGGTTTTATGGCTATTATTAGACAAATTTATTGAGATTAGAAAGGACATATGGAAGTCAAAGGGTTGATTCACACCGTCTTTCCCCTTTTATCCCCCACAGATCCTTTCCAAGACGTATACAATTGCTTAATGATAGCCAGAATAAACTGTTAAAATGCATTAAATAGTAACTATTATCCCATAGTTTGGACCCACGACAATAATGACTCATCAACATGATCGAGGAAGGCCCTGTAGCCCTTCAGGTGGTCATCTTGGGAAGGCAGGGAAGGGTAGGGGTGGTAGGATAGATCGGGATAGTCGGTGAAAGGTAGGTTGGGCAGGGTGATGGTCAAACAATCCACACCACGCCTCAGGCCAACATACACCGGTTGCTGACCTCGCCCCTGTTGACCCCCGACCCTGACCTTGGCCCGGACTCCAAGCTTGGACAAATAGCGACCGACTGTGATCCGACATCCGGCAGACAATCCGTGACATGAACAGTAAGCTTTATAGTCCTCATAAAGCTCACTGGCCAACACTCTATCCCAAGGGGCGTAACTTACTACATACCGTGCTGACATGAAACTATCCATACTTTTCTGATAGTCAGCCATCTTGGGTAGGCTGTTGGAGCCGGTGTGTATTTTACGGACCTTCTTGCTCGGCTCTACTCCTGGTTCATTTTCATCAGGCGGTGCCTTGCGTTTACCAAGTCTGGGGCCGGTGTTCTCGGGATGGTCATTTTGTAGTGTCAGTTTCGTTAACCTGACACAACAATCTTTTATTACTATCCCGTCAACAGTAACGGGCAGATTATAATCCGACTCAACCTTGGCCACACTAAGTTGCTCAAACTCCGTAACATTTTCCTTCGATCTGGATCCGGTGTACTCGGGAACGTAATTATTTGTTGTCAACTTTGTTAGCCGGACAACACATTCTTTTATTTTAATCCCATCAGCTGTGATGGGCAGGTTAGATGTGGTCACTGGCAGACATTCTGACTCATCCTTAACCACTTTAGGCCGCAGACCAACAAACGCATATTGTTGCCCTAGTCCCATGGAACCCCCGACTCTCACAGTGGCCCGGATACCAAGCTTAGCCAAACAACGACCCACGACAATCCGGTTCCAGGCAGACAGTCCGTGACGGGAGCAGTATTTCTTGTACTTGTTAAACAATTTACTGCTCAACATTATATCATTCGGCGAATAACTCAACACGTAGCATTCCGACATGAACCTATCAAAACCATTCTCATAGTCGGCCATTTTAGGGACCTGGGTCACCTTTACCTGCGCTTCCTGATTAACACCAGGTGACTTTTCCGTAATACACTGGAGTCCGACATACACATGCTTACACTGGACTATGTCATCATCCCCCCGGACCAATGCTCGGCCTCCTGATTTTATACCCTTTTCACTCATTAGGCGACCCATGTGGGTCCTTCCCGCAACCTGACAATGATGAACGTCGCAAAAACATTTATATTCATCATAAAACAAATCTATCAATACCCGGTCATCTCTATTATTCGTAACTAAATAATTTCGATCGAGGAAGGTAAAGAGGCTATGCCTAGCATTTATAGCCTTAACGTTGACGCTAGGCATATCTACTTATTATATACCTATAAAAGTGCAAAATTATACCCTTATATCTATATATCACGGAGATAATAACTGATTATATTCTTATATCACGATAACACGAAACACTAAATTAATATACCAATCGGTATGCACGAACGAAGATCAAACGTCCACCTTCAACAGATACTTCGAAAATAATAAAACAAAAATAATCGAAAGCAGAAATGTTAATTTCAAAATGTCGACATAAGCAAACAAAACCAATTTAAGTATTATCGTTAAATATGTTCGTACATAAATATCTAAAGTTGTAATTTCTATACAATAAAGTCATTATTGTAAAGCAATATGAAATAAAGCCGTGAAAAGCAAAACAAATCCTTCGTATGCGTTTGTTTTAAAATTATTAATTGTTTGCGTTATAAAACAAAAATTCCCGTTTTCTTCTTTTCCCGGACACGGCCTTCCCACCTCGCCTTTGGTTCGGCTCTCCTCAGGTTGTTTAGCGTCACACCAACGGTTTTTCCGGCAACTTTTTTCGGCAATTCTGGTCAGGTAGTTTAGTTCAGTCCTTCGGGCACCTGCAGAGGGCTGTTCTCGGGTAGCATGATGTGCGGGGTTCAGGTAAAAGGCTAGATCAAGACGTTAACCTTTAAATCTTTCGGTCCAATTACGTCATATTAAATAGAGTCTGACTAACATTAGATGATGATATTCAGCTTCAGTAGGATCTATAGGAATCACAAAGGTCCAAACTATCTCCATTAACCTTCCGACTTCCTCCAGGTCCTTCCTAAACTGGAAACATCGTCCAATGATAGCCAGATGAACGTACATGGTCACGTCATTGCGTATGATAAGTTCTATGCTACAATGATTGGCCACACTATTAGTTATCTGTTTACGATTTTCGTTAGCTTTTATTATACCTCTAGGACTGGAAATGGCATATACCATCTCTATAAACCATCCAGATAACATAGGTCCTTCTTTAGCCGCATAAATGGCATATACTATCTCTATAAACCATCCAGATAACATAGGTCCTTCTTTAGCCGCATAAATGGCATATACTATCTCTATAAACCATCCAGATAACATAGGTCCTTCTTTAGCCGCATAAATGGCATATACTATCTCTATAAACCATCCAGATAACATAGGTCCTTCTTTAGCCGCATAAATGGCATATACTATCTCTATAAACCATCGAGATAACATAGGTCCTTCTTTAGCCGCATAAATAGCATATACTATCTCTATAAACCATCCAGATAACATAGGTCCTTCTTTAGCCGCATAAATAGGCTGATACTATCTCTATAAACCATCCAGATAACATAGGTCCTTCTTTAGCCGCATAAATAGCATATACTATCTCTATAAACCATCCAGATAACATAGGTCCTTTTTTAGCCGCATAAATGGCATATACTATCTCTATAAACCATCCAGATAACATAGGTCCTTCTTTAGCCGCATAAATGGCATATACTATCTCTATAAACCATCGAGATAACATAGGTCCTTCTTTAGCCGCATAAATGGCATATACTATCTCTATAAACCATCCAGATAACATAGGTCCTTCTTTAGCCGCATAAATGGCATATACTATCTCTATAAACCATCCAGATAACATAGGTCCTTCTTTAGCCGCATAAATGGCATATACTATCTCTATAAACCATCCAGATAACATAGGTCCTTCTTTAGCCGCATAAATGGCATATACTATCTCTATAAACAATCGAGATAACATAGGTCCTTCTTTAGCCGCATAAATGGCATATACTATCTCTATAAACCATCCAGATAACATAGGTCCTTCTTTAGCCGCATAAATGGCATATACTATCTCTATAAACCATCGAGATAACATAGATCCTTCTTTAGCCGCATAAATGGCATATACTATCTCTATAAACCATCGAGATAACATAGGTCCTTCTTTAGCCGCATAAATGGCATATACTATCTCTATAAACCATCCAGATAACATAGGTCCTTCTTTAGCCGCATAAATGGCATATACTATCTCTATAAACCATCGAGATAACATAGGTCCTTCTTTAGCCGCATAAAATCGCCTAAGGTTAGCCCGGATAACAGTAAAAATGGGTTCCATCACGGTGAAGGGGTTCATTTTTATCTATTTGCTTATTCATGTATTCCTATAGTTTCCTCCCTACACCTTCATCAAGTTTAAAAATTACCCCAAGACCCTACTTCGAGTTATATGTGTACATTTTTCGGTAGGAAAATGTTGTTACCTCCTACATTGTAGCTCGCTATAGCTCACCACGAAAAATCGACACCTAAGTGACACGAAAGGTCTTCAAATCGCTAAACTAATGGGGCAAATATCTTAAAATCTCAAAACTACTGGGGCTAAACATGAGAGGAGGGGTGGTCCAGAAAAAACCCACTTTAACCCCTTCTGTACCGGCGACGTCTCTTTAATTTTAGTTTTGCTAACATTATACGATTTTATTCAGTTTTTAAAGGGTCTCCAGCAACTAACAGGCCTCGAACTATCTTACTTAACCCTTTTTACTACCACAGATCCTACTTAAAGGGGGGTATAGGGTTTTTCTGGACCTCCTTTTCCCTCTTGTATGTATATATATATATATATATATATATATATAATTATACTGTATAGTCAGTCAGTCAGTCAGTAGGCAGCCCTTACTCCCACAAGGGGTAGGGAGGTCAGAGACACGAGAAAGGGAAAAGAGGTGACAGAACACATAACAGATAATGAGAGAGAGAGAGAGAGAGAGAGAGAGAGAGAGAGAGAGAGAGAGAGAGAGAGAGAGAGAGAGAGATATGGGTTAAGATTATAGGAAGGTGGTAAAGAGGGTCATCACTTGGTATTACAGGAATATAGGGCACTGGTATCTGATACTAGGCTGAAGATTCATGTATTTAGGGGAAAGAAATATATACATTGTTTACCTCCTAAGCTGCAAGATTAGTTCTCGCATAATACCGTCTTAATACATACTGTAAACAAATTGGGTTAAAGGAAGGTATGCAAAGGGTATTTAAAGTGTCCATTGTAAGTTACCCTTTTAAATTATATGCTAGTATTAACTCTATCTAACAAAATAATATAACAGCAGGTCATATTGTCAAGGGTAAATTACTCTCAATATACCCAAATTGATTATATTTATGGTTTATATCATTATAACTGAGAGTGCAGAGAAGGGGAAGGTTGAAGAGGAGAGGTTTGCTTTCCCAAAAATTACTAAGTCTTGTTGTTCTGGCTACTTTTAGATGATTTTATTCAGCAAAAAAGGGCCTACAGCAATTAACAGCTGCGAACTGTCTTCCTTGACCCTGTTCACCACATCAAATCCTTCTTAAGGGGGGGTCACCGTTTGTTTTGTATTTCTCTCCTTTTCTCTCTTTCTCTGACTTGTATCCATTCGACCCCATTCAGCCAACTATTTTAAGACGTTTATCCCCATCTAGGTGTTTATTTCTTCCTGGCGAGCGGTAGCGAGCCAGCATTATATGAAGGAGTCATTTTTCTATTGAAAAATGTACAAATTTAGCCTACTGTCAAAAACATTTAACAAATATGCTGGCTCGCTACCGCTCACCAGTAAAAAATTGACACCTGGATGGGGATAAACGTCTTAAAACAGTAGGCTGAATGGGGCCGAATGGATACAAGCCAGAGCAAGAGAGAACAGGAGCGAAACAAATGCAGGTCACCCCCCTTAAACTGCACACAATAGTATAAATATAGCAAGAATCCAATGAAAAAGACGACCTCGGTACAAAAGGGGTTGGTTTAATACGTTTGACATCCATCTAATATTATTCTGGTTACTATTAGATGATTTCTTGAGTTTACGAAGTACCTCTAGTAATTAGTAATGATTACACACTATATCATTTAACCCTTCTAACTAATAGTAATCTTTCGTAAATTGTATAACATGATCTAAATAGTCACTATAAACAAAAGCCATGACCGGTATTGAAAGGGTTACAAGACACACACAAACGTTGGAACCTTGTTAGTATAATGAGTTGTTTTCAGATGCACTGAGGCAAACTTTCAACTAAAGAAGAATTAAAGTAAATACTATAATAAAAGGGAAATTCAGATATTTAGTTATCACTATAAATGAAAGTGGCGAATATATATATATATATATATATATATATATATATATATATATATATATATATATACAGTATATATATAAATCTAAAGCAATCCCCTACAGATCAACTGATTCTTACGAGGCTGTTTGTGTCCATCTTTACCCTTATCAAGACCTTTTGTACCATATAGGGGTCGACTTATTCCTAGCGAGCAGAGCGATAGCGAGCCTGTAATTTTTTAGATAAACCGGCCTTCGGCCAGGAAATGTTTCTATCGAAAAATTTACAAATATATCCTGAAGGGGGGTATATAGAGTGTTATTTTAAGCTTGATGAAGGTCTAGCGAGGAAACTATAAATTTAATTAATATTTAAATAAATAGTCCTAATAAAATAACCACTGTCCCCTTAAGGCCGGACCACCTCACCGGGACCATATGGTGTGTGTGGTGTGTGTATCTGTATAACTCCATGTAACTCTCTCCAGCCAATCGGAACAATAACCGGTGATCAGGAAAGTGGTCACGAACACAGATATTGGACCCTAATAATTCACTATTACACTGCAGGCCAGGCATTTTTTTTTCTTCTCCCATACAGACAGAAGATCGATGGGGGGGGGGGGGTTGGAGGGGTAAGGTGGAGGTGGTGAGGGAGGAAGGGGGGGGGGGGGTATATGATTGGGACGAAATGCGGGGGCGGTGTTGATCTTGATTCTAGATTTTAGGGCTGTGAGGGAAAAGCCCTATTAACCCTGACACGGTGTTGGTTAAATCCGTTGGTTAGAGCCTCCCAGGAAGGAGGCTCACACGTCAGGAGGGGCTGCAGAAAGGCAACAACTCTCCCAGGACACTTTACTTATTAATTTATATTGGAATTTCCTCAATAGACCTCCATCAAACTTTAAAAAAAAAAAAAAAAAATGGAACCCCTTTCAAAATAAATTTGTAAATTTTTCGGTATAAAAATGTCCCGGCCGAAGGCCGATTCCTTCTAATATTGCAGGCTTGCTATCGCTCGCCAGGTAAAAATCGACACCTAAATGGCACGAAAGGTCTTAATATTGAAAAAGAAATGGGGTGAAAGGTCGTAAAATCGCCAAACTAATGGAAAAAACATCTTAAAATCTCAAATCTAATATGCTAAACATGAGGGAAAAGGGGCCCAGAATAAGCGACTACCTGCCCCTTAATATAATTGTAAACCTTGAACGTAAACCTCCGTCAGACATTACCGGTACCAACAGGCGACACGTCAACCATGTAGTTATATCTTAATAGTTTTGATTGTCTTTTTCGGCACCTGGATATTTTGTATATTTGTGTTAAATATAAGGAAGAATTTTTTTTTTTTTTTTTTATATATATATATATATATATATATATATATATATATATATATATATATATACTGTATATATATATATATATATATATATATATATATATAATATATATATATATACCTGTATATATATATATATATATATATCATAACAATTAGGAACATTATTTGATATGAATACAATGTGAGAACCACTTCATACTTAATCATCTCCATCTGTTATATCGTCATCAATAAAGAAAATATACTGTACAACATATGTGACAACTTATTTTCTTAAATAATCAAAGTTAAAATATAGTTTGTTAATATCTTATGTCTAACGTTAGACAACTGATCCCTATTTCTACACCCTTACCTCTGTATATTCCACTGGAAAAAAACAAATAACAACTGAATTCCTAATCCACACAAACCAAGTCTGTATAACCAATCTTTTTCAGTCATGTTGGGGAGTGTCCTGTAATTACATAGAGACTGGAGAGTGAAGCTAAAATGGTGAAGGTGGGACACAACTTTTGAGTACGGCTGCATACTTAAGTCAAATTCAAGTCGTTTTCAATCACCAGAATATATCTAAGTAAAACATCCCAAATACCTCTCCTGTAAGGGGGGTGACCTGCTTTTTGTTATTTCTGTCCTTTTCTCTCTTTCTCTGGCTTGTATCCATTCGGCCCCATTCAGCCAACTATTTTAAGACGTTTATCCACATCTAGGTGTCGATTTCTTCCTGGCGAGCGATAGCGAGCCAGCATAATATGAAGAAATCCGGCTTCGCCGGAGAAATTTTTCTATCGAAAAATGTACAAATTTAGCCTGTCAAACAAAAATAAAAAATATGCTGGCTCGCTACCGCTCACCAGTAAAAAATTTACACCTGGATGGGAATAAACGTCTTAAAACAGTAGGCTGAATAGGGCCAAATGGATACAAGCCAGAGAAATATAGAAAAGGACAGAACAAAAACAGGTCACCCCCCTTAAGTTCAGTTATTGTCAATTTGGTAATTATTCTTTCTATACCGTTATCATTACATAGCTATATCTATATAATGATTGCCTTGTATTAATTTATTTATATGGATCTACTTACTAATGGGCAACCCTAATTAGCAACCCTCCACCGAAAAAAGAAAACAAATAGATAATGAAGCGATTTGCCACGATAGAGGAGATAAATCCGTGGCCACCCTCTAGCGATCAAAGCGTCTGACAATAGATATAAAAATAGATTTATCTTGATGGAGATACCGTTATATAAATACAAGTACTGTAAACGTGCCCACTGATATTTCAATGTAATGTTAAAGCATACAATGTAAACAGAAAAGCTACAAGGTATTTTCATATATGTACAGTCAAAAACAATAGTTTACCAGAAGCTTTGTTTTTAAATTTATGAATCTAGAAAGTTACTTCCCTGATAATAATCTAGCGTTTCTAAAGGCCCCTGACTAGTGCATTATTTCACATTGTTGAAGAGTCGAGCTAATATTCCTCTCTCTAGCTCTGACGCACATTATCAGTAAGGTTTTCGGCGAACTCTTCATTAATATTGCACAGATGTAGTATGCTTTCTAAATACACCCAACTCTATTTCACGTCAACTTAAACATTAATAACTCTAAAACAATAATACCATGTGTCTGTCAGGAATATCTACCTTCATTAATTTATTATCTCAGGCATTTCACCAGCTTCCAGAAAATTACATATTTTATGCTACGTTACTGTAACTGTTATTTGTTATGTACGGTCGCGCTAATAAGTCATGTCCCAGCTGTTATTACGTTTGGCTTGCTCTGTGCTGTACTAATATCTGTCAGATGTTGAATAGGGTGGGTAAGTGTGGGAAATTGTTTGTATATTTCACTCGATATGAAGAAATGAAGCTTAGATATTGCTGATACCAATTATTGATCAACACATACTTGGTGCCGAGACATCACATCTGTACTGTACATCCCTCTCCCTGCTTCGCTACACACATAATATAGTATAAATATAGTATAAATATATATATATATATATATATATATATATATATATATATATATACCGGTATATATATACACATAACATCGTTTAACTGATTTAATGAAAGGTTTATCAGAACAATGATGAGTCGAATATTGGATAATCGCAAAAAAAAAAAAAGCCGCATTTGTTTTAACTTTTCTAAAATTACAACTCCAAATGGCCAAAGAAAATATCATACTACGTCCATGATTTGCAAAGGTCAATTGAAGTGAACTTTAAGTATATCAATGTTTAACTTGGTAATTACTGTAAAATTGTGATGTAGTTTATATTCTAGTAGTGCTAACATGTCCTCGAACCGGGACCAATTGAGAGATGAGAGAGGGAGAGAGACCGAGGAGGTGAGGGGTGAGAGGAGGAGGAGGAGCGAAGGAGGAGGGTAGAGAGAGAGTAGCGGAGAGAGAGGGGGACGAAGGACGGAGGACGAAAGAGAGAGGAGAGAGAGAGAGGATTAGGAGAGAAGGGAGAGGCGAGGACGGAGACGAGAGATGGACGGAGTTGAGAGGAGGAGAGAGAGATTGATGAAGTGAGAGGAGAGAGAGACGAGAGCGAGAAGAGGAGCAGAGGGCGGAGAACAGAGGAGAGAGAGAGAGACGAGGAGAGCGGAGGAGCGGAGGAGAGAGAGAGAGAGACGGGGAGAGTGGAGCGAGCGAGCGAGCGAGCGAGAGCGAAGCGAGCAAGCTGACGCGAGCGAGAGACGAGATTGATGACGAGAGAGAGGAGTGGAGAGAGAGAGAGAGATGGTGTTGTGGCTTGGATCAGAGAGAGGAGACTGTGAACCGACGAGAGAGAGAGGCGAGAGGGAGGAGAGAGAGAGAGAGAGAGAGAGAGAGAGAGAGAGAGAAGGAAATGTACGGTATCAGAACAGTCAATCTTTAAAATTAATACTGCTCTCTCTCTCTCTTTCTCTCTCTCTCGTGAATTTCTTTCCTCATCTCTTAGTTATTGATCATTATTTCTTATCCTTCTCTCAACCCACCTCTCTCTCTCTCTCAATTGTCCCCTAGAGGTCAAGTGTGTGAAGCCTCCTCGTAACGTCATTATCCAGCAGACACAGACAGACCGACAGACAAACAGACTGAACAGAAAACGTGATATACGTTTGGCAATATATAGCCAATTATCACAAACATTCTATTCCTGGTGACCTTAACGTGAAGCTAATTTTAAAACTATTTTGGAAAATTAATGAGATTAAACATTTTCTACTGGTATTATTTCTAGATGAAGTTTATATCCAATTGTATATAACACATTTGAAATTGTCACCATTTATGTTCAAAATGTTAAATAAAATGTTGTAAAAAAGTATTGTTACACACCTATTCTGAGTAACAGGACATGTGTTGTACACATATGCTACCATTTGGTGGGACATGAATTCAGGTAACAGCGAGGGGGGGCCATCGTACGATAACTTTCACTTTAAAGTTTACTAGTAACGAACCAAATAGTAGCATCGAAAAAGTCCCTAATTTCAAGAAAGCAAACTTCCATAAACTTAGAGCTATGTTTAAAGAAACTGACTGACTGGAGCCTTTTTAATTAACAATAACGACATCAATACATCTTGGAAGTTATTCGAAACCCACTTACCTAAAAGCAGTGCAAGACTCCATACCATAGAAAATACGGCGATACAGGCCATAATAATAAGCCCAAATGGTGGAATAAAGATATTTTCAAAAACTGCCTGAGCGTGCTAAAAAATTTGCTAATGATAGATTAAAATCCTCACAAAAAATGACGAAGAACGGGTGAAATCTTGTAGGCTCGACGCAAAGCCAAAAAAGTTAATTAGAGAGCTACGACCGACGCAACAAAGCCAAAAAGTTAATTATTAGCAAAAGTTAAAAGACCTTAGAGTTACCATATTGCGAATCAAAAGTAAAACAAAAACCCGAAAGAATTATATTAGTTATTATATCAGAAAAGGAGGAAAAAAAGTAGTTACCTTCAAACTGTTGGACGTTAGTCGTGGAAATGAAAAAGGAGAAATACCAAAAGACGACAGTAACAAATGAGAGTAATGCCCAAATACCTTCTTTGCATCAGTTTTTTACAACAGAAGGGACCTCAGTGGATATCCCTACACCATCGCCGATTAAGATTGATCTTCAGATGTTTCTAAGCATAATATCACGTTACAGATGAAGAGAAGTATTGCATTGTTTAGGAGATAAACTCAAGGTAAATAAAACGCCAGGAACCTCCCTGCAGGACCTGATACAAATCTCCGCCTAGAGTTCTACAAGGAAAGATAAGAATGGAGCTCTCCAAACCACTGACATTACGATTCAATACATCCTTGCAGTCTGGAGAACTATGCCTGATCAGTGGAAGCTAGCCAAACGTAACACCCCCCGATATTCAAAAAAGGCAGCAAATCCCTAACCAGTAACTATCGTCCAATTAGCTTAAGCCTCAGTTTGTATGTAAAAATGCCCGTAGAAAAACGGTCATTACGAGACAGACTCCGTAAAATCACTTAGAGGAAAAATAACATACCTTAAAAATACTCAACACAGGCTTTCGTAAAAAACGGTTCTCTGTTTAACAAACCTCTTAGACTTTCTTCCCACGATATCCTCAAACACTCTACGATGAGAGCTTGTAAAGCTGTAGATATTATATTACCTTGGATTTTCAAAAGGCCCTTTGACAAAGTTCCCCACAGAAACGTTTACTGCGTAAACAAACTAAAAAGAGCCATGGGGGAATACAAGGACGGTGTGTTGAAATGGATAGAAAATTGGTCTCAGCAAAACAGAAAAAGAAAAAGAGCCAAAGGGTTATAGTCATGAAACGGTTAAGGACCTCTAAATGGGGACCAACATGTAAAGTAGCGGGGTACCCCAGGGGCATCGGTACTAGGACCAATTCTCTTTCCTTTAATTTACTATATCAAACGACATAGATGAGGGTCTCACCTGCACACATCTCAAAATTTGCTTGACGATACAAAAATTGCAACTGCGCGTTACTCTCAAAAGAACAAGTTGACGATATGCAAACCACAATCTAGATAAATTGTCATTGTTGGGCCCAAATTTGGCAAATGAGTTTCAATGCGGATAAAATGTAAAGTACTACATGTCGGATACCTAAATTGAGGGAAAGGCAAATACTATTTCGATGAATGGCACCTCCAGCTTAAGAATGTAAACAGAGAAGAACTGTCTCTGGAGAGTAAAACAATATCGAGTAAACCAAAAACCGACGTCAAACAATTGTTCAGAAGTGGTTAAGAAGGGCAAACAGGAACAATAATTGGCTTTATACGGCAGGTTCATTTGAGCATAAACGCCGTTAAAGAAAGGTTAGTCCTAACCCTTTACACATTCCTTAGTCCGCCCTCTTCTGGGAAATACTGCGTTCAATCCCTGGTGCCCCTTATTACCACAAAAGATATATTAATAAACCAAGCTAGAAAAAACGGAGTTCAACGTAGAGGTACCAAATGATACCTAGCCTAAAGAACAAACCATACGGGAAGAGGCGTCTTAGAGGAATTAAATCTATTTCCTTTAACCCAGCGCAGCATTACAGAGGTGACCTTAATTCAAGTGTTCAAAATCATCAAAGGCCATCGACAATAATGAAAATGTAGTAAGTAACTTCACTATCGACCAATCTAATTAGCACGCGGGGGAAAGAACCGGGTTTCAAAATTATTGGTTTAAATCTTTTAACTCGCCCGAATCTAAGAATTTCTTCTTCAATCGAGTTGGTCAACTTGTGGAATGGGCTTTCCCCGAGACGTTATAGACTGCAGCCACCGTGGATTTCATTTAAATTCCGCATAGACAAATATCTCGCATTTCAAACCCGCGAACTGACTGCGTTTGTAAATGAATAACTTATCCTCCCCTCAGGTTACTAACCCATATGTCCCCTACTAAATCCTAGGTCCTTGCCATCGGTAGTGGCAGGGCAGTAGTTTCATTTCCAATGTTCCCTTTTTTTTTCCCTACCCACTCTAAACCACTGTTTTGGGACACTTGATCCTCAGTGTTTTGGAGGGACAAGCAACCTAGGAAGGGGTCACTAGACCTGTTGTTGCTTGGATTTCCTTTGTTACTCCTTGGTACATAATGCAGATTATATACAGTTAGGGTACCGTGTTTTTTTGTTTTTATCTTTCACTACTTTTTCTCTCTTTCCCTGGCTTGTTATCCATGCGACCACCATTCAGACCACTGTTTTAAGACACCGGGTTTTTTTATTCCCCGTCCAGGTGTCGATTTATTCCTGGGCGAGCGATAGCGAGACAGCGGATAGTATGGAGAAAGCCGGCTTCCCCGGAGGGACATTGTTCTATACGAAAAATTTACAAATTTAGCTTGCCTCGTCAAAACAAAATAATTATATATATATATATATATATATATTATATTCTCTTATATATATATATAGATATATAGATATATATATGCTGGGAAAATAAAAATTGACACCTGATGCTGGGGGTGGGTAAACCGTCTTTTAAAAACAGTAGTGGTGAATGGCTGGCCGAAGAATGGATACCAAGCAAAAGAGAGGGGGAGGAGGGGGAGAGGAAAGATTTTTTATTTAAAAAACAAGCGAGGTGGGCTCCCTTAATAATATCCGGTCTGCTGTGGCTACTGTTCCTATCCCGTTCAGTACACGGTGTTATACAAATTAGGAAGGATCTATTAAAGTTCGTTTTGATTCTTAGATAGACCTCCTGATACTAAATTAGAATGATCTAGTGGTCGCCAGAAAACATGGCAACTTTACGTTATCCTCTGAAAGGGATAAGGGAGAGTCACACTACCGTTTTTCCAGCAATTTTTCGATTAGCAACTATTCTTGACAACATCTTGGAGAAGTCTGTACTTGCGTCACAAGCGATGGTTTATGATAAGGGCTATATTTTGTTATGAGATTGAGAGAGAGAGTGAAAACTGTGTGTGTGGGTGGACATAACTCATAAAAAAGAGACGAAAAGGGTGGAAAGAAGTGGGGAGAAAAGGGGGAAAACTAAGTGACTAATACGAGGATAAATGAAGTGGGGTGTTGAAAATTCTGGTGGCTTTGCAGAATAAATGAAATGGTGTGATTGACAAGAAATAGTGTGGATCAATGTGAACTATGGTTAAAATATTCAGTATTATTACGTCATGAAGTCATTATTAACATTAATTACTTTAGTGACATATCTATTTACTGACGGGCGGAGGCCACGTCTAGCAGGGGTCCACACACGAGTACACAACAAAGAAAAAATTTTAGGGACGATTAGTTACTAGTAACGCGAGGTTAAAATAATTTTGTTACCGTTGGAGCGCGTGTATGATTAGAAGGCATGAAAAGGAAGTTATGGGCTATCAGTTTAATATTCAGCTGATGTTAAAGTGCAGTACCATTTAGTTGATGAATTAAATTACGATGTAGGTATTGTGGTGTTGTATGTTTTGTTCACATTTGACAAGGGTCTGAAGGTTGTACGTCATGTGAAGCGTTATATTGGGTGTTGTTGTGTTTCCTCTGCCACACATTATAAGCTGAGAGTTGCAGTAGCGAGAACGAAATTGGGTGTTGAATGTGATGTAAGTCGCTGATATTCTGTTCTACATTCACGTGGAGCCAAATTGTTTGCAATTTGTAAAAAAACCTACAATTCATCACTTACAGTCTGTGTGCATGGTTTTATAGATGTATATTTTGCCTAATCTCAGTAGCAGGGGTGGTTTCTGATATATTACAGAATGAGGTACCAGAGAAGATAGGCACATTTTTCCCTGCCCCCAATTTCGTTTATATTCTGTAACCACAATTCACTTTTATTGTTTAATTGATCGCTTATGCTTACTGGAGTCCTTCTACAGACGCTACTAGAGTTTTCCAAGTGATTTATCCATGTGCCTTGAACTTGCTCTGGTTTGCGGTACCCTTTCGGAGAGCTTGCAGAAACGCAACAGCGAAATAATTACGCTGTCCATTGAGTAAACTAGCTATAATAGAACGAGCATTAAGATTTATTATATAATTTTATTCGGGTTCCAATTTATATTCGAATATGATAAGAAGTTATATTTTTCCATGTATTATAGATTTTTAAATGACTCCATCATGTTAAGACGAATATTTATTTCGAGAATTAGGGCGTCTACTAATACATTAATAGTTCTGGTATGTCCCATGTTCCCACCTCTTCTAACAGTTAAACTCGTAAAAAATATTTGGTTGACGAAACACTAGAGGGGTTGCATCTAGGCTGGGGGCAATTCGTGCACATGGACCATTTCACAAGAAGCACATGGGGGAAACTCGTACAGATTGTTAAGATAGACATATACCCAAATCAAGACTGTCAAATCCCTTCAGTGGCCATCTCCGAAGCCACAGCTCTCCTGCATTACAGAGTAGCGGTAATAATAAAGGTTTGAACAGAGTCTATATTGTGTTATGTATAGTTTTATAATATATATAAAATATATATCATTTTTGATGAATATCATATTATATATTATTTTAATATATATATATATTGTAGTATGTTTCAATAATCTATAGTATTATCATAGATGGTATGTGTTTATATATTTATTTTACATATATACGTTATTCTTTTTTTTTAGTCCACTTGTTACCATGAGTAAACTGAATGTGTTATCCGTTACTGTTGTTTTTGTACTGTAGCAGATATGAACTGTAATACTTTTGAGTGCTGTTGGTATACCTTCTTGTGGTGATAAGAGCTGGAGTGTCCGATTAAATTCGAAGAAAATATGTGACCGTTCTGTATATACTTATGTTGAGGGACAAATTCTAGGTCTTTACCATGAGTGTTTAAGATGGTCTCATTTTTGAATCAGGAAAGGTATCGTGTGACTCAATGTACCCTTTCCGTGGGTGGACACATTACTTTCACCCTCGATGTTGTAGTTGGAGGTAGATTTTAGAATGTATGACTGTTTTGAGTAAACGTGGGGTACTAATGTTTTAACAGAGATAGTCTGTACGATGGTGGGTTGATTCTCCCAAACCACTATCGACATGTAGTGTCCAAGATATGACTAGGGGTGGACGTCACCGCGGAGATATGGAGGTAGTGAACTGGTGGGAGGCATAAATTCCCCACCTGTTTTCTTCAGTATTGGCTAGAAATGTTACTTTCCAGCTGATATTCTCCACAAGCAGCGAGCAACACACAGCCAAGACCACAAAACACACCAGACAGCTGATCCCACACAGGTCCAGACTGTCTTGTGGGTGATATTAGTACCGGGTCACCAGACTATGAGGTCATCTGGTTGTTCACTCGACCTTGCTTATACTAGAGGTGGGAGGTATATTACAAAGGACATAATCAGAAACAACAACAGTCTAAATATGTTCAGGTCGTTGTCTCCAAAAACAAAATGAGGTGCAATGTGGTTTTATGACATTTGTAATGAATTGATGGAAAGGGCTGAGTGGCCGGGATTAGGGAGTAAGATTTAGTTCTAATAAAATATATAATTATTCATTTATACGCATTTCTTATCATATATTTCACATATTTAGTTTAGACACTCTTGCACTATAAAGAGAGAGCCCATCCTTCTGACAATACATTTTCGAAGAAGAAATTCTAGATTCGTGTGAGTTATTTACTAATGCATTTTGTAGTTTTTCCCAGGTAATTGAGGTTCATAGTTGAAGTAGATACTACAGTTCATAGTGTCGCCTTTATGATTTGTTACACTTGTTAGTCACTCTATATCTGCGCTTTAAAGGAAAATAGATTTTTCTCCTCAGCTCGTTATTGTCTTTAGATATCATTGTTAAATTGGTGAAAATCCTTTCTAGTGCTGTATATCTTTTTTCACCATGACCGTAACTTCAAAAGACCGCACTGACATCTTAGCCCACACCTCCAAGCAAACCATCAGCAAAAACGCTCACATACAACATCACACACACACACTCTATCTGCTCTCTCTTCAAATAATGACAGGACCAATAACACACATATTGCAATATGAAGCTGAGGTGTAAACAAAAATCCTACACCAGCAGTGTAATACGGTGTTAACAAGAGGTAGTGGTTATGGTGGGTGCGGAGGGTGTGACTAGGATCAGCCTCTCAGTACTGATTTGATCGTGCCTCTGATCAGTACAGCTAACCTGTTCTGATATTTCTCAGCTTATTTTTGACGTGAGGGTGGTTCGATGGTGAAAGTATGAATGGTGTTTCGTATGCTCTTTATTATTTGTTGCATGATCATTTTTTCCGTATACCACAGTGAAAGTGGTGCTAAACGATAGTAGAAGCATTTTACACACGAACAGTGTATATGTGTGGTGTCTTTAAGTAACCTTGGTGGAAATGCTAACGCATTTCTAGTTTTTGCTCTATCATGAGGTTTAGACCTAAGAGTGTTGGACATCTGGTTGGGGAAACAGAAACCATCTCGGAGATTACAGAGAGAATTATGTCCGGTTATAAAACACAGATTTTGAAGCAAGTTCATTTGCCATAAGGGGTCCTATGTAAGATTTGTAAGGGGGTAGCAATGTATTATTGGTTCCTGTAACCCCCTAGCAGATTTAAAGAGTAGACCCGATGAGCCCAAGGGATATGTTGTGCAGACATTTTGGGTAGAACAGATGTCCTGAGAAAGGCGTGTTCTTGAGACAGAGGCTCTATCGATCCCAGGATAGTGACATTAGCATAGCACGAATGTTTAAAGTCCTTTGAAAGAAATGATGTGGACGGTCTAAAAATAACGTGTATGAACATCGAAAAGCAACGAGAATGGGGTATAAAATAAATATAGGAAGATAAGAGAACAGGAAATGCGTCTAGTGGGGACTCCCCTTAACAGGTGATAATTGTGCGGTGGTTTAGAGCTAAGAGACGTGTGTAGAAAGTGGTGTAATTGTGATTTTATAATCCTGTTCCTTGGCTTAGATTTATCTGATGAATTATAAGAAAAGGATCCCAATGGTGATCTATGATTTATCAGTATGTAGTAGTGTGATATTAGGGCAGCCTCTCTTGCAACCGCTAGCAATATGCAACCACGCTAGCAATTAAATGCAACCACGCTAGCAATTAAATGCAACCACGCTAGCAATTAAATGCAACCACACTAGCAATTAAATGCAACCACACTAGCAATTAAATGCAACCACACTAGCAATTAAATGCAACCACACTAGCAATTAAATGCAACCACACTAGCAATTCATTCATACCATCTTACTTTTGTACATAAGAACACCGAGGAGCAAAACTTATGTGAACAACTGTACATACATTTATATATATATATATATATATATATATATATATATATATATATATATATATATATATATATATATACACTGGCCACACAGATAGTACCTCCCTACGAAGGTGCCAGGCCTTAATCCTAGTAGTATGGACAACCTAGAAAAAGTGGAAGGGAATATAGCAGAATGAACATCTCTCTCTATCCCCTCTGCGCTACCGCCCAACACTATCACTAGGATATCAAGAGACAAGAGAATAGCAATCAGACAGAGAGAGAGAGAGAGAAATAGAGAGAGAGAGAGACTCGCTCAGACAGATAAAAAGAGAGGATAAATAATAATACACAAATTAATAAGCCAGACATGTATAATATAATACAATTCTAGTTATTTATATAATCCATACGCAGAGTTTGTTAATTTAATATCCCGATAATTAGATAATATATATAATATATATATATATATATATATATATATATATATATATATATATATATTAAATTAACAAACTAACAAACTCTGCTTGGGGATTATATAGATAAGTTAAGATAACTAGAATTGTATTATATTAACGCCCCTAGGACGTGAGACTGAAAGGCATCACTCACTCTATAAAAAGTATGTAATTATGTATATACTGTACGTATGCAGTCACCATATGTTGCACTATTCCCTGATATTTACATTAATATATAATAACAATATTGCTAATCATAGTCAATATGCTAAATTTATATTGGGGTCAAGGATTCCACCCCGCATTGGCATAATATATTCACCTCTAAAATATTCAGGTTAGTCTGCCTGTCTGCCTGTCTGCCTGCTGAGACCAGAACTTCTGCGGGAGGTTGGGGGCCCGGGGGAGTGCTGAAGTGACCTTGGCGATCCCTGGTCTCTGGGTCTTCTCCTGGGTGACCTAGATGTGTGTGAATTTGTGTTTTTGTGTTTGTGTGAAAATCGGTAAAATGGGGAATGGGCCTGAGTAAATAGATAGATAGATAGTCATTAGTTGAACAGGAAGTAGTACCAGTGCGTTGAAAATCGGTAAAAAACAAAAACAAAACATTATTCTCATGTTAGAAAGAGTCTACACATTAATCGTATTTAATACAGTACCAGGTAAGACAATAATATACTAACAGAGCTGTCAAAATGTCATTAATGTGTTCACGAAATTTTGTAAATCGCACATACACACACACACACACACACAAATACAGACACACATACATACAAACACACACACCCAAACACATTCACATACACACATAAACAAACAAACACACACACACACACACAAACAAATACAGACACACATACATACAAACACACACACCCAAACACATTCACATACACACATAAACAAACACACACACACACACACACACACACACACACACACACACAAACACACACACAAATACAGACACACATACATACAAACACACACACCCAAACACATTCACATACACACATAAACAAACACACACACACACACACACACACACACACACACACACACACACACACACACACACACACACACACACACATACACACTACAGAACAATAATCTTGCGTCGCACGCCTCAGATGGCACTTGTGGTAAAAACCGAAATAAAAGGAAATATATGTGTAAGTATTACGTGTAGCAGCCGACCCCTCGGGTGCCATAAGCCAGCCCCAGCTGTAATGTGTTCATCAGCTCCCCTAGCACGGACCACGGACAGTACTCGGCCACAATCACCAATATCTTTATCTCACTCTCACTCTCTCTCGCTCTCTCTCTCTGTCTTTCTCTCACTCTCTCACACACTCTCTCTCTCACACACACTCTTTCTCTCACTCACTCACACACTCTCTCTCTCTCTCTCTGTCTTTCTTTCTTTCTCTCACTCTCTCTCTCACACACACTCTTTCTCTCACTCACTCACACACTCTCTCTCTCTCTCTCTGCAGCACCGTTGATTCTTTTAAACTTCGCCTAGACAAATATCTTGCATCAAACCCGACACTGACTGCGTTTGTAAATGAATAAATTTATGTTATGCCCCCCTCAAATTCATCAAGGATTATTGTGTGCATATACTGTATATATTATTAAGACCCATCTTTCGTCTATTATCTCAAGACATCTTCAGGGTAATACAAGAATACAGTAGAAGGCGGAGGCTTAAGGGGAGATATCCACTTGAGGGATTTTTTTCTTGACTCCTTTCTCCCTCATGTTTAGCCCCCATTGTTTTTCTCATTTTAAGACGTTCGCCCCATTATTTTGACGATTTTAAGTACTTTCGACCCTTTTCTTTCAATTTTAAGACCTTTCGTGCCATTTAGGTGTCGATTTTATCCTGGCGAGCGATAGCGAGCCTGTTATTTAAGAGGAACCGGCTTTCAGCCGGGATATTTTTCTACCGAAAAATGTACAAATTTATCTTGAAATGAGTTCTAGTCTTAGTCATCCCAGTTGATTGAAGACCATTCGCTTTCCCAGTGTATACCACCTCCTGTACGTAGGGTACGTAGTACCTGTCTTGCAACACAATCCCATCCCTACTCTGTACAACTCTCCAACCCAAGAGTGAAACGTTATTCTCAGACTTTCTTCTATTCAATTTCTGAGCTCTGGAACTCTCTCCCAGAATCAGTCTTTCCCTCTTCCTATGACTTAAATTGCTTCAAACTCCGTCCGTCCAGGCATTTTGGCTCGAACGTCACTTGATATTGGCCGTCACTCTTCCAACTCTGGGGCAGGCACTCGATACAGGCAGTTCTGCCTTTTGTCTCCCTTACTCACATAAAAAAAAAAAAAAAAAAAAAAAATATATACTGTATATATATAATATATATATATATATAATATATATATATATATATATATATATATATATATATATAGATATATATATATATATACTGTATTATATATATAAACTAACCATCCACCATTAAGTGATGTGGGCGTTACGAGATCTGAACGTGTCTGCCGCTGCCATGAGTAAGCGAATTCCCTAGTGTCGCCGGACGTAACCCACAGAGATCATTGTAAGATCAGTCACCCAGTATTATGACCCTTATGGACACAACCACGTAAACATTGGCAACTTTAACCCTTTCAGTGCCGGTAACCTCATTTTCATGTTATTCTGGCTACTTTGATAGCGGCTTTATTCAGTTTAACAAGGACCTGTAGTTATCAAAAGGCTACCAACTATTTCAATGAACCCTTTTAACCGTGTGTATATATATATATACATATATGTATATATATACCGGATTTCAAGACCATACCCCTTCAAACAAAACATGTACAGTCGCGCTAATAAGTGATGTGTCGGCACCAATTATGTTTTGATCAATAATTAGTATCAGCAATATCTAAACTAAACTAAACTAAACTAAAATATCGAGTGAAATATACAAACATGTTCCTACACTTACCCACCCTAATCAACATCTGACAGACATTAATACAACACAGAGCAAGCCAAACGTAATGACAGCTGGGCCATGACTTATTAGCGCGACTGTACATGTTTATTTATTTATGTATATATATATTTTGTATTTATTTATTTTTCATATTTTGTTATATAAATAATTAAATATATTTGTTGGTAGAGGAATTTAGTTGTTTTTTCCTCAAAGTCTTGCTGTCGCTCGCCAAGATCAAATCGACACGTGAAGGGTTGAAGTGTCTTGCAATCGACACATTAATAAGATGAAACGTTTTAAAATCTCCAAAGTAATAGCGACAAACAGAGAGGATTCACAGAGACCCACCTCGCACAAGATACGGCTAACCCTTTCTAAAAACCTTAATTGCAGACTCTCTTTACAGTTGTTCTTCCAAGAGTGCCTTCATACCTTTATAAATGATCAATCATTATATCAAACCAAATACTTTATATAATGCAACATTTTATATTGGCAATAGCGTAAATTCAGCCTTCCGTGTACCGCATAATGTTCAAGTATATTACGCCAAATATTCTCAAGTGTATAGCATTACGCAAACTAATTATTATTATCATAAATATATAAGAAAATTTAAAGTTAATTTTACTAACGCATTATTAAGAACTAGGCCAGTCAAAAACATTTCTTCATATATAATGCCATTTTTAAGGGGAGGTTTTTAGTTGATTCCCTAGACTTCCATCAAACTTAAAATTACTCACCCTGACCCCCTTTCAAGATAAATTTGTACATTTTTCGGTAGAAAAATGTCCCGGCCGAAGGCCGATTCCCCTTAAATTACAGGCTCGCTATCGCTCGACAGGAAAAAATCGACACCTAAATGGCACGAATGGTCTTAAAATTGACAGAAATGGGGCGAGGGTTATTCAATCGCCAAACTAATGGGGCGAACGTCTTAAAATCTCAAAAGCAATGAGGCTAAACATGAGGGAGAAAGGAGTCAAGAAAAAAATCTCTCCAGTGGATATCTCCCCTTAATTAATGGTTACATAGTATTCAGTTTCTGGAACGGAATACACAATATACAATTTATCTTCTCACAAATATAAATTCATTCATAAAAGACAATGTGCCGTTAAATTAGCAATAATAAGAATTCAGCTTGGAACCAAATGACTGGGATACCCAACCAGTATCTATATAATAATATTATGTGTGTGTGTGTGTGTGTGTGTAAGTGTGTGTGTGTGTGTGTGTGTGTGTGTGTGTGTGTGTGTGTGTGTGTGTGTGTGTGTGTGTGCGTAAGTGTGTGTGTGTGTGTGTGTGTGTGTGTATGTGTGCGTGTGTGTGTGTGTGTGTCTTATGCTCAATTATGGAAAACCGCCGCAACGGATTCTGATCGATTTTACGAGAGTTCTGATGGTGTACTGTGTGTGCACTCCATGTGTGTTTACTAGTGTGCATACATTATAGACAATGTATACATGTGTGATGACGGTGTGTAGGTGTGTATACATATGGTGTCTGTATAGAATATGTTGACAGTATGCATACGTGTGTGTACTGTGTGTGATCGT
Source organism: Paralithodes platypus (assembly GCA_032716605.1). Lineage (NCBI taxonomy): Eukaryota > Metazoa > Arthropoda > Malacostraca > Decapoda > Lithodidae > Paralithodes > Paralithodes platypus. Next base: position 17,380,889 of record CM064577.1, on the reverse strand, counting down.
GTGTGTACTGTGTGTGATTGTATGGGTACTGTGTATGAACGTGTGTGTACTGTGTGTGATCGTATGGGTACTGTGTATGAACGTGTGTGTACTGTGTGTGAGCGTGAGTGTACTAAGTGTGAACATTGCGAGTACTGTGTGTGAGCGTGTGTGTACTGTGTGTGAGCGTGTGTATACTGTGTGTGAGCGTGTGTGTGAGTGTACAGTGTGTGAGCGTGTGTGTACTGTGTGTGTGAGTGTACTGTATGTGTGAGTGTACAGTGTGTGAGCGTGTGTAAGTGCGTGTGTACTGTGTGTGAGTGTGTGTACTGTGTGTAAGCTTGTGTGCACTATGTGTGAGCGTATGCGTAACATGAGTGTGTATGAGTGTGAGCGTGTGTGGACTGTGTGTAAGCGTGTATGCACAGTGTGAGAGCGTGTGTGTACTGTGTGTAAGCGTGTGTGAGCGTATGTGCGAGTCTCTCCCTCATAATTCCATCGTACGAGGTGGAGTCAATGACAGGTTTATGTTAGAGGAGGTACTTTGTGGCAGGTGGTGGTGGTGGTGGTGGTGGTGGTGGTGGAGAATGGTGGGGGTGGTGGGGAGGTTGGTGGGATGTTGGTGATGGTGTTGATGGTGGGGAGGTTGGTGGGGTGTTGGTGATAGTGGGGATGTTGGTGAGGGGGGTGATAGTGGAGGTGTTGGTGGTAGGGAGGTTGGTGGTGGGGAGGTTGGTAGTGTTGTTGATGGTGGTGGTGGGGAGGTTGGTGGGGTGTTGCTGGTGGTGGGGTGGTGGTGGTGGGAGTGTTGGTGATGGTGAGGACAATGGTGGTGTTGGTGATGGTGGTGGGGAGGCTGGTGGGGTGTTGGTGATAGTGGGGATGTTGGTGATGGGGGATGATAGTGGAGGTGTTGGTGGTGGGGAGGTTGGTGGGGTGTTGATGGTGGTGGGGTGGTGGTGGGAGTGTTGGTGATGGTACAAAGGAGTACACAGGAAATCAAGCAACAACAGGTCTAGTGACCCTTCTAGGCTGCTTGTCCTCCAAAACACTGAGGATCAAGTGTCCAAACAGTGGTTTAGAGTGGGTAAGGGAACATTGGAAAGGGAACAACTGCCCTAGAACTAATGTCCGTGGCAGGATTAGGAAGTTAGTAGGGGACAGATGGGTTAGTAACTGAGGGGGGGATAAAATAAAGTTATTAATTTACAAACGCAGTCAGTCGCGGGTTTGATGCGAGATATTTGTCTAAGCGGAGTTAAATGAAACAACGGTGCTGCAGTCTATAACGTTTCGGGGAAGCCCATTCCACAAGTTGACAACTCGATTGAAGAAGAAATTCTTAGATTCGTGTGAGTTAAAAGATTTACCAATAATTTTGCAACCGTTTCCCCGCGTGTAATTAGATTGGTCGATAGTGAAGTACTTACTACAGTTCATATTGTCGATGCCTTTGATGATTTTGAACACTTGAATTAAGTCACCTCTTAATCTGCGCTGGGTTAAAGGAAATAGATTTAATTCTCTAAGACGCTCTTGGTGAGGACAATGGTGGTGTTGGTGATGGTGGTGGGGAGGCTGGT
>CM064577.1:17316827-17376827 GCA_032716605.1 Paralithodes platypus | reverse complement strand
ATTATATCTATATGCTTCGGGACATTCGGCGGCCCCATTCAGGCTTCAAATTTAAGACGTTTTTAAAAACCCAATTTCTAGTTGTCGATTTCTTCCTGGCTAGCGATAGCGATGGCATTATGAAATCCGGTTTTCGCCGGAGCTCTCTTTCTATCGAAAAATTTCAAATTGCCTGCTCTCTCTCTAAATTATGCTGGCTCTCTCCGCTCCAGTTAAAAAATTAAAGACACCGGGATGGGGATAACTTTCCACAGTTTATGGTAATGAGCGAGAGGGTTGGTGTGAAAGTGTTCACATAACTTTACCTACAACACACATACTTTGACCGCTATATGTGCCTTTACGGCTAGATAATTATCGATATTTATTTCTGTGTTACCTGGCTATGTCTGTTTCTGTTACCTGTCTATGTCTGTTTCTGTGTTACCTGTCTATTTATGTTTTTGTGTTACCTGTCTATGTTTGTTTGTGTTACCTGGTTATGTCTGTTTCTGTGGTACCTGTCTGTCTGTTTCTGTGTTACCTGTCTATGTCTGTTTATGTGTTACCTGTCTGTTTCTGTGTTACCTGTCTATGTTTGTTTGTGTTACCTGGTTATGTCTGTTTCTGTGGTACCTGTCTGTCTGTTTCTGTGTTACCTGTCTATGTCTGTTTCTGTGTTACCTGTCTATGTCTGTTTCTGTGTTACCTGTCTATTTATGTTTTTGTGTTACCTGTCTGTCTGTTTCTGTGTTACCTGTCTATGTCTGTTTCTGTTACCTGTCTATGTCTGTTTCTGTGTTACCTGTCTATGTCTGTTTCTGTGTTACCTGTCTATTTATGTTTTTGTGTTACCTGTCTATGTCTGTTTCTGTGTTACCTGTCTATGTCTGTTTCTGTGTTACCTGTCTATTTATGTTTTTGTGTTACCTGTCTATGTCTGTTTCTGTGTTACCTGTCTATGTCTGTTTTTGTGTTACCTGTCTATTTATGTTTTTGTGTTACCTGTCTATGTATGTTTCTGTGTTACCTGTCTATGTATGTTTCTGTGTTACCTGTCTGTCTGTTTGTGTTACCTGTCTATGTCTGTTTCTGTGTTACCTGTCTATGTCTGTTTCTGTGTTACCTGTCTATGTCTGTTTCTGTGTTACCTGTCTATGTTTGTTTGTGTTACCTGTCTGTCTGTGTTTGTGTTACCTGTCTATGTTTGTTTGTGTTACCTGTCTATGTCTGTTTCTGTGTTACCTGTCTATGTCTGTTTCTGTGCTACCTGCCTATGTCTGTTTCTGTGTTACCTGTCTGTTTTTGTGTTACCTGTCTATGTCTGTTTCTGTGTTCCTGTCTATGTCTGTTTCTGTGTTACCTGTCTATTTATGTTTTTGTGTTACCTGTCTATTTATGTTTTTGTGTTACCTGTCTATGTTTGTTTGTGTTACCTGGTTATGTCTGTTTCTGTGTTACCTGTCTGTCTGTTTCTGTGTTACCTGTCTATGTCTGTTTCTGTGTTCCTGTCTACGTCTGTGTCTGTGCTACCTGTGTGTCTGTCTATTTATGTGCTATCTGTCTATGTCTGTGTTGCCAGTCTGTCTGTCTGTCTATTTCTGTTACCTGTGTTTTTCTTTGTTACCTGTCTGTCTGTATCTGTTTCCGTGTTACCTATCTCTATATGTATTTCCTGTCTAGCCATGATCTGCCAATTCACTGTGTGTTAGTCTATTTAAAATTCAACCTTAATTATTAGGGCCAAAGGGAATTGAAGTTAAATAAATATCCCGAGTGACAGCCAAATTAGCTATATATAAAAGGTCAGCTGATTGAAAAAGTAAATTGCATTTAACTTCAACTATAAATCGCTATGCAATAAACAAATAGTATATATGTGTAAATGTTGGCAATCAGGAGAGGGCTTCGTTTTGGCAATAAATAAATAAATTATATAAATCAAATAATTGTATGTGTTCTCATTAATCCTATATGTTTGTGTCTGATATTTTATAATATTATTGAGCTTGGAAGGGATTGGTTGAATATATATAATATAAACCGAAATTTATTTTGTCTTGTATTGCTATAGGTCCTTCCTAAGCTGATTAAAGTCATCGATTTTTTTTTTATATATATATATATATAAAAAAAAAAAATATATATATATATTATATATATAATATATATATATATATATATATATATATAATATATATATATATATTTATATATAATATATATATATATATATATATATATATACATATCAACGCTCGAAGCAGTCTTTCAAATATGCTTCAACCTTGATCGAGAATTCAACTTCTTCAGAGAGACTCTCCTTGCAAATAGTTTCAGCACTAAGTTCATTGATTCATACATTAGCCGTCAATTGTAACAGTTACGGCTTCCTTAAGATAAAATCACCACCGTTAAAGAGGTAACTTCATACTTCTCGATCCACAGTAGTTTCTCACAAAAATTAGCTTAGTTAGCTACTAAATTATTTTTACCCTCAAATTAAAGTTAGAGTTATCGTTAAACCTGGTCGCACCACCGCCGATTCCTTTCGTTTCTCAAGCATGAATTAGGTAATGGTAACTATTTTATTACAAATACGAATGTCCTACAAATGCGTGTATCCGTCTGTTTTAGATTACCTGACGATGGAGTAAGCTTCTCCGAAAAATCTTGCCATGGTACAATAAAAAATAAGAAAAAAATTACCCTCTTTTGTCAAGCCCTGATGCTACTCTTCATTATACGCATCCACTTTCCACGTTGTGTGTGTGTGTGTGTGGTGTGTATAATATATATATATATATATATATATATATATATATATATATATATATATATGTATATACTGTATATAAGTTAGCTTATTAACTATAAAAAGGACTGGGAAAATCGGTTCATTCTTGGGTTAGAGAGTTGGACAGGATATGGGTGGGAATGTGTTGATAGGTGCGTATCCACATACTCTTCGTAAGGGAAGAGGTATACACAGCAAATTGATTTGTGTAATAGCTGTAGACGCGAGAGAAGAGATTTAGAGAGTGGTTGTACACAATTAGAAAAGGGAGGGGAGTTGATAAGACGAAACACTTTTAATTTCTACTCTTTTGAGTAGTGCAGTATTGGTGGAACCTTTCCCTCACATGAGAACAGAACTCGATACCTGGGCGCACAGTACCCCTGTTCAGAACAAGGTGGTGTGCGAGAGACGGTTCTGGGAAGCAGTTTTAGCGAGAGTGGTCTTTCCAAGAATATTGGGAAAGAACGAAGGGCTGACTTGTGTGTTGTTGAAAAGTAAGGAATAGTCGTTAACCCATTCAGTACCAGGGACGTCCTTTCATCCTATTCTGACAACTATTAAACGGTTTTATTCAGCTTAGGAAGGGCCTCTAGCAATAATAAGGCTCCAAAGTATCTCAACCAACCCTTTCAACTACCACAGATCCTTCCTAAGCTGCATAATACCGTCCAAATATAGCTAGAATAAAGCATAACACACGTCGCTGGTACTCAAAGGGTTAAGAAGATTGTGACGTGTAGATGGATGGAGAAAAATGGGTTTTGGAGACATTGACAGCAACGAGGTTAGCTCTGCCCCAATTGACCACTTGCGAGTTTCAGGCTATAAGGAAGTTGGAGCTGTAAACATTGATAATAGACAGAAATGCAATAATATATAAGTTTCTCATGGATAAAAAGTATGTTGAATTGAGTTTTATATATTTATAAATGAACTACAACCGTATTTTAGCTGGTAATTCTGCTAAATACCGATGTCTACAGCTCCAACTTCCTTATAGAACGAAACTCGCAAGTCGGCAATTGGAAATAGTTGATACATCAGCTGATAGGAGTGCTATGGCCTCATCACGTGAATGTTGAAGTGCCTGCATGGAAGGTTGCCGTGGAACACTAGAATAGATGAAGAGTGGATAAAACTAGAGGTACAGTTTAGATCATTATGGAGGGTGACCTGTTATTTGTTTATTTTTCTCCTTTTCTCTCTCTCTCTGGCTTGTGTCCATTTGGCCCCATTCAGCCAACTATTTTAAGACGTTTATCCCCATCTAGGTGTCGATTTATTCCTGGCGAGCGATAGCGAGCCAGAATTATATGAAGAGATCCGGCTTCGCCAGAGAAATTTTTCTATCGAAAAATGTACAAATTTAACCTGCTGTCAAACAAATTTTAAAAATATGCTGGCTCGCTACCGCTCACCAGTAAAATTTTTACACCTGGATGGGGATAAACGTCTTAAAACAGTAGGCTTAATGGGGCCAAATGGATACAAGCCAGAGAAAGATAGAAAAGGACAGAACAAAAACAGATCACCCCCCTTAATGAAAATTAGAAATAGACTTAAGAGATGGGACAGAATCATAACGAACACTGGAGTTAACAGGTTTAAGGGGACATGGGCCGGTTTTCTGGACCACTTTCTCCCTCATGTTTAGCCCTATAAGTATCCAGATGTTAAGCTGTTTGCCCCATTAGTTAGTCGATTTTAAGACCTTTCGCCCCATTTCTACGTCAATATTTAGACCTTTCGTGCTATTTAGGTGTCAATTTTTCCCCTGGCGAACGATAGTGAGCCTGTAATGTTGGAAGAACCGGCCTTCGGCCGGGAAATTTTTCAACCCAAAAATGTACAAATTAATCTAGAAGGGGGATCTAATGGACGTTTTTTAAATTTGATGGAGCTCTAGGGAGGAAACTAGAAAAATAATAAATACATGCAAAAATCGCCCCAAAAAGTGAAGCATCCCCCCTTAATAAGTTAGTGATGGCCGTCCACAACCGCTGCTATGAACAGTCGGGGAGTAATTTAGAGATAAAGGTAGAGACAGAGGGATAGAAGATAAAGGTAGAGACAGAGGGATAGAAGATAAAGGTAGAGACAGAGGGATAGAAGATAAAGGTAGATACAGAGGGATAGAGGATAAAGGTAGAGACAGAGGGATAGAAGATAAAGGTAGATACAGAGGGATAGAGGATAAAGGTAGAGACAGAGGGATAGAAGATAAAGGTAGATACAGAGGGATAGAGGATAAAGGTAGAGACAGAGGGATAGAAGATAAAGGTAGAGACAGAGGGATAGAGGATAAAGGTAGAGACAGAGGGATAGAGGATAAAGGTAGAGACAGAGGGATAGAAGATAAAGTTAGATACAGAGGGATAGAGGATAAAGGTAGAGACAGAGGGATAGAAGATAAAGGTAGAGACAGAGGGATAGAGGATAAAGGTAGAGACAGAGGGATAGAAGATAAAGGTAGAGACAGAGGGATAGAGGATAAAGGTAGAGACAGAGGGATAGAAGATAAAGGTAGAGACAGAGGGATAGAAGATAAAGGTAGAGACAGAGGGATAGAGGATAAAGGTATAGACAGAGGGATAGAAGATAAAGGTAGAGACAGAGGGATAGAGGATAAAGGTAGAGACAGAGGGATAGAAGATAAAGGTAGAGACAGAGGGATAGAAGATAAAGGTAGAGACAGAGGGATAGAAGATAAAGGTAGAGACAGAGGGATAGAAGATAAAGGTAGAGACAGAGGGATAGAGGATAAAGGTAGAGACAGAGGGATAGAGGATAAAGGTAGAGACAGAGGGATAGAGGATAAAGGTAGAGACAGAGGGATAGAGGATAAAGGTAGAGACAGAGGGATAGAGGATAAAGGTATAGACAGAGGGATAGAGGATAAAGGTAGAGACAGAGGGATAGAGGATAAAGGTAGAGACAGAGGGATAGAGGATAAAGGGTAGTACTTTAGAAACAAGGGATATGTGTGCCAGGCTATCCAAGGGTTATGTGTGTAAATAATTCCAGTATAAATAATTCCAGTATAAATAATTCCAGTATAAATAATTCCAGTATAAATAATTCAAATATTCAAGTATAAATAATTCCAGTATAAATAATTCCAGTATAAATAATTCAAGTATAAATAATTCAAATATTCAAGTATAAATAATTCCAGTATAAATAATTCCAGTATAAATCGGTAGAGTCTCGCCACATTCCTCTTACTTAGGGTTATATTAAGGGGAGACGGTCGTTTTTCTGGTCCCCTTTCTCCCTCGTGTTTAGTCCCATTATGTTGTAGATGTTTAGACGTTCAGTCCATTTGTTTGGTAATTTTAAGACCTTTCGTCCCATTTCGTTATACATTTTAAGACCTATAGTGCCATTTAGGTGTCGATTTTTTTCCTGGCGAGCGATAGCGAGCCTGTAATTGTAAGAGGAACCGGCCTTCGGCCGGGAAATTTTTCTACCGAAAAATGTACAAATTTATCTTGAGGAGGGGCCTAGGGGATGTTTGAGGGATGTCTAGCGAGGAAACTAAAAATTTATGAATGAATGAATGTATAGGCCAAACAAGCAGACAGTGTCCCCTGAAGACTACATTTTTGAGCTTAGGAAGGATATATCATAGTCCATGGATAATGTCTTTCAAAACTCTCAAACCGACGGCATCTGTATTTTGTTTCATCTGGCTACCATCAAGTGATATAGATAGCTAGATTAGACTATGAAAGAAATGTCGTGTATAAAACATTGTCACGTCTCTGTTTACTGCAGGGTCTGTCAGTGCTTGGTATGTGGCACTCCGGGATGTTTAAAGATTCATGGGGGAGAGAGAGAGTGAGAGTGAGAGCGAGTGACAGTGATTGAGAGAGAGAGAGAGAGAGAGAGAGAGAGAGAGAGAGAGAGAGAGAGAGAGAGAGAGAGAGAGAGAGAGAGAGAGAGAGAGAGAGAGAGAGAGAGAGAGAGAGAGAGAGAGAGAGAGAGAGAGAGAGAGAGAGAGAGAGAGAGAGAGAGGGGGGGGGGGGGGCGGGGGGGGGGTAAAGTGTAGAGAAGGGGTAGAGAAGAAATGCTTGAAGAATGTCGTGTCTACATCTTTGGTAGAAGTCATGTTCAATAACTTCACACACGAACCTATAACACACACACACATACATACACACACACCACACACATACATACATATACACACACACATATACACACACACACACACACACACACACACACATACATACACATACACACATACATACATATACACACACACATACACATACACACACACACAGTACATCCACTCGTGCCAGCTATTGCTACACCCACACATTTTTGCCATTGGTGTTTGAATGAATATACAGTATGCACCATCTGTCTCTGGGGTGGGGGAGGGTTACTGTCGGGGGACAAAGCACCGCCCAAAATTGCTGTCGTTTTCCATTTAGTGGTCAGGAAAATCCTGCGGATCATTTAAAACTAGTTCACGCCATGCCGGTGTTCGCATGAATAAATGTAATTTTTAACCCCCCTACTGTGAGGTGCTTAACCCCTTCTGTACCGGCGACGAGTTTTGTATTTTAGTATAGCTATATTTAGACGATTGTGTGCAGTTTAAGAAGGATCTGAGGTAATAAAAAGGGTTGATGTTGTTGTTGTTCCCCAAGCTGCCTGGCCGAACAGCCCCAAGGCCCCGAGCAAAGCCAAGGCCATAACCGAGCGCCCCCACAGAACCCTCCCTGCTTACCACAATAAAGCCTGGGTGACCGAAGCCACTCCATGGCGGGGAGCTGAGGAGGGTGCGGAAACGCCCGGGAAACCAAAGCCCCACCCAGGGCCCTAAAAATAAAAAGGGTTAAGTGAGATAGTTCGAATCCTGTTAATTGCTGTAGGCCTTCTTTAAACTGGATACAATCGTCTAATAGTAGCCATAATAAGGTTAAAAGGATGGCGCCGGTACAGAAGGGGTTAAGGGTTAAAGCCCTTATATAGAAGTTTAATGTCTGAGGGCCAATCCTGATATTCATGATGTCAAACCTATTGTCGTCTTTCACATCAATATATGGTGTGGGGTCCTAGTCAATGTGTGAATCCGGGGTTCTTGAGATAGGGACCTGGGGTGGAAGGAGGTGGAGGAAGGAGGGAAGAAGGGATGGAAAGAAGGAAGGAGGTTTGGACGGAGGAAGGGACGGAAAGAAGGAAGGAGGGTCGGAGGGAGGGGAGGAAGGATATGTAGAAGGAAGAGTAGGATGGAATGAAAGAAGGTAGGGAGGAATGAAGGAACAAAATACGGATCAATGGAAGGAAGGAAGAAAACAGGGATGAACACAAAGTAGGATACATGAAATAGAAGGAAAAACAGATGGAAGGAAGAAGAGAAGGAAGGAGAGAAGGAAGGATGGAAGGCAGCGGAGAAAGAAGAAAGAAAGGAAAGTAAAATGATGGTATACAAGGAAGGAAGGAAGGAAGAAAGAATAGATGAACACAATAAAGTATAATTATAAACTATGTGTCAGAACCAACCCTTGATTGAATAAGTGGTAAATTATAAAGAGTGACGTTCCTTGGTATTAAGGGCAGATTTTCACTTAAGGTTTATTTTTTCCTTGACCACCTTCTCCCTCAAGTGTAGCCCCATTAGTGTATATATTTTAAGACGTTCGCCCCATTAGTTTGGCGACTTTAAGACCTTTCGCCCTATGTATGTCAATATTAAGACCTTTCGTGCCATTTAGGTATCTATGTATGAGCGATAGCGAGCCTGTAATTTAGGAGGGACCGGCCTTCGGCCGGAGCATTCTACTACCGAAAAACTTTCATATTTGTCTTGAAGGGGGGTTTTGGGGGTATTTTCTTTAAGCTTGATGGAGGTGTTGGGAGCAAACTAAAAATCTCCCCTAAAACATTGGGGTCATTATTCCGAAGGGGATAATTTGAACTATTTCTGGGGCCAATGAACTGGTGATGGGCAGGGAGGGGGGGGGGGTATTAATAGGAACTTGTTATTAACCTTCTTTTGTACCGGTGACGTCTATTTAATGTTAGTCTTGCTATATGTAGACGATGGGCAGATTAAGAAGGATCTGTGGTAGTAAAAAGGGTTAAGGGGAGGTTTTTAGTTGATTCCCTAGACTTCCATCAAGCTTAAAATTACTCCCCCTAGACCCCCTTTCAAGATAAATTTGTACATTTTTCGGTAGAAAAATGTCCCGGCTGAAAGCCGGTTCCTCTTATATTACAGGCTCGCTATCGCTCGCCAGGATAAAATCGACACATACTTGGCACGAAAGGTCTTAAAATTGACAGAAATGGATCGAAAGTTCTTAAAATCGTCAAAATAATAGGGCGAACGTCTTAAAATTAGAAAAGCAATGGGGCTAAACATGAGGGAGAAAGGAGTCAAGAAAAACATATCTCAAGTGGATATCTCCCCTTAAGTGAGATAGTTCGGAGCCTGTTTATTGGTGGAGGCCCTTTTTAAAACTTAATAAAATCGTCTGATAGTAGCCGGAATAAAGGTAATAGAACGGCACCGGTACTGAAAAGGTAAATAATGATAATAATTATAATTGTGTTCTGGCTAAAATAATAATCCTCGTAACCAAAGTCTCAATAGAGAGTGGCGTAGGCTTATGAAAGCAGGAACCCAGAACAGAAGTAAATACACTTGCATAATCAACTCTTCAATATATCAACTTGCATAATCAACTTGCATAATCAACTCTTCAATATATCAACTTGTATAATCAACTTGCATAATCAACTCTTCAATATATCAACTTGTATAATCAACTTGCATAATCAACTTGCATAATCAACTCTTCAATATATCAACTTGCATAATCAACTTGCATAATCAACTTGCATAATCAACTCTTCAATATATATATATATATATTCATCCGTATTGAGCTACAACACAAGTTAAGGGGGGTGACCTGTTTTTGTTCTGTCCTTTTCTATCTTTCTCTGGCTTGTATCCATTTGGCCCCATTCAGCCTACTGTTTTAAGACGTTTATCCCCATCCAGGTATCAATTTCTTGCTGGTGAGCGGTAGTGAGCCAGCATTTTTTTTATTTTTAGACAGCAGGCTAAATTTGTACATTTTTCGATAGAAAAATGTCTCCAGCGAAGCCGGATTTCTTCATATAATGCTGGCTCGCTATCGCTCGCCAGAAAGAAATCGACACCTAGATGGGGATAAAAGTCTTAAAATAGTTGGCTGAATGGGGCCGAATGGATACAAGCCAGAGAAAGAGAGAAAAGGACAGAAATAACAAAAAGCAGGTCACCCCCCTTAAATGGCCTGTCTTAAACAAGTACTTAAACCACTACACGTAAAATACCTTGGCAATTAAATGACAAATGACTATTATATCTAACTAACCAACTTAATATTATATAAATCCTACAAGTGATTTCTCAAATTATGTCTAACATTAAGCTAAACTGTAATTCCCGGTATTTTGAGACAGAAGAACAACACGGTACAATTACGACAAAGGTGTTCTTGGCTTTCTCATAACAGCCGAAAGCCACGAAACTGCTCAATAAGAAAGATCTAAACATAAGTTATACTAATTTATCCTAGAGAGAGAGAGAGAGAGAGTGTGAGTGAGTGTGAGTGAGTGAGTGAGAGAGTGAGAGTGAGTGAGTGAGTGAGAGTGAGAGTGAGTGAGTGAGTGAGTGAGAGTGAGTGAGTGAGTGAGTGAGTGAGTGAGTGAGTGAGTGAGTGAGTGAGTGAGTGAGTGAGTGAGTGAGTGAGTGTGTGAGTGTGTGAGTGTGTGTGTGTGTGTGTGTGTGTGTGTGTTAAATCGTCACTGGCATCGGTCAAACATACACAGGTACAGTCACTCAAACAAACATCAAAACCATTAAAACCTTAGAATTAGAGAAAGAGGAGCTGGGGCATAAATTGGAAGACCCCAACATATACCAGTCGTAAACATCATCAATTGAAATGTCCAAGTTATCTAACAACTAAATCGCCCTAAATTTCACCGAGTTGGCCTGGACCAGTTTAAGGGGCTGGTGGGTTTTTTTCTTCTTCTATTATTTTATTTATTTATATATATTTTTAGTTTCCTCGCCCTAGACCTCCATCAATCTTAGAAAAAAACTCCTTAGACTCCCCCTCAAGATATATTTGTACATTTTTCGGTAGAAAAATATCTCGGCCGAAGGCCGGTTCCTGTTAAAATTACAGGCTCGCTATCGCTCGCGAGGAAAACATTGCCACCTAAATGACACGAAAAGTCTTAATATTGACAAAGAAATGGGGCGAAAGTCATAAAATCGCCAAACTCATTTGCCTAACGTCTTAAAATCTGAAAACTAATGGGGCTAAACATCATGAGGGAGAAGTGGGACCTGAAAAACGACCCATCTGCCCTTAACTCCAGTGATTCCCCTGTGTTTTGTGAGGGGGATGGGTTGTGAAGAGAATGTGAATGCTGGAGGACAGAAGGTTTGGGAGGAATTGTACGGGAAAACTCCAAACGTGGTGGAATTTTTGATTAGTTGGAATAAGCTTGGGCGAGAGAGTTAAGGGGAGGTTTCTAGTTTGTTCCCTAGACTTCCATCAAGTTGAAAATTACACCCCGTTGACCCCCTTTCAAGATAAATTTGTACATTTTTCGGTAGAAAAATGTCCTGGCCGAAGGCCAGTTCCTCTTAAATTATAGGCTCACTATCGCTCGCCAGGAAAAAATCGACACCTAAATGGCACGAAAGGTCCTAAAATTTACAGAAATGGGGCGAACGTTCTTAAAATCGCCAACCTAATGGGTCGAACGTCTTAATTTTGTTTAAAACAATGGGGCTAAACATGAGGGAGAAAGGGGTTAAGAAAAAAATGCCTCAAGTGGACATCTCCCCTTAAGGTAGTGTCACACGAGATTATTTTCCGTCAATTTTTACGGGCGATTGTAGTCCGACATCTTCAAAACTTAAGTTATATTAGAAATCAGCCAACTAGCATAATCTACATCAATTTAGTTTCTGATTCTAATGTGAAAGCGCCTCTAAATACTACGAGAAAACAAATTGCTCATCGAAAACTGACGGAAAAAGCGCTCGTGTGACACCGGCTTTAACACCCCCTTAACCCCTTCTGTACCGACGACGTTTTTACAATTTGTTTCTAGCTATATATAGACGATTCTGTGCAGCTTGAGAAGGCTCTGTGGTAGTTAAAAGGGTTGATTGAGACAGTACGAAGCCTTATTATTACTAGAGATCCTTCCTAAACTGCATAAAATCGCCTAAATATAGCTAGAATAAAACTAAAAAGGCGTCTCCGGTACAGAAGGGGTTAAGGGTATCCAAACCTCTTATCCGATATTTGCCAGATAACTTCAGCAAGAAAGGCACGGGTACGCACAAAAAAAAAAGTGCCCCGCCTCTCCGTTGGTGCAGAGCCAAGTTATTAAAATCCCTATTAATTAAAGCCCGGTATTTAAATGGCCACTCACTTGGAATTGATTTAAAGGGGTAGTGCTGGTGTTTTGGTCTATATATGTTTTAGTTTCCTCGCTAGACCTCCATCAAGCTTAAAATAACACCCCCTAGACCTCCATCAAGCTTAAAATAACACCCCCTAGACCTCCATCAAGCTTAAAATAACACCCCCTAGACCTCCTTTCTAGATAAATCTGTAAATTTTTCGGAAGAAAAATGTTCCGGCCAATGACCGGTTCCGTCTAAAGTTACAGGCTCGCTATCGCTCGCCAGGAAAAAAACGACACCTAAATGGCACGAAAGGTCTTAATATTGACAAATAAATGGGGAGACAGGTCTCAAATTCGCAAAACACTAATAGAACGAACGTCTTAAAGTTTAAAAACTAATATGCTAAAAATGAGGGAGAAAGAGGTCCACAAAAAGTGGAACCTCTCCCTCTAGTGGAGTGTGGGTTTATGTGTTGCTAGGCCCTGGACTCTCCATGTTTGGGGGGGGGGGGGATTTAGGGGAATAGAGAAACGGAGCACAAAGTAGGAAGAGGAGGAGGAGGAGGAGTGAAGGGAGGGGAGGAGAGGAGGGGAGGGAGGAGGAGGAGGAAGAGCAGGAGGAAGAGGAAGAGAAGGAGGAGGAAGAGGAAGATGAGGCGGAGGAAGAGGAAGATGAGGCGGAGGAAGAGGAAGATGAGGCGGAGGAGGAGGAATCTTATAACACGAATGAATTACCTAAATACAAGACCAAAATAATATATGAACACATTATTTCGGATACATAATAAAGGATAAAGGTGCCCGTGTGACGCCGTTTAATTTCTGGATATGGAGGAACAGCACAATAGGAGGAAATGGAAAGAGCATTGCATCTCGTTAATTAAAATTCCCTCTTGATTTTAGTTAGAATGAAAGTAGATATCTGGCTTAATGAGTTGCCAGCCCCGGGCCTTTCAATGTTGGGGCAATTTACGGAAATGAAGGCATAGTGCAGAAAAATGGAGGAAAGAGGAGAGGAAGGGAGGAGAGAAGTAATCTCTGCGATGGGGCCAGATCGTATCTCCAACAGGGAGAGCCATACTTCATTATCCCGCTCCTTTAGGCCAAGCAGGCATGTTGGAATGGGATGGCAGGCATATTGTCCTGCATCTATTCGTATTTCCTTGCCTTTCTCGTTTATATCCTTGTTCGATATGCTATTTTACTTCCAAGTTAAGACCACTGCTGTCCACCAATGACGTACCTACACAAGAACACAATGTTCGGTCTTTAACTGGGAGAGAGAAATACCAAAATACAAACACAGAATACAGTTTAATAACTGTATTCTGTGTTTGTATAAACACAGCATATACAGGGTTTATATAATCCACAAGACAATAGAAAATAAATATCCAGGCGGAGTTGGGAGACCATGGCGGTTCCTTGTATCTCCTTGTAATGGTCCAGTTGGTAGCGTAGGCCAGCAGGTCAGTCAGGTCAATTTGAGGATTAGTTATACCTAGCGGTACTCGTAGCCTCAGGGCAGACATACGATGATACTGCCATGTTGTTCTTGTTGTCTAGGCAGCGCTACTACTTGTCCCTTTTGTGTTGACCAGGGCAAGTCTATTCTTCCAAGATTTAGGGAGTCTGTAGTGTGAGTACCGTGACGGTATCTACGCACCCTTCAAAGGGGGGAATTATGACAATCTGGAATTTGTCATGGAATTGTTGTGGGGGGACTGAGTTCTTCAAAAGGCTTTGGTGTCTGGGTATATGACGGGAGGGGTTTGGCCTGCCATGATGGCGTATGAGGATCTACTGACGAAAGGGGAATCAAGGGAAACGACAACTAGGGACCAGGGTGAGGGGCTGTTTCCTAGAATTTTCCTCTAGCCTTCTTATCGTCAGCGGCTAGGGGCGTCGTGCAGCTGGCTTTCACGAGAAGGCGGCTTCACCTTAGGGCGGCTCGCTCCTCCAGGTCCTTGGCTTGGTTTGTCTTGGGGGAGTCTCTGCCATTCCCGATTAGTCTTGGGAAGCTGCTCTTGCCAATACGTGCTGAGTTGCTCGAAATAGTTATCATGGAGATTGAGCAGGTCCTTCAGCTCCTGCAGCTCCATGCAGTCCTCACTCTCTTCCTGCATATTGGTTGGCGGCGGACTCAAGATGTCTTGTTTGAAACATTTGTCCTTTTTAGGAGTTCTTGTATGTCCTTAATGCCTTCCGACGCAGGAGAGAGCAGGGGCTGCTGTGGGTGCAGAGGGGAGGGAGAGGGTAAAATTCTATGCTCATGTAAAGTGTCCAAATGTGTGTGTTCTGGGGCTGTTTCCTGGGCTATATAAGACCCCAGCCTGGATCATGAAGCCTTCCTGGTCTTCCTCACTAAACCAATCACAGACCAGGGGGGATTAAGGGTTTGGACTTTTGATCCTGGAGAACAGCGAAGGTCGAGGGTGCTTGTGGTGGTGTTTTTGCCCTGCGACGGCTGGCCAATCTCTTGCCAGCCCTTCCTTGAGGCTCCTGATTGGTCAAGGGGCGCTTGGTTGTACTGGAACGCTTCAGCTAGAGGCACTGATCCAGGGGTGGAAGTGATGTGGTTCACATCTACTTCCCTCTTGTCCACCTCCTTCATATATTGCGAGATTTGCTGGTGCAATCTAGAGATGGGGGGCAGGTGCATCTCACCATGGATTTGGGGGGCATCGGGCAGTGATGTTACTGGGAGTATCGAGGGAGCTGGCAGTGTCTGCTGCTTTTAGTGATCTGGTCCCACATAATTATAGATATATACACACAGTAACCGTAACAGCTATTGTTCTGCTTCAACAGCATAATTCTGTCTTTTTATCTCTCCCTCTCTCTCTCTCTCTTACACATAAACACATACACTTAAAACATTCAGAATCACACATCATGTTCAAAGAAGTACAATATGAAACCAACACACACTGACTCTCTCTCTTACAAACATACCCGGTCACACACACACACACACACTTTTATACTGACACAAATATACATTCACATGAATATATGTAGGTGAAGATCCAGAATATTTCGATGATACATTTTATGCTTTATCTCATATAGCATAAGAGATATTTTCACAAGTATCAACTCTCTCACTCTCTCTCACTCACACACTCTCTCTCTCTCTCTCTCTCTCGTCATAACAGTTCATCTCCCTTCTTAACTTTGTTCCTACCTGCCTCTCTCGCTTCTTTCCCACTTTCCTATTAATTTCCTTCCCTCCTTCCTTCCTTCCCTCCCTTACCCCTTCCAGAAATCTATCCATCCATCCGTCCTTTCCTCCCTCCACCTTTTCCTTCCTTTATTCCTCCATCCTTCATTCCATCCATTCTTGTCTTCGCTTCTTCCCTCCATACCTTCCTCCTTCCTGCCATTCATCCATCCTTCCTTACCATCATCAGTTCCCTCCTCCACTTTCCTCTTGACTAGACAAAAAAAGAAGTCTTAGAAGTGATGACCTGGGATTGGCTCTATGTATCCGTGTCTCTCACTCAGTTAAGTCCATTTCTTGCAGCCGACACACGCGTTACACACATTTATATACCAACCATTCAATCACATTTGTTCTACCTTCGTCTAAGACAAAATCAACAAAAAGTGGGAGCTATGATTGAACGCGTTAATTTGGGGGTAAATAAGGTGAGGTGGGTAGAGCTTCGCTTCGTTTCTTCGAGGGAAGAAGTATGCATATACAGTAATTCATGGCTAGAAAATTAGCAAAATAATGTTTGATTAGCATATAGATAATATATAGGTTACTGTAGTCTATTCACTGTAAGTAGGCTATTCGCTGTAAGGAGGCGAGGAATCATGACCTCTATCCTCTGTAACTCAAAAAGGGCTGTAAATTTCCACATCTATTCATCGACAGACTCTTCCCAAATGGTAGAAATATTAGCTCGATTACTCTATTAATTTTTGAGTTACAGAGGTTAGAGGTCATCATGTATCGCCTACTTACAGCGAATAGACTATAGTTACCTACACATCCGAGCCTTCGAAAACACAGAATTAACCCCTTATTTTCTGGTATAATATAATAATAGAATATTGATTATTGAAGTTACTAGATATCGCTTAGATATTGAATAACCAATAGTTGTCTTTACAGCTAACCTACAACTCTTTCCATCATGATCTAAGACCATCATATCTTCATAAAGTTAACCTAAATGCTCACCCAGTCTGAACTAGAACCAAAGAACCTTACTTGAACCCAAATGCCTTCCACCATCAGCTTGCCAACCCTTCCTTACCTGCAAAGACAAAATAGATTAAATTAAACAACGATAAATAATATGCAATTATAATAAAAGCATTTGTATTATATTATGGATAGATAGGTGTGTGTGTGTTTGAGAGAGAGAGAGAGAGAGAGAGAGAGAGAGAGAGAGAGAGAGAGAGAGAGAGAGAGAGAGAGAGAGAGAGAGAGAGAGAGAGAGAGAGAGAGAGAGAGAGAGAGAGAGAGAGAGAGAGGGGAGAGAGAGAGAGAGAATACAGGTATTCCAGTATTTACCTTTAATCATGTACAGGTATATACGGTATTTGCCAACTATCACATATACCGTACTGTACATATAGATCCGGGGCTACATGTGACTGTATTTACCTAAGTGTGTGTGTGTGTGTGTGTGTGTGTGTGTGTGTGTGTGTGTGTGTGTGTGTGACCTAAATCTCTCTCTCTCTCATATATATATATATAATGAAGAGAAACACCAGGCACTTCAACAGTACTGAAACATTGTACAGTATTCAGAAACACTCCGATGACCAAACCCATCCCTTTCTCTGTACCGTATGCAACAAACTGACACGGCCCTCCCTACCCCTCAGTATGCCCCCCCTGTCCCGTGTGAACATACTCAGGTGTGTGTGTAGGGACTCCCCCCCCCCCCCCCCCCCCCCCCCCACCCACCCCAACCCCCGGAACGTGACCATGGCAGTCCAAGAGGGATTGCAAACTGTGCTGGGCTCCCTTATTCGCAAACGATATTATATATATATATATATATATATATCTATATATTTATATGTATATATATATATATATAATATATATATATATGTATATATATATATATATATATATATATATATATATATATATATATATATATATATATGTATATATATATAATATATATATATATATATATCATCTATCTATATATATATATATATATATATAATATATATATATATATATATATATATATATATATTATATATTTCATAATATTATGGCTACCATTAGACGATATTCTTTAGTTTATAATCTACCTATACGACTCAAATGGGTAATTACGATCTCAATAAACCCTCTTAGTAACATAGGTCCTTCTTAAACTGCATGACATCATCTAATTTTAGCCAGAATCAAATGTAAAAATACGTCATGGTGCTGAAGGGGTTAAGCTAGCACACAATAGGTCAAGAATAGCATCAGGAATGGAACCCCTTTTCGAGAACCCCAGTCCCTTGATGAAGTTAAAGGTTTATTTTTCTTAGTATACACAAGCCAGACTGAGGGGCCACAAGCACGACCAGTCACACACACACACGCATATTGTATTGGAGCATGCAATAGTACACACACACACACACACACACACACACACACACACACACACACACACATACACACACACACACACACACACACACACACACACACACACTATAACACACACAAACGTAATATGAAAGGTATACAAAGATAATTGGATATAGTAATACACTTCCACTGTAAAACACAGACAAATATATCAACCTTTTCTATACTGGAGCCGTTATTTTAACTTTATTCTGGCTACTATTTGAGTTTTAATTAGTTTAAAATTAACCTCCAGTAATGAACAGTACTTCGAACTATCTCACTTAACCATTTTTACTACCACAAATCCGTCTTAAACTGTAAACAATCGTCTAAATATAGCTAGAATGATAAAAAAGACGTCACCGGTACAGAAGGGGTTAAACGTATATAAGATAATTGGGTATAGTAATAGAGATATACCTTTTTATCCTTATAGTAAACGGGTATATCTATCTATCTATCTATTGCCGGACGCCTTACTCCCCTTACGAGGGTTGCCATACACAGAATGCCCACAAGCGGACCTATTCCCTGTGAGAGGGACAACCCGAGCCAGTTTAGTGAAGGACTTGCAGGATTGACCACTCAATTTAGGATCCGTCCGACTCCGAGGCCCTCTGTGTATCTTGTTAGCACTATTTTTCTACAGTGGTGTTCGGCTAATCCATCCACTAACCTGCCTTACCCTTAGGTAAGCAGTACGGATTTGTATCAGGTTTACTCCCCTAGAGAGGTTGCCAACCAAGGCTGACGAGTCCCATCCACCCGGATTTGTATAAGGTTGTCTCCCCTAGATGAGTTGCCGACCAAGGCTAACGAGTCCCAACCACCCGAACGGGTATAGCACATCCAATATATCTAATTGATAAGGGGATAATATTATGGACACTTTGTATACCCCTTTCATATCCATATTTTTTAAATGTAAATTTTGTATTATAGCAATCAATAGTACACATACATAATGAACATGTGGTGGATGCACACGTTTACACACATATAATCGCTAAAACACACGGGTAGAAACAAATGACACACACGTGTGCTCATACACACATACTGTATGCAGTATATGCAGAGGCAAATACAAACACAAAAATAAACCTGAACAAACAATTCTTACACACATTGATACCATCACATAAAACCTAAGCACACACACACGCCACATTAGTCACGTTGAAAACAGGCGAGAGAGAGAGAGAGAGAGAGAGAGAGAGAGAGAGAGAGAGAGAGAGAGAGAGAGAGAGAGAGAGAGAGAGAGAGAGAGAAAGGGTAAGAGAGAGGTAATAAATGAAGAGTGAGGCAGTGAGAAAGCGTGCGACAGTTCGTGTCACCAGGTGCAGGGACTGATTGGCTCACTGGTACATTATGGAGGCAGGGAGATGTGAATTATATACGCTGACTTATATATGTGAGATAGAAAGATAGATTCTGTATATTTAGAAAAGTTTAGATAGAATAAATACTGTATGTATATATATATATATATATATATATGGGAGAGAGATAGAGAGGTATATATAGTAAAAATACATTAATTTTAAAGATCTTTTTTTTTTTTTTTTATATATTTAAGTAAAAATGGAAATAAATTGAGAAAAAAAAAGAAAAAAAGATGAGAGCATATACAAAAATACAGCAACTATTATTATATTACCTTTCTTTAATGCAAAGCCGAAATTGGTGCTAACGAGAACAGGGAATACATTATCATCAGTGAAGGTCAGGAAAGAAGTTAGCGAGAAATAGTTTTGAATCCTTTAACCTCTTCTTTACCGGCGACGTCTTTTCAATTTCAATCTAGCTATATTAAGACGATTTTGTGCACTTTAAGAAGGATCTGTGGTAGTAGAAAGGGTTAAGTGAGATAGTTCGAAGCCTGGTAATTGCTGGAAGCCCTTAAGAAACTGAATAAAATCGTCTAATAGTAGCCAGAATAAAGTTGAAGGGCCGTCGCCGGTACAAAAGGGGTTAACGAGGACTCCTGTATTCCTGAAATTATGGTTATAAATAGACGATTTTATTCAGATTAATGTGAAGCTCACCTGACCCACTAGAAAAACAAACCCTGCAGGCTTAGAAAACAAACCCTGCAGGCTTAGAAAACAAACCCTGCAGGCTTAGAAAACAAACCCTGCAGGCTTAGAAAACAAACCCTGCAGGCTTAGAAAACAAACCCTGCAGGCTTAGAAAACAAACCCTGTAGGCTTAGAAAACAAACCCTGCAGGCTTAGAAACAAACCCTGCAGGCTTAGAAAACAAACCCTGCAGGCTTAGAAAACAAACCCTGCAGGCTTAGAAAACAAACCCTGTAGGCTTAGAAAACAAACCCTGCAGGCTTAGAAAACAAACCCTGCAGGCTTAGAAAACAAACCCTGCAGGCTTAGAAAACAAACCCTGCAGGCTTAGAAAAATAAACCCACGTCAGCACCGGAGCAAAGCACAGCCTAAATCATGACACTCACCCCTGCCTTCAGCCAAATGACACAAAGTTATGCCATATGACACCTCCAGGCCTTTTATTCAATTAAGAAACACATTTTATAGTAAAAGGGTCCATTTCTATATCCTTTAACCCTTCCATAACAGTTTCTTTCTCCGTTCAGGAAAATCCTCTTTCTGTAGCATTAAGGGGAGATGTCCACTTGAGGGATTTTTTCCTTGACTCCTTTCTTCCTCATGTTTAGCCCCATTGTTTTTCTAATGTTAAGACGTTTGCCCCATTATTTTGACTATTTTAAGAACTTTCAACCCATTTCTGTCAATTTAAAAACCTTTCGTGCCATTTAGGTGTCGATTTTATCCTGGCGAGCGATAGCGAGCCTGTAATTTAAGAGGAACCGGCTTTCAGCCGGGACATTTTTCTACCGAAAAATGTACAAATTTATCTTGAAAGGGGCTCAAGGGGGTGTAATCTTAAGCTTGATGGATATCTAGGGACCAAACTAAAAAGCTCCCCTTAAAGGAATATATATTTCGTCGTCTAATAGAATCAATCGGTTAACATCCTACTCGTTATTCTTAAAATGCTTCCCATTCCTCTTTTATCTCTCCCAATTAGCCTTGTTCCAACAACTCATTAGACACAACAGAAGAAGAGGAGCAGGAGGATTTCAGAAGCTTTAATAATATTTCGCATTTAAGGGGCTAGTGTTTGTTTGTTTGTTTTTGGGGGGGAGGCGGGGAGGGGGGGGATATTTATTCATATTTTATCTTATTTTGAGTTTCCTCGCTAGACCTCCATCAAGCTAAAAACAGAAAAAAAAAAAAAAAAAAAACACACACACACACACACATTGAAGATATATTTGTAATTTTTTCGGAAAAACAATGTCCCGGCCGAAGGCTGGTTCCTTCAAGAATTACAGACTCGCTATCGCTCGCCAGGAAAAAATCGAAACCTAAACGGCACGAAAGGTCTTAATATTGACAAAATAATGGGGCGAAAGGACTCAAAATCGCCATACTAGTGAACGAACGTCTTAAAATAGCAAAACTAATGGGTCTAAACATGAGGGAGAAGGGGGTCCAGAAAAAGCGAGTACCTCTCCCTTAAACCACCAGAAGCACGTGCATTTTCCAGAATAATAACATTACATAATACGGATATATTATTGCAATTAATACAAATATACTAAGGGGGGAGTGATCTGTTATTGTTGCTCTCCTTTTCTCTCTTTCACTGGGTTGTATCCTTTCGGTCCCATTCAGCCTTCTGTTTTAAGACGTTTATCCCCATTCAGGTGTCGTTTAACTTTTTGGCGAGCGGTAGCGAGCCAGCATATTTTAAAATATGTTTTTGGCAGCAGGCTAAATTTGTACATTTTTCGATAGAAAAATGTCTCTGGCGAAGTTGGATTTCTTCATACAATGCTGGCTCGCTATCGCTCGCCAAGAAAAAATCGACACCTGGATGGGGATAAATGTCTTAAAACAGTAGGCTGAATGGGGCCGAATAGATACAACCCAGGGAGAGAGAGAAAAGGTGAAAAAAAAAGCAGGTCAACCCCCTTAAGGGGAGGTATTTAGTTTGTTCCCTAGACCTCCATCAAGCTTAAAATTACACCCCCTTGAGCCCCTTTCAAGATAAATTTGTACATTTTTCGGTAGAAAAATGTTCAGGCCGAAGGCCGGTTCCTCTTAAATTACAGGCTCGCTATCGCTCGCCAGGATAAAATCGACACCTGAATTGCACGAAAGGTCTTAATATGGGGTGAAAGTTCTTAAATTCGCTAAAGTAATGGGGCAAACGTTTTATAATATCAAAAGCAATGGGGCTAAACATGAGGGAGAAAGGGGTCCAGAAAAACAATCCCTCAAGTGGAGATCTCCCCTTAAGAAGATTCATTAAAGTAAAGCTAACGTGAGCCGAAATGAACGCTCATGCGATATAAAGCATTGATATAGAGAGAGACCACTTCATTAAGGGCAGATTTCCACTTGAGGGATTTTTTTTGCTGGACCCCTTTCTCCCTCATGTTTAGCCCCATTGCTTTTGAGATGTTAAGACCTTCGCCCTAGTAGTTTGGATATTTTAAGACTTTTGCCCCATTTCTGTCAATGTTAAGACCTTTCGTGCCGTTAAGGTGTCGATTTTTTCCTGGCGAGCGATAGCGAGCCTGTAATTTAAGAGCAACCGGCCTCCGGCCGGGACATTTTTCTACCGAAAAATTTACAAATTTATCTTGAAAAGGGGTCTAGGGGGTGTAATTTTAAGCTTGATGAAAAAGTAGGGAACAAACTAAATACCTCCCCTTAACGAATGTGTGTGTAATTATGGATTTACTATACTAAATTAAGTAACACCCCGTTCTTAACATTAATCATCAATTACCAACCCCAATGCACTTGAATAAACTAATGAAAGCATATGGTCTTCCCGGGATTCGAACTCGGGACACCACACCCAGAAATAAGCATCTAAACCATTACACCACCAACACAGTTAACAAATATATACAGAATGACAAAATAACCATAGATCGCTTTACAACCACATTGACACTGCCAAACTTTGAGGCTGCTCTGTTAAGGAGGGTGACCTGCTTTTTCCTCTCTTCTTTTCTCGCATGCTCTGGGTTGTATGCACTCGGTCCCATTCAGCCTACTGGTTTAAGACGTTTATCCCCATCCAGGTGTCAATTTCTTCCTGGCGAGCGATAGCGAGCCAGCATTGTATGGAGAAATTCGGCTTCGCTGGAGACATTTTTTCTATCTAAAAATGTACAAATTTACCCTGCTGTCGAAAACATTATTATCAAAAATATGCTGGATCGCTACCGCTCGCCAGGAATCAAACAATAAATATATATATATATATATATATATATAAACACACACAACCAAATAGCTAACGAAAATTTCCATTACCCCATCACTCTCTTTCATTCCCTCTTACGTCTTTCCTATCTCTTCCATCTTCCCTTCCTTCTCCTCCTCTTTCTCTCGCAGTTTCTCCATTTTCCGACTTCCTGTGCTTTCTCCATGTCTCTCCTTTTACTTGTCGCCCTCTCTCTCTCTCTCTCTCTCTGTCGCGTTCTTTCTTCTCACGCCCCCCCCCCCCCTCTCTCTCTCTCTCTCTCTCTCTCTCTCTCTGGGACAATTTCTACTACGATGACTATTTGTTTTCGGATGATGGAGTTCATCTGAACCAGGTGGGAGCAGCGCGTTTTGGGCGTCTTCTCAACGATGCGGTGAAGGATTTTCGGAGAAGAAATCGACTCAGCACAGGACAACCAGGAAGGAGGACCGAAGACAGCGAGGACGGCAATCTACAAAGGAATTAAATACTAATCCGTCAAGAACCGCGAATTTGGATAAAGCTCCACCAACACGACCCAAATTCAAAACCGTCAGGGATAACGACCGAGGACCGAGGACAGCCATGAATGTAAATGTAGATCCGACCAAAACCAAAAATTCGATGAAAGAACGATCTGCGAGTTCTAAAACCGCAACTTTAAAGGTTTTCTATGCAACGCTCGTAGCATACGCAATAAATTTTCAGATTTAGAGGAACTAGTGTTTACAGAAAATTATGATGTGATTGGCATAACAGAATCTTGGCTCAATACACAAGATAGAGACTTTTTAGCAGAGTATTCACTTCCCGGTTATGTAATGTTTGAGAACAGCCGAATAAATAAAAATGGAGGTGGCGTTTTATTTTATATCAAAGAAAGTCTTAACCCGACCCTCGTGTCAAAACCTCAAATTGTGAACGTCGACACATCTTTTGTGCTAATAAAGAATAATAAAGGTACAAAAAAATACTTGCGTTAATATACAGACCTCCAGCTCAATCAGTGCAAACTGACCGAGAAATTTACGAACAAATTGCAGATGTAAGTAACTCACAAGATACCGTAATTTTTGGCGACTTTAATTTACCTGTGACCAAGTGGGGCGATACTCTTACTTCACACTCCGGACATGACTTGTATACGAACTTGCAAGAGAGTTCGCTTTATCAATTTGTTCGAATGCCGACCCGTGGTAATAACGTTCTTGACATTGTACTTGCAACAAAAGAAGAATTGATAGAGAATTTGAATGTTGGTGATGAATTCAGTAACAGCGACCATCGTACGATAACTTTCACTTTAAAGTTTACTAGTAACGAACCAAATAGTAGCATCGAAAAAGTCCCTAATTTCAAGAAAGCAAACTTCCATAAACTTAGAGCTATGTTTAAAGAAACTGACTGGAGCTTTTTAATTAACAATAACGACATAAATACATCTTGGAAGTTATTCGAAACCACTTACCTAAAAGCAGTGCAAGACTGCATACCATCGAAAATACGGCGTCCAGGCCATAATAATAAGCCCAAATGGTGGAATAAAGATATTTCAAACTGCCTGCTTGCTAAAAAATGTGCTAATGATAGATTAAAATCCTCACAAAATGACGAAGAACGGTGAAATTTGTAGAGCTACGACGCAAAGCCAAAAAGTTAATTAAGCAAAGTAAAAAGACCTTAGAGTTACATATTGCGAATCAAAGTAAAACAAACCCGAAAGAATTCTATAGTTATATCAGAAAGAAAAAAGTAGTTACTTCAACTGTTGGACCGTTAGTCGATGAAAAAGGAGAATACACCAAAGACGAAGTACAAATGAGTAATGCCCTCAATACCTTCTTTGCATCAGTTTTTACAACAGAAGACCTCAGTGATATCCCTACACCATCGCCGATTCAGATTGATAATTCAGATGTTCTAAGCAATATCACCGTTACAGAGAGAGAAGTATTGAATTGTTTAGATAAACTCAAGGTAAATAAAACGCCAGGACCTGATACAATCTCGCCTAGAGTTCTAAAGGAAGCTAAGAATGAGCTCTCCAAACCACTGACATTACTATTCAATAAATCCTTGCAGTCTGGAACTATGCCTGATCAGTGGAAGCTAGCCAACGTAACACCGATATTCAAAAAGGCAGCAAATCCCTACCCAGTAACTATCGTCCAATTAGCTTAACCTCAGTTGTATGTAAAATGCTAGAAACGGTCATACGAGACAGACTCGTAAATCACTTGGAGGAAAATAACATACTTAAAGATACTCAACACGGCTTTCGTAAAAAACGTTCCTGTTTAACAAACCTCTTAGACTTCTTCCACGATATCCTCAACCTCTACGATGAGAGTAAAGCTGTAGATATTATATACCTTGATTTTCAAAAGGCCTTTGACAAAGTTCCCCACAAACGTTTACTGCTAAAACTAAAAGCGCATGGAATACAGACGGTGTGTTGAAATGGATAGAAAATTGGCTCAGCAACAGAAAGCAAAGGGTAGTCATAAACGGTAAGGCATCTAAATGGACCAATGTAAGTAGCGGGGTACCCCAGGGATCGGTACTAGGACCAATTCTCTTTCTAATTTACATCAACGACATAGATGAGGGTCTCACCTGCACAATCTCAAAATTTGCTGACGATACAAAAATTGCAAATAGCGTACTCTCAAAAGAACAAGTTGACGATATGCAACACAATCTAGATAAATTGTCATGTTGGGCCCAAATTTGGCAAATGAGTTTCAATGCGGATAAATGTAAAGTACTACATGTCGGATACCTAAATGAGAAAGCAAACTATTCGATGAATGGCACTCCGCTTAAGAATGTAAACAGAGAAACTGATCTGGGAGTAACAATATCGAGTAACCTAAAACCGAGTCAACAATGTTCAGAAGTTGTTAAGAAGGCAAACAAAATAATTGGCTTTATAGGCAGGTCATTTGAGCATAAATCCAAAGAAGTTATCCTAACCCTTTACAATTCCTTAGTCCGCCCTCTTCTGGAATACTGCGTTCAATCCTGGTGCCCTTATTACCAAAAAGATATAAACAAGCTAGAACGAGTTCAACGTAGAGTTACCAAAATGATACCTAGCCTAAAGAACAAACCATACGAAGAGCGTCTTAGAGAATTAAATCTATTTCCTTTAACCCAGCGCAGATTAAGAGGCGACTTAATTCAAGTGTTCAAAATCATCAAAGGCATCGACAATATGAACTGTAGTAAGTACTTCACTATCGACCAATCTAATTACACGCGGGGAAACGGTTGCAAAATTATTGGTAAATCTTTTAACTCGCACGAATCTAAGAATTTCTTCTTCAATCGAGTTGTCAACTTGTGGAATGGGCTTCCCCGAGACGTTATAGACTGCAGCACCGTTGATTAATTTAAATTCCGCCTAGACAAATATCTCGCATCAAACCCGCGACTGACTGCGTTTGTAAATGAATAACTTTATCCTCCCCTCAATTACTAACCCATCTGTCCCCTACTAACTTCCTAGTCCTGCCACGTTAGTGGCAGGGCAGTAGTTCCCTTTCCAATGTTCCCTTACCCACTCTAAACCACTGTTTGGACACTTGATCCTCAGTGTTTTGGAGGACAAGCAACCTAGAAGGTCACTAGATCTGTTGTTGCTTGATTTCCTTTGTACTCCTTTGTACTCTCTCTCTCTCACCGTCCGGTTGGCAGCAGTAAACCGGACTTTCGACTTTATCCGGACGAAGGAAACAAAGTGAAGAACGTACGAGTCAGGAGGTGTCTGAGGGAGAGAGAAGGACGATCTTTTGGTGTGTGAGAGAGAGAGAGAGAGAGAGAGAGAGAGAGAGAGAGAGAGAGAGAGAGAGAGAGAGAGAGAGAGAGAGAGAGAGAGAGAGAGAGAGAGAGAGAGAGAGAGAGAATGTGGTGAATGTTAGAAGTTACACAACGTACTATCTAAAGAGCATGCAATCCATTCCTGTGTGATACTGTAGGTGGTAGGAAACACTGTGCACTATATTCCTTGCAGAGTGTGCTAAATGCTATCTACTCTCGGATTGGATTGATTTACTGACGACCTATTTACTATTTAGTTTGTGGGAAGATTGTTCCAGGTACCTATAAATATATAAATAAATAAATAAATAAATAAATAAATATATATATATATATATGTGTGAAACATAGAAAGATACAGTAGATAGACAGATACAAAAAGTAAGAATAGGTTGATTGGAAGTGATGGCACTTTAAGGGTTAATTTGGATTTCAGTCTAAGATATAGCAAGCAATGATGTAAGAAAACGTAAATTACAGTGTTGAAAAATATGGGTATACACCGGCAATTAAATTATCCATAATGATTTGCCCTTAAAGAGATATTTTGGTATTAAGCCCTTGAGGATTATGACGCGTTTTGACAGTTTACTCTGGCTATTAGTAGACGATTTTATTCAGATTAGGAAGGGTATACGGAAGTGGTATACGGAAGGGTATACGGAAGTGGTATACGGAAGTGGTATACGGAAGGGTATACGGAAGTGGTATACGGAAGTGGTATACGGAAGGGTATACGGAAGTGGTATACGGAAGTGGTCGTTTGTCCAGTGATAGCCAGAATAAACTGTCGAAATGCGTCATAGTCCTCAAGGGGGTAGGCTAAGATACCTATCAAACATGAGGATAGACAAGTAAACCATATCATATAATTAAAGGATTATATATATATATATATGTATAGTGTCCATACCCTTTTCGTACCCTTGACTTATACAGTACATGACTTTAGGGGAGATGGTTGCTTTTTTCTGGACCACTTTCTCCCTTATGCTTAGCCCCATTAGTTCTGAGATTTTAAGACTTTACCCCATTGCTTTGACAATTTTAAGATGTGTCCTTTAGTAACTGATTTCTCGATACTTAATATAAAACTATACATCTTAGCTCTTGGTCACATTATTACCATTCTTTTAATATATAACAACAATTGTCTATCATATGGTGTGGTTTTGGCTATTGAACCCAAAATATAAAAGCATAATGCGAGAGCGAAAATCCGCGACAGTGAGACACATAACACTAACTAGACAAATTAGGAAGTAATGCCACACCTCTAGGGCCGCAGGGATCTCTTCAGTGTCAAGAGTCACCTGTCTACCGCGTGAGAGAGAGACTTACATAGATACACTGGCCACACAGACCTTACGATCCAAACGAGGTGGTCAGGACTTAATTCTAGTAGAGATGACATATCCGATAGAAAAGGAAAGTTGAAGGAAAGGATAGAAAAGAAGAAAAGAGAGAGAGAGAGAGAGAGAGAGAGAGAGAGAGAGAGAGAGAGAGAGAGAGAGAGAGAGAGAGAGAGAGAGAGAGTATGTGTGTGTGTGTGTGATTTATACGACAAAAATCCAGACGAGTCGAAGCCAACACAACCCAACAACGGCTATAGGCTAGTCTGTTTATTTTCAACTAAGGGTAAATTGGCATGTCCTCAGCATGGTTATTTGGCTATTACGCATATTTTGTACCGAAAGACGTTGTGATTAATATATTGTTGGTATTTATGGGACGCAGAGACTAAATAGTATCATATATTTCCATTAAGTCTCGAAATATCAGTTGCTAAGAGGTTCAATTTACCATCAGGTGGAAAAAATAGACTATAGTGTCTTAGAAGATATTTTGCGTCGAGTAGCCATCGTCACCAATACAACGAATTTATGTTCTCAAGTGACTCCCCCCCCCCCCCCAAACCCCCCCCATCCCACACACACTTTAATCCCACTCACTCACTCTCTCTCTCTCTCTCTCTCTCACACAAACACCCACACTATCTCTTCAACCGTGTGATTGTGCATAGGAAAAGGCTTAATAATAATAATAAACATAAATAATAGTAATAATAAATAATCATCAAATCATAACAATAATATTAATTAGTATTAATAACCAAAAACACACCCGTAAGAAACTATGCAATACATAATTGAAATACAAGTATAAAAAGCAATAACAAAAAGCAACAAGTACTAACAACAAAATCTCCCCATTCCCCCAAAAATATATACCTCAACAATATGAAAAGCCATTCAATAACTGTCAAAAAATGGGTCCAATGAAGTGGACAATGGGGGGGGGAGGGGGGGCGCTGACCTCAATGGTAGTTTAATTATGGATTTGTATTATTTATTAATTATATTTGTGTGGTGTTGTGACAGGGGTAGGGGGCAGCGTAATTGTGATTATTTTATGAGAGCGATTAATTAATTATTTATATTTTTTATTTATTTTTGTATGCGGTTAATTATTGTGATGGTGGCGAATGTTATGATTTGTGAGGCTGTGGTGGCTGGTTGTGTTGGTTGTTATTGTAGGTGGAGAGAGAGAGAGAGAGAGAGAGAGAGAGAGAGAGAGAGAGAGAGAGAGAGAGAGAGAGAGAGAGAGAGAGAGAGAGAGAGAGTACAAAGGAGTACAAAGGAAATCAAGCAACAACAGATCTAGTGACCCTTCTAGGCTGCTTGTCCTCCAAAACACTGAGGATCAAGTGTCCAAACAGTGGTTTAGAGTGGGTAAGGGAACATTGGAAAGGGAACTACTGCCCTAGAACTAATGTCCGTGGCAGGATTAGGAAGTTAGTAGGGGACAGATGGGTTAATAACTGAGGGGGGATAAAATAAAGTTATTCATTTACAAACGCAGTCAGTCGCGGGTTTGATGCGAGATATTTGTCTAAGCGGAGTTTAAATGAATCAACGGTGCTGCAGTCTATAACGTCTCGGGGAAGCCCATTCCTCAAGTTGACAACTCGATTGAAGAAGAAATTCTTAGATTCGTGTGAGTTAAAAGATTTACCAATAATTTTGCAACCGTTTCCCCGCGTGTAATTAGATTGGTCGATAGTGAAGTACTTACTACAGTTCATATTGTCGATGCCTTTGATGATTTTGAACACTTGAATTAAGTCACCTCTTAATCTGCGCTGGGTTAAAGGAAATAGATTTAATTCTCTAAGACGCTCTTCGTATGGTTTGTTCTTTAGGCTAGGTATCATTTTGGTAACTCTACGTTGAACTCGTTCTAGCTTGTTTATATCTTTTTGGTAATAAGGGCACCAGGATTGAACGCAGTATTCCAGAAGAGGGCGGACTAAGGAATTGTAAAGGGTTAGGATAACTTCTTTGGATTTATGCTCAAATGACCTGCCTATAAAGCCAATTATTTTGTTTGCCTTCTTAACAACTTCTGAACATTGTTGACTCGGTTTTAGGTTACTCGATATTGTTGAGAGAGAGAGAGAGAGAGAGAGAGAGAGAGAGAGAGAGAGAGAGAGAGAGAGAGAGAGAGAGAGAGAGAGAGAGAGAGAGAGAGAGAGAACGAGCAATTCAAAGTCCTTAAGAAGGCTTATACATTAAATTCAACTATCTTTATTAATAGTGTATGCATTATTATTATTCACAATATTTTCCGTACAAATATTAATTATTATTTATAGTTCGTCTAGCCTTAGCAAAAGATGGTATATGTGATTTCCATTAATTTACAACATAAAGACATCACATTAGGTGGAAGTTTTCTTCATAAAACAGTTGTAATTTCGCATAATGATTACTGAACAATTAGAGGGAATTATAATGACAAGACGTATAGGTACCATTATAAGACTCTCTTTCACACACACACACACACACACACACACACACACACACACACACACATTATCTCTCTCTCTCTCAGTATCTCTCTCTCACACATACTCTCTCTCTCTCCCTCTTTCACACACACACACATACTATTTTTTTTTCTCTCTCTCACTCACTCACTCACACACACACATCAATAGATACATAAACAGAGTAATAAATGAGGATAGCATGCATTCCAAAACACAAACAACAAAACCTCCGCGAGTTATTCACAAATGTAAACAAACCAGCGGTGCCGTAAATTGCTTGTTGCTTTACTTTGATACTGACATACAATTGTTACGGGTTTACAATGTTTATCTTCAACCAATTATATATAACTCAATACACAAATACTGTTAATATTTAGATCATTGACACGATAATATATATATATATATATATATATATATATATATATATATATATATATATATATATATATATATAGGTATATATATATATATATATATATATATATATATATATACATATATATATATATATATATACAGGTATATATATACTGTATATAAATATATATATATATATATAATATGCTGATGTCTCGGGTTCATAACTTGTCTATAATTATCTACATCAATTTGTGTATATCCATGGATCTACATACATACAGACACACTGAAAGTGCCAATTACCAAAGTAAATTAGGCATGTATATTGGCCAAATAATTCCTCCAAATAATGTTCACATTATTCCTTGCGCAAGTTTGTGAGATAATGCCACAATAAATATTAGATGGGGTCTATAGACCCATCCCACCCATGGGGTCATACAATCTATATAGGTATCTATTGCCAGACGATATGAACCCTGAAGGGATGGACACTAATGAATCGCCCCGAAGCACCTCTGTCCCCTGTCAGTCTCCCAACCAACACTGCTTTCTCTCATATACCTCTCAATTCCAACCTTCCACCTCACTCTCGGTCTGCCTCACCCTCTCTGTCCCTCCACCTCACTCTCGTAGACGTTCTTAATCATTCTCTCACTTCCCGTACGTTCCACATGGCCAAACCATCTCAAGGTGTTCGGTTTCACACTTTCCAGCACATCCACATCCCCACCACACCACTTTCTTATTTCCTCATTCGTCTGTTTATCCCTCCATGTAACTCCACATGCACTTCTCATTTAACTCATTTCCACCCCTCTCACTCTTGATTTGTGCCTCTCCAACAATGTCCAAGCTTCACTCCAATACGTCAATGTCGGGATTACCACGCTATCATGCAATGACTATTTTATTTCCATGCTGACCACCCCTATTCCTTGTCACTGTTTTCAGCATTCCTACAACCCTCTTCCCCTGTTGCACCCTCTCCCGCACTTCATCCTCCATACTCCTGTCTTTACTCATCACATTGCGTAAATACTTAAATGAGCTGACATTCTCCATAACCTGACCATTCAACTTCACCTCACACTCTGTGACTACACCCCTTTCAAAGACCATAACCTTAATCTTCCCCGCATTTACCTTCGGATTTCTTTTTCTCATACACAGTTACAAACATAATTAGGGTGACTAATAATTGATAGCACTAGTTACTTACCGGTAATCTACACTACAGGTAATCTACGGGTAATCTACACTACAGGTAATCTACGGGTAATCTACACTACAGGTAATCTACGGGTAATCTACACTACAGGTAATCTACGGGTAATCTACACTACAGGTAATCTACGGGTAATCTACACTACAGGTAATCTACGGGTAATCTACACTACAGGTAATCTACGGGTAATCTACACTACAGGTAATATACAGCTAAGAAACCAAAATATTTAAAAGTGGTATTACACGGCCTTTTACTGTTAACTTTATGGATATTTTACACAATATAACTGCTGAAACTGTTAATAAATAACCCTACCGACGGCCCATCAGATATCCAGCCACTCATCCGGTTGTCGCCGTAATGGAGTGGCTCAGGCCGATCCCGATACCAGTGTTAACATTCCACTTAACCTGCCGGACCGGGAGGATTAAACAACCGGACGGATTAAACGGATTCACATTGGTTTTTAGCACTTGACTCAGTGGGATTAATATCATTCACATTTGTCTTTGTATTCAAATTCTGTGTTTGCGATAAGTTTGGTATATATTATTAACTATAATTTTCTCATATTTTCTCGTATTTTATATATTATTTTGTAATAGTATAGATATCTTATCAATATTTGTATTTTATACTATTGTTAATGTCTTGTCATGTTGAAAATTTGATTTTAAATAATATTTTGACATTTAACATGTAGTTTCTTTATTCATGCAGAGTTTAGTAAAATTTGCCAGAACGTCCCGGACTTCCCAAACTTGACTACTTCCTTTAACGTGACGATAGTGCGTTGTTATATGTGCGATTAGTTTGCTTGGGAAACAGATTAACTTGCTCATGTAGTAATGTACACCCTATGTGGTGGATTGTGTTCTTTTATTTAATAATTTTCATTTTAGTAAGCGTTGTTTCCACATAGCGATTTTTATAATTTAATTTGACTTTATATTGTCCTTGTCCCAATTTTGGTTTGTTTAGTTTGCAAGTTTTACATTTTAATTTGCTTTCATTTATTTCTCTAATCAACAAATCTTACCATTTGCATCGCACCATTAATTTTATTCCTCTACTAAAAATACTGGATTAACAATTTATCATCAGTTTCCTATATCAATATTAACTTTTCCTCACTTCAAACCCCGATTAACTGGAGTTTTTCTGCTCGCTTAGATAATTTTTGTCCTCACTCAAGCCCAATTAAGGGGAGATTTCCACTTGAGGGATTTTTTTCTTGACCCCTTTCTCCCTCATGTTTAGCCCCATTGCTTTTGAGATTTTAAGACCTTCGCCCCATTAGTTTGGCGATTTTATGAACTTTCACCCCATTTATGTCACTTTTAAAACCTTTCGTGCCATTTAGGTGTCGATTTTTTCCTGGCGAGCGATAGCGAGCCTGCAATTTAAGAGGAACCGGCCTTCGGCCTGGACATTTTTCTACCGAAAAATGTACAAATTTATCTTCAAAGGGGGTCAAGGGGGTGTATAATTTCAAGCTTGATGGAAGTCTAGGAAACACACTAAAAACCTCCCCTTAAGCGTTTCTGCACCCTTTATTTATCTATGCTAACATTCTACTCCCAACATGTTTGCCGTGCCGTGCTGCGACCTAATAAGGATAATATGCAGATCGAACACTGTGTATCTGTGCACGACATTATAGTGCATTTAGAGTCTCACCAACTGTTTATGGCAAGGTATTCGTTTTTTCTGAACCCCCTTCTCCTTCGTGTTTAGCCCCATTAGTTATCAAATGTTAATACTTCGTTCATTTCTTTGTCAATAATTAAGACCTTTCGTGCCATTTAGGTGTCAATTCTTTCCTGGCGAGCGATACCGAACATAGATTTTAGGAGGAGCCGCGACATTTATATAAACAAACATATAATAAATCGCACATATCCAAAAGTACATGCATTACCAATAACTTTAAGTTATGTATATTTTGTCAATGTACTGTATGTATTATTATGTTATTTACACCAACCAACTTCATATCTAAACTCAATTAATGAAATCAACAAATACATGTGGCACTCCGAGGACTCGAACACAGGATACTCACATCGAAATTCCGCGCACTATGCATTAGGCTATCAAGACAGTTATAGCAAAATAGCTCTTAATATACATAACGCATTCAGTGCAGCTATATGTATGTAGTAAAATATGTACTAAATAATACACTAGAAGACAATAATAAGCGTGATATTAGATGGTATTAGACATCAATAGGAAAAAAAAGAGACAATTGATACACCAACAAAATTCTAGTGTGGTGGTGAATATCATTGACCTGATATATAGACCCTGGCCGGGGATCGAACTCACGATCTTAGGAGTATGAGCCAGGTAACTTATTGAATATAAACACCATATGAGGAGGAGCACTTTATTGACAAAGTTTCGCAGATAGCTTCTTCCGGTATCTGTGAAGCGTTGTCAATAAAGTGCTCCTCCTCATATGGTGCTTATATTAATTCTGTCAATTTTTCAGTTATTTCAACGTATAAATTATAACCAAGCTTGTGGGATCAAAGAAGGACACACCCAACTACAAAAACCACAGACCTTGAAGTCTCTAATTTAATCCAGGCTACAAATTCCATATTCATAACCAACTATATCATCAAGTTATTACGGTAAATTATAGCCTGCAAGGTATTTTTCTCTGTAGAAACTAACCCGACAGCGATTGAATATTACCAAAAGAGCGGGGGCGGGTCTCTAATTTAAAAACCCGCTTATCAATTTTCATATAGATTCTCCCAGAAGAAAATAGTTTGTTAATATTTTCGATGCTTGGTCAAATTATTCACAGTCACGCGATCCATCTCCACACGGTGCCTGCCGCCAGGATATAAAGATGTACGATAGAAAAATACGAGAATATGAAAAAAATACGAGAATATGAAAAAATACGAGAATATGAAAAAATACGAGAATATGAAAAAAATACGAGAATATGAAAAAATACGAGAATATGAAAAAAATAGTTTGACTAGGCCTAAAGGATATGTGACTTCATAATTATGTTACCTTAAGGGGAGATATCGACTTGAGGGATTTTTTCTTGACCCCTTTCTCCCTCATGTTTAGCCCCATTACTTTTGATATTATAAAACGTTTGCCCCATTGTTTAGCGATTTTAAGAACTTTCACCCCATATTAAGACCTTTCGTGCAATTCAGGTGTCGATTTTATCCTGGCGAGCGATAGCGAGCCTGTAATTTAAGAGGAACCGGCCTTTGGCCGGGAAATTTTCTACCGAAAAATGTACAAATTTATCTTGAAAGGGACTCAAGGGGGTGTAATTTTAAGCTTGATGGAGGTCTATGGAACAAACTAAATACCTCCCCTTAACCCTATCAAAGAGCTAACATTAGATAACCATATTTAGCTCGGGAGGGATCAAGTAGAATCTAGTCTAGTAATCTTGATAGCGTAATGCATCAATACGCGGAATTTCGGTGTGAGTATCCTATGTTCGAGTCCTTGGAGTGCCACATGTATTTGTTGATTTCATTAATTGAGTTTAGAGGTAAAGTGGGTTGGTGATAAAATAATATGAAACAATCTAGTATATTGCAAGGCCTTCGATGGCCGTCCTTGGAATACTGTATAATGGGGCCTATCCTCCACATAAGCTTTTCCGTAAAATTTATCATAGTTTAAAAAAAAAAAAAAAAAATCTTGTTTCAATAACATATATTCGTGTAGCAATATGATATCATACGCATTAGAGTAAGATAGATAGATAGATAGACAGATTGCTAAGACAGATAAAATAATCATACATATATGACATTATGTGACAGTGAATTATGTTGAATTCCTTTAAAAGTAGTAATTAACCCCTGCCCAATGGTGATTATTAAAACACTTGATGGACAGGTTAATTCTCTCTCTCTCTCTCTCTCTCCTATTTTTGACTGAACGCATATGGATATCTTGTCACTATGTCCATTAGTCAAAATTTTCATAAATATTCGGTATTGGCAGGTACGGTACCAGCATCGATTTTACTGAAGGTTGGAAAATATATTACGGCCCACTGACACCTATATTAACCCCTTCTATATATTACGGCCCACTGACACCTATATTAACCCCTTCTGTATATTACGGCCCACTGACACCTATATTAACCCCTTCTATATATTACGGCCCACTGACACCTATATTAACCCCTTCTATATATTACGGCCCACTGACACCTATATTAACCCCTTCTGTATATTACGGCCCACTGACACCTATATTAACCCCTTCTATATATTACGGCCCACTGACACCTATATTAACCCCTTCTATATATTACGGCCCACTGACACCTATATTAACCCCCTTCTATATTACGGCCCACTGACACCTATATTAACCCCTTCTATATATTACGGCCCACTGACACCTATATTAACCCCTTCTATATATTACGGCCCACTGACACCTATATTAACCCCTTCTATATATTACGGCCCACTGACACCTATATTAACCCCTTCTATATATTACGGCCCACTGACACCTATATTAACCCCTTCTATATATTACGGCCCACTGACACCTATATTAACCCCTTCTATATATTACGGCCCACTGACACCTATATTAACCCCTTCTATATATTACGGCCCACTGACACCTATATTAACCCCTTCTATATATTACGGCCCACTGACACCTATATTAACCCCTTCTATATATTACGGCCCACTGACACCTATATTAACCCCTTCTATATATTACGGCCCACTGACACCTATATTAACCCCTTCTATATATTACGGCCCACTGACACCTATATTAACCCCTTCTATATATTACGGCCCACTGACACCTATATTAACCCCTTCTATATATTACGGCCCACTGACACCTATATTAACCCCTTCTATATATTACGGCCCACTGACACCTATATTAACCCCTTCTGTATATTACGGCCCACTGACACCTATATTAACCCCTTCTATATATTACGGCCCACTGACACCTATATTAACCCCTTCTATATATTACGGCCCACTGACACCTATATTAACCCCTTCTATATATTACGGCCCACTGACACCTATATTAATCCCTTCTATATATTACGGCCCACTGACACCTATATTCCCCTTCATATATTACGGCCCACTCACACCTATATTAACCCCTTCTCCCTATATTACGGGCCCACTGACACCTATATAACCCCTTCTATAACGGCCCTTGACACCTATATTAACGGCCCACTTAGACCCCTTATACACTGTTCTATATATCGTCTATACCGACGCCGTCCGTTTAACTGTATCCTGGCTACTATTAGACCATTTTTCTTCAGTTTAAAATGGACCTCCAATAATCAACAGGCTTGGAACTATCCCACTTAACCCTTTTACTACCACAAATCAGTTTTTAGCTGCACAAACTCGTCTAAATAGAGCTAAAATAACATTAATAAGACGTCGCCGGTATAGAAGGGGTTAAGATTGTAAATTCCACACTATTAAAATATATACAGTATATGCAGAATGTATAGCTCTTATAGTTGACTTTGTGTTTTGTTAGTCCCGTATATACAATAAATAAAGATCTCTATATCAAGTAGATATGGTAACACCCGTAATGGCGTTATGGAAGGATTCTCGATGGTCATACAATGTTACTAGTGTTCCCGCCGACCGATAATGGCAATATTAAATCTAACCTTTCAACAATTCACTATACAGAGATACCCACTTTGATATCAATAAGTTATCAATAACTAATAGCTTTATTGGTTATGTTGGTCATAAGATCAATGTAAATTAAGGGGAGATTTCCACTTGAGGGATTTTTTTCTGGACTCCTTTCTCCCTCATGTTTAGCCCCATTGTTTTTTCTAATTTTAAGACGTTTGCCCCATTATTTTGAGGATTTTAAGAACTTTCATCCCATTTCTATCAATTTTAAGACCTTTCGTGCCATTTAGGTGTCGATTTTATCCTGGCGAGCGATAGCGAGCCTGTAATTTAAGAGGAACCGGCTTTCAGCCGGGACAATTTTCAACCGAAAAATGTACAAATTTATCTTGAAAGGGGCTCAAGGGGGTGTAATCTTAAGCTTGAAGGATATCTAGGGACCAAACTAAAAACCTGCCCTTAACCCGCGCTCTGCCACCTACACTTTACCGGTCGGATGCAGCCAGTGCCAGACATTTCTCAATTTGTATTTATTTATATATTTATTTTTGTCTGACTTAATGGATTCAGACTATAGAAACAAGTGAAGGACAACGTTACAACAAAAGTACTTAGCGCGGCCATGTTTGTGGACATTTGGTTCGCTAAACACATATTTTACTGCCGAAACTTATAATATATAATATACGTAGTGAGCTATACAATCAAGAAAGTCATAGTAAAAGGAGTTTGAACAATCAGCCCCATACACATCTGCACGGTCGCACGCACTTGTATATTGTTCACATCCATTTATAACCCATTCCTTTCTGAAAAAAAATAAAAAAAAATAAAAAAAAAATAAAAAAAAAAATATATATATATACCGGTATATATATGTACGGTATATATCGCACTTCCAAACACGCTTCCATTCCTTGGTACACAGTGCTAGCTATATAATTCCCGTATATCATTCTCTGCTGAGGATATACTGCTACCCCAATCATGTGCCTTACCGCCATGCAAACATAGCCATAATCCATTCCTACATATAATTTGTCCTATAAATATCACACACACGCACACACACGTCCACATACACCCACATAATGTACTCATACACACGTCCACACACTCACACACAACGCTCGAAATAAACTGACTATCATTATTATTATTATTATTATTATTATTATTATTATTATTATACACACACACGTCCACATACACACACAATTCACACATTATATTCCTACACAGCTCCAATATATCCCCCCCCCCCCTCACACTTTACAGACCACTCACACCCATATAACATGTGTCATTCCAGCCAATCCCCTCTAATAAGCCAATATTTCATATGGATCACACGGGCTCACAAAACATTACTGTATTTCTCACTCTCTCATTCACCCTCACTCACTCTCTCTCTCTCACACACACACACACACACACACACACACACACACACACACACACACACATATATATATATATATATATATATATATATATATATAGGGCTGGATGTGATGGAGATGAGCTGCTTGAGGAGTATGTGTGGAGTTACTCGTAGAGACAGATTGAGGAATGAAGAGATACGTAGGAGAGTGGGGCAGCTCTATATATATATATATACTGTATAATATTATACTGTATATATAAAGCGAGATTCCAGACCCACTTACATTACCTAGATCTTGGCCATACGTCTGGGTGGCCCTGACAGACATCCATTATTTATCTTCCGACAAGTTCCAGGGGCGGCCAGCCATCCAATCCCTTCTTGTTATATACCTATCAACCCATTCAGTACCAGTGTCGTCCTTTAAACTTTATGCTGGCAACTATTAGACGATTTTATTCAGCTTAAAAGGCCTCCAGCAATTAACAGGCCCACTTAGACCTT
Organism: Paralithodes platypus; assembly: GCA_032716605.1. Classification (NCBI taxonomy): domain Eukaryota; kingdom Metazoa; phylum Arthropoda; class Malacostraca; order Decapoda; family Lithodidae; genus Paralithodes; species Paralithodes platypus. Next base: position 17,336,874 of record CM064577.1, on the reverse strand, counting down.
CTTACTACCACAGATCCTGATTAAGGAGGACAAAAGCTGCACAAAATCGTCTAAATACTCAGTTATGGAAGGATCTCTAAGAATAAAAATGGTAAACACCATCTCAAATAACCCTCTAACTCATAAATCTCTCCCTAGATTGAATAAAATCTTCTGGAGGTATCCACATTAAAGAAACAATATGGCATCATCTGAGTGAAAGGGTGATATCTATATCCTCCATTCTTTCTTACATTCATCCTTCCATCCCTCCTATTCATTCATGCTTTCATCCATCCATCCAATCCTCCCACCATCCATACCTAAGAAGTCACATCTAAAAATTCCCATATAACAAACAAAGCAAAGCAAAACAAAACCCCTTTCAACTATCCCATCTCTTCTCTACGTATGCCCCAGAATCAGATCCATAATTTAGTTCTCCATCAGTTCCCCCAGACCGCCCCTCCCTCGCTGTGACGGCCGAGGAGAGTCACTGATTGATGAAACTCGCCTACCTGTATCTGGCCGGGAATATGGGAGTAATGCCTTCTACATAAAACAATATTATGCAAGTATATAATTATCTAGTAATGTCAATACGCAATATAAGCTATATTATACTTCCTCTAATACTAACCGATTTGTCAATAATAATACGTCATGCATATTACCCACTCTGTCTCTCTACCTTCCTATTATTCATCCTGTCATATAACTATACAACCATCCTTTCTCCTTGACCAGATACAAAAAACATACACATACACACACATACGCCCACACACACACACAGGCACCCACACACCCACCGAAATACCAGTCCCCTTTTAATGACCCAGATCCTCCCAACGTCTGGATGGCACTGACGTAGATCCATTATGTATCCCCTCATCAGTTTCAAGGGCGCTCATCCAAGACCACCTCTACACATTTGGCTCCTCCCTCCTTTCCTTTCCTTTCCATTCCTTTCCTTTCCTCCTCCTCCTCTTCGAGGAGCTTCTTCTTTGCTATCCTTTTCTCTACCTCGTAGTCAATAGTTTAGTAGTTCTAGATATCCAAACTGCCCCGTAAGGAACAATAGGTCTGTTGCAGTTTGATCTCCTACTCCTCCTCCTCCTCCCACACACACACAGCCACCCTCTTCTTCATTTCCTCCCACCCTTCATTCCTTCTTCCCGCTACCCAAGACGTGACTCAAACATTACTTATTCCTTATAATTACCCAGACCTTCTCTACGTCTGGGTGGCATCAGGTCCACCGAATCCCTTCCCTCACTGTGGTGGGTGAGGGTCGTCACTGAGAGCCAGAATTAAATACAAGAATTAAAGGGTTAACACTATCTCATCCGCCCAATTATGTCAATATGACGACCTTTGGTGTTATTTAGGTAGTTTTTTTTCTTTCCTGGCGAGCGAAAGCGAGCCTGAAAGTTTTGGCGAAGGCTAGGACAATTTTCTATTGAAACATGTGCAAATTTATCTCGAAGGAAGATGCTGAGGATGTGTTTTGAAGTTTGAGGGAGGTCTAGGAGGAAACTAAAATAATAAGTAATACAAAAATATATATATTAAAAAAACAAAAAAACAAATCCGGCCATCAAGGTAAGAAACGCCTCCCCAAACCACCTCTCCGCTTCAGAAGACGATAACCCTATTAATCACATGACCTTTAGAGGTTATTATACCTACAGTGGACCACGTCTTCAGTTAATTATTTACAAAAGTACAATCCAAGGCATAAATAACCGATACTGCAATAAATAATAAATACAAATAGTAGTAATGATAACAATTTATATAATGCAGAAGCTAACCCACAAGCACTCACCGGAAAAAAATAATAATAATGTATTTATTATTATTATTATTATTATTATTATTATTGTTTTGTGTATTCATTTTATTTTTATTTTTCATTTTTAATATTATCCAAATTGGTTGGAAGAAAGTGCAAAACGATAATGTCCCTGGACATATTGCGAACCCTAAACTACAACTTCAGTACTTGTTCGGCGCGTTGGGATATGGACAGCTGTACCCCCCCCCCCCCCCCCCCCCCCCCCCCCCCCCACCCCCCCCCCCCACCACCCACCACCACCACCACCACCACACACACACTCACTCTCTCTCTCTCTCACTCGGACCGCAATCCCTTCCTTCCTTCAAAGACCAAGCTTCAATTATTCCGCCCTGTCTTGTTAACTGGCGCAGGCTTTACCGACCATCATTAGAGAGAGAGAGAGAGAGAGAGAGAGAGAGAGAGAGAGAGAGAGAGAGAGAGAGCGAGAGCGAGAGCGAGAGAGAGAGAGAGAGAGCGAGAGCGAGAGCGAGAGCGAGAGCGAGAGCGAGAGCGAGAGCGAGAGAGAAAGTGGTATACATAATTATACTCAGACACACAGACCTTGCGGTCCCTAGGTGGTCCGGCCTTGATATTACTAGAAACAGGGACAGTTTATATAGTAAAATAATAGGAAAGCAAAGTAGAAGGCTCTTTCCCCACTTTGAACCTCATGACAAGGGATTTCAGAAACTAAAGAGGGCCAGAGGTTTACTTGGAGGTCAACATGTGAAGGTAGGTATATCCCTCACTCACACACTTGTACTGTACCAGGTAAGGTCAGGTAAAGGTATTGAGGGATAAGCCTTTACAGCGGCACCTCATATCTACTTTCCGAAGAATGTTGAGAGGGGAGAAGGGGTGTTGGAGAGAGGGAGCTTGTTGGAGTGGCTTGGTGTGTACCATCTCTACAAGTCTGGAACTCACACTCACACACTCATTCTCTCTTTCTTTCTCTCTCTCTCTCTTCATCTTTGCTATCTTTTTCTTCCACTTTCTCTTAGGGTTGCTATCTCTATTAAAATTAAGTCCTGGCCACCTCGCAGGGATCTAAGATATGTGTGGCCAGTGTATCTATGTAAATCTATGAACATATATATATACTCTCTCTCTCTCTCTTCTTCCCCAGGGCTGAATCTAATTGTCCACGGCAAAAGAAAAAGTCGCTTTTTACTGTTCTTTCCTTCCCAGGTACAAAGTCAAGCCTAAATAATGAACGGGATCCCACGATTATCTGTCTTACACCGACTGTCTCTGAAATACTGGTGTGAAATCCTTTTCTTGGGAGGGTTGATTTGAGAGAGAGAGAGAGAGAGAGAGAGAGAGAGAGAGAGAGAGAGAGAGAGAGAGTGTGTGTGTGTGTGTGTGTCTGAGTAAATATGAGAGGGTTTTAATTAGATTTAGAGAAAGTGAGTGAGAATGAGAGTTACAGGTAATATTTATAAACGTTAATACCTCAAAAAATGTGTTGTCCACTCCTAGGATATGGAGTATAAATTATTACCTTGTGTATAGTCATCGCAAAAATTCGCAACTCGTACACAGGAGGCGATTTATCAACCCCGCTGCGTGAGAATATGTATTTGACTCTCCCAATCCCTCTCTGCAAAGGTGGACATCTCAAGTGCAGTGCAGTAATCTAGTTCTGAATTTACAATGTAAATTCTACAATCTGATCAACATTATACAACTGATAATTATCTGCTTACAGACAACACTCACAACCATAAGCACTCCAACAGTTGATTAACATTCAATATGATTCAAACATTAGATACAACCTTGCCAAGCCGGACTAAACATTAGATACAACCTTGCCAAGCCGGACTAAACATTACTGACACTATCATCGTCCCCTTGGGAATATGCCGGTCCTACAGTGGACAACACAAGGTTAATAATGATGATAAAGTAAAGATTAGCATAGATAAGGTCAGGTCAGGTCAGGTGAATGTATTGAGGGATAAGCCTTTACAACGGCACCTCGTAGCTACTTTCTACCTTTACTATTGTCTGAAGAGTGTATAGAGGGGAGAGAGAGGAAGCTGTTGGAGTGGCTTTGTTATGTGTGGTATTAGTCTGTATACGTCGTCGAGGTGTCCTCCGACTGGGGTTTGGTTGACGCACAAGAGTAATGGCCACCTGTATGACTGGCCAGAAAGGGGTTGCATAAAATGAACTGGTCCCCCGCCTACCACCTACAGTAAATGTGATAACTGTCGCGGCCAACCTTGAAACTCCAATTATAACTTGTGGGCCTCCAATTTGGTGGGGAGTTGGGGTGTGAGGGGTGCTAAGCTGGTGTAGTTGTAGGGTGGTTGTAGTGCTGGACGTTGGTGTGAGGAGTGCTAAGATGGTATAGTTGTAGGCTGGTTGTGGTTAGAGGGGTACTAAGCTGGTATAGTTGTGGGTTGCTTGTTGGGTAGTTGTGGTGGTGGACGCTGGTGTGAGGGGTGCTAAGCTGGCATAGTTGTAGGCTAGTTGGTGGGGGTGGAGGTTTTCGTGTGCTAAACTGGTATAGTCGTGGGTTGGTTAGACTATGCAATACCTAAGTTACCTTAAGTAAAGATGTACTTTCTACCCTCTCTGGGCTTAACACTAATAAGGCGTACGGTCCGGACGGTGTTCCTCCTGTTGTTCTCAAAAACTGTGCTTCCGTGCTGACTCCCTGCCTAGGCAAACTCTTTCGTCTCTGTCTATCCTCTAACGTCTTCCCTTCATGCTGGAAGTTTGCTCACATTCAACCTGTCCCAAAGAAGGGTGACCGCTCTCAACCCTCCAACTATCGTCCAATTGCTCTTATCTCTTGTCTTTCTAAAGTTTTTTGAAACTATTCTTGCTTCCAAATTTCTTAAGCATTTCTCTTCTCATAATCTGCTCTCAGATCGCCAGTATGGCTTCCTTAAGGGTCGCTCTACTGGTGATCTTCTTTCATATCTTACTAACTCTTGGTCATCCTCCTTCCGGGACTTTGGTGAGACTTTTTCTATTGCACTAGACATATCGAAAGCCTTCGATAGAGTCTGGCATAAATCTTTAATTTCTAAACTACCCTCCTTCGGTTTCTATCCCTCCATCTGTGCCTTTGTCTCTAATTTCCTTTCCGGCCGTTCCATAGCCGCGGTTGTGGACGGCCATTGTTCACTTCCTCACCCTATAAACTCCGGTGTTCCTCAGGGCTCTGTCCTATCTCCTATTCTCTTTCTAATTTTTATAAATGATCTCCTTAACTGTACCTTAATTCCCATCCATTCATACGCAGACGACTCAACCTTACACTACTCCATTAGTTTTTCAGAACGCCCCAGCCAGCAATCCCTCAACGACAAACGTAATGAAGCCATAGAACTCTTAAATTCTGATCTAAATACTATTTCCAATTGGGGCAGAGAAAACCTTGTTAACTTTAATGCTTCCAAAACCCAATTTCTCCATCTATCTACCCGTCAGGATCTCCCAGCGGACTATCCCTTATTCTTCAACAATACAAAAATCAACCCTTCATCTTCTCTCAATATTCTTGGTGTCTCTTTTTCTTCTGCTCTCATTTGGAAGGACCATATTACCAGTCTTGCTAAGGCAGCCTCCCAGAAGCTGGGTGTTCTCAACCGCCTTAGGGGGTTCTTTTCCCCTGCACAGCTTCTTGCTCTGTACAGGGGCATAGTGCGCCCTTGTATTGAGTATTGTTCACATGTGTGGGGAGGTTCCTCTCACACCGCTCTCCTAGACAAAGTTGAAAGGAAGGCCTTTCGTATCATTAACTCCCGTCCACTCACCAACTCTCTGCAATCTCTCTCTCTCTCTCCGCCGCAATGTTGCATCTCTCTCGCTATTCTATCGCTACTATAATAATCAGTGTTCCTCAGAGCTATCCCAGTGCATACCACCTCCTTTACGTAGGGCACGTGGTACCCGTCTTGCAACTCAATCCCACCCCTACTCTGTGCAACTCTCCAACCCAAGAGTGAAACGTTACTCTCAAACTTTCTTCTACTCAACAGCTGAGCTCTGGAACTCTCTCCCAGAATCAGTCTTTCCCTCTTCCTATGACTTAAATTGCTTCAAACTCCGTGTGTCCAGGCATTTTGGCTCGAACGTCCCTTGATTTTGGCCCTGTCACTCTTTCAACTATGGGGTAGGCACTCGCTATAGGCAGTTATGCCTTTTGCCTCCCTCAATCACATAGAAAAAAAAAAAAAAAAAAAAAAAAAGTAAGATTTAATGCTGGCATAGGGAGATATGGGAATGACTCTAGAGTAGATAAACTATAATAACAGAAAAGGTATGGAGTTCCATGTCGAGGAAGAATTGATTATAATATAGCTGTAACATCAGGTAAAGCCTATGGAGGTTCTAGAGGGTGGTGGAAACGATGCTAGGCTAGCAATAAGGTCAGGTAAGATGTGGTTGTTGTTGTTGTTCCCCAGGGTATCTGATCGAACAGCCCCAATTAGTCTAAGGGTGTGGTGCGGGGCCCTCCAGTTTCCGTGGTAGTGGTGGTGGTTTTTGGTATGTGAGGTGTTAAGGGGAGATCTCCACTCGAGGGATTTTTTTCTTGACCCCTTTCTCCCTCATGTCTAGCCCCATTGCTTTTGAGATTTTAAGACGTTCGCCCCATTAGTTTGGTGATTTTAAGTATTTCCGACCCCATTATGTCAATTTTAAGACCTTTCGTGCCATATAGGTGTCGATTTTATCCTGGCGAGCGATAGCGAGCCTGTAATTTAAGAGTAATCGGCCTTCGGCCGCGACATTTTTCTACCGAAAAATGTACAAATTTATCTTGAGAGGAGGTCAAGGGGGTGAAATTTTAAGATTGCTGGAGGAGTAGGAAACAAACTAGAAACCTCCCCTTAAGCTGGACATCTACATATACCGGTACTGTATAGTCGTAGGTTTGGCTGGACTAGGCGGGTCATGTTTTGGAAGCCATAAGATCAGTTGAGGTTCAGTGGTACCGGTAGCTCAATTGTGTGGTGGGATTCTAGGCTATTCATAAATATCAAGTGAGGTGTGGTGTCTCTAGTCTAGGGTAAGATGAGAGGGGGTTATGTGAGGTCCCATGGTGGCTCAAGTTTGATATTGGAATTATTCTACACTACCAGATATGAAGTGATGGATCTACAGTAGAGTGTGTTGCGATATATTTCAGTTTGTAGGTAGTTGTTGTTGTGGTGGTGGTTCAGTACAGGTGAAGTCCTTTTAATTCTATTCTGGCAACTATTGGACGATCAAATTCAGCTTAGGAAGTATCTGGGGTAGCTACACGGATTCATTGGGATAGTATGTAGCCTTTTGAATGTTAGGAGTCATTTGTAACTGAATCTAATTATCTGTTTGCCAGAATATAACGAAACGAACGTCACCGGTACTGAATGAAAACCAAATTTAGGTGAGGGACTAAAGGTTGTTTCCATCCCTATGCCTAGCTTGGCTAACTATAATTAGTCTAGCACTAACGATATTAGCCAAGCAAGTAGTTATAGGCTTGTAAATTGATTACCAATAATAAGCCAACCACAATATCCATATAATAATCGAGTTACACAAATTGTTATTTTCAGTTAAATACCTTCTGTAAGCTACTCACTCGTGCCACTTGACCTGGAATAATTATGGTCGGTCACTTTTAATGTATGCTGTATCATAACCGGTAATGTATGCTGTATCATAACCGGTAATGTATGCTGTATCATAACCGGTAATGTATGCTGTATCATAACCGGTAATGTATGCTGTATCATAACCGGTAATGTATGCTGTATCATAACCGGTAATGTATGCTGTATCATAACCGGTAATGTATGCTGTATCATAACCGGTAATGTATGCTGTATCATAACCGGTAATGTATTTACTGTATATATTTTCGTTTTTCCCTCCCTACCTTTACTTATTCGTCTCCCCTTCTCCGTTTGAGTTCCTCTGTACACACCTGGAAAGTAAGAGACACAAACTATTAATAATACAAGAACCGACTTGTTGTTCTAACATTACCACCGGACCTACGCGTTTAGCCTGTATGTGTGTGTGAATATACAGTATTATAAATAAATATATATATATATATATATATATAGAGAGAGAGAGAGAGAGAGAGAGAGAGAGAGAGAGAGAGAGATACATATATAGATATACACAGTGTGTGTGTGTGTGTGTGTGTGTGTGTGTGTGTGTGTGTGTGTGTGTGTGTGTGTGTGTGTGTGTGTGTGTGTGTGTGTGTGTGATTTAATCCTTCAACATTGGCTCTATTTAGCCTACTTTGTGTGTTTGGTGATAATAATATACCACGAGGATAATCACAACAATATCAAACAAACTCTATAATAACAAGTTCCCATCCACCTAACAAGTCCAAATAGCCAAACAAACGATGCACATTGAGCCCTGACCCAAGATGAGATACAACACAGGCTAAATTGTCCAATTATCTCAACACAGGAGCCATCCATTCTGCTGCGGAGGAATCCTAAGGTCTGGGGGGAAAATTTACTAATGTAGTAAAAAGATAATACATGAAATACTACCACTACTACTAATATATATATATATATATATATATATATATATATATATATATATATATATATATACTGTATATACCGGTATATATATATATATTTTTTTTTTTTTTTTTTTTTTTTTTTAGTATAGTAGTGTGGGGAATGGAGAAAGGAAAGAAGGAAGATAATTATAATAAGGGAAAGAAGGGAGGGGATGGAAAAGGTGAAAAAGAAAATATATACAGTAATATACTGGAATGACGATTGTTTGAAGACTGGGCATTATATTGGAATAAGCAAAAGAGAGACGAAAGGAGGAATGGGAGTGAACGATGAGAAAGAAGGATAGGTTGAGAGGAGGGGAGCAAGGAAGGAGTGATACAAACAAAGAAGTAAGGAAGGAGTGTTAACAATAAAGAAGTAAGGAAGGAGTGATAATAACAAAGAAGTAAGGAAGGAGTGATAATAACAAAGAAGTAAGGAAGGAGTGATAATAACAAAGAAGTAAGGAAGGAGTGAACAAATAAAGAAGTAAGGTAAGGAAGGAGTGATAATAACAAAGAAGTAAGGAAGGAGTGAACAAACAAAGAAGTAAGGAAGGAGTGAACAAATAAAGAAGTAAGGAAGGAGTGATAATAACAAAGAAGTAAGGAAGGAGTGAACAAACAAAGAAGTAAGGAAGGGGTGAACAAATAAAGAAGTAAGGAAGGAGTGAACAAACAAAGAAGTAAGGAAGGAGTGATACAAACAAAGAAGTAAGGAAGGAGTGATACAAACAAACAAGTAAGGAAGGAGTGAACAAATAAAGAAGTAAGGAAGGTGTGATACAAACAAAGAAGTAAGGAAGGAGTGATACAAACAAAGAAGTAAGGAAGGAGTGATACAAACAAAGAAGAAAGGAAGGAGTGATACAAACAAAGAAGTAAGGAAGGAGTGAACAAATAAAGAAGTAAGGAAGGAGTGATAGTAACAAAGAAGTAAGGAAGGAGTGTTAACAATAAAGAAGTAAGGAAGGAAAGTTGAAAATAAAGTAAGGCAGGAGTGATGATAACAATAAAGAAGTAAGGCAGGAGTGATGATAACAATAAAGAAGTAAGGAAGGAGTGATACTAATAAATAAGGAAGGAAGGAGTGATAAAAACAAAAGAAGTAAGGAAGGAGTGATAAAAATAAAGAAGTAAAGAAGGAGTGATACAAATAAAGAAGTAAAGAAGGAGTGATAAAAATAAAGAAGTAAGGAAGGAGTGATAAAAACAAAGAAGTAAGGAAGGAGTGATACAAATAAAGAAGTAAAGAAGGAGTGATAAAAATAAAGAAGTAAGGAAGGAGTGATAAAAACAAAGAAGTAAGGAAGGAGTGATAAAAATAAAGAAGTAAAGAAGGAGTGATAAAAATAAAGAAGTAAGGAAGGAGTGATAAAAACAAAGAAGTAAGGAAGGAGTAATAAAAACAAAGAAGTAAGGAAGGAGTGATAAAAATAAAGAAGTAAGGAAGGAGTGATAAAAACAAAGAAGTAAGGAAGGAGTGATAAAAACAAAGAAGTAAGGAAGGAGTGAATAAAGAAGTAAGGAAGGAGTGATAAAAACAAAGAAGTAAGGAAGGAGTGATAAAAACAAAGAAGTAAGGAAGGAGAGATAAAAACAAAGAAGTAAGGAAGGAGTGATAACAATAAAGAAGTAAGGTTGGAGTGATAACAATAAAGAAGTAAGGAAGGAGTGATAAAAACAAAGAAGTAAGGAAGGAGTGATAACAATAAAGAAGTAAGGAAGGAGTGATAACAATAAAGAAGTAAGGAAGGAGTGATAAAAACAAAGAAGTAAGGAAGAAGCGATACAAATAAAGACGGAAGAGAGGGGAAGAGCTTGAAGAAAAACAAAAATAGCCGGAGGGGAAATAGAAGATTAGGGAAGGGGAAAAAGAATACACAATAAATGATATGGTACACAAATATAGAACAATTATCCAACGACAATAATATACCGTTCTGACTTACAGGTGCAGTCACAGAACCCACACGTAACACTTTTGGTCCGATTAGTTTGATTAATGGGTAGCTTTGGGCCATAGTAATCATCTAGAATATCCCACCCCTTTCCCATTCTTAAGTAAGCCATTTTAGATTTACAGAAGAGCAATCAGTACTTGCATTTATGTATTTTTGTTTTATGTCCACAAACATTTCAATAGTGTAAGTATGTTTCCTTTTTTTTCTCACTAGGACACAGAAATGTCAGTGAAAAATCTTACTGTTGCCACTTGTAGAACTTGGATGGCTTCGTTCAGCAAATGCAAGCGTCTCGGATGGGTTCGAAAAGTGTCCGTGTCTTAATTTAATCATTTACACACTCCTAAATTAGTTATATCTTGTACACACTTAGACTGATCTGGAATGATATGTGCTCCTTGCCTACATTAAAATTAGTCAAGGTCTTTTACAATTAGTCATAGATTAGTATTTGTTCCTATGCTGAAGGCTGAAATATTAATAAATCATTGAAATTAACTACAGTTTTTTTGTTTTCCAGCGGACGGTAAAATTAATGTAAACCCATAGCAGCCAACTTCTCCATTATTAATGGAGAAATGTGAAACTATTACGTCTGCACCATATTAAGTTCAAGTGTTCATAATTACCAAAATATTTCACAAAATATTCGTAATGCTGAGTTATAAAGATGAGAACTTGGCAATTTACCCTGAGCTAAGATAAACAAACTAGACATAATATTGTACTAACTTAAGGTACGGCTGAAAAAATAATGTTTTGTGTTGAAGAGAAAATGAGGAACAGCAGAAAGTATTTAAGGTAGAGGTGGGCGAGAGAATGGAAGGGGTGAAGGGTTAAAAATGAGAGAGAGAGAGAGAGAGAGAGAGAGAGAGAGAGAGAGAGAGAGAGAGAGAGAGAGAGAGAGAGAGAGAGAGAGAGAGAGAGAGTGAGTAATATTTTTAGTTGAGATATGAAATGTGGAATGAAATTGACATATGGAAAACTATTAACTCAGTACGGATATCGTCATTAATATTATATATTGGCTAACATTATACGATTTTACTTATATTAAGACAGAGGTCTCATTCACAGCCAAGAGTATAAACAATAACTAGTAAGTCTCCAGTACAATTATACCATGGTGTATTGTATTCTGGAACCCTCCCCCCCCCAACCCCCCCCCCCCCTCTCTCTCTCTCTTAAAACGAACCTTTCCATTAACAATATGTACTCTGAAAAGTGGGCAATTACATAATGAGAATCTATGGTCAGTGAACAAATTAACCTCGAGAGATATCGCACTTCTAACCATTACTTGAAATCTTGAGCAAAGGCATCCCTAAATTTATCCAATATAATATACACCTGTAAACAGTAGTTCTATTGACACACACACACACACACACACACACACACACACACACACACACACACACACACACTAGAAACAATGAGCAACATAAATTCTCACTGCTTCCGTTACCCATCCACATTATACAGGACAAAGGCGGAGTTACTCTAGCACTAAGTCTAGCAATATTTAAAGACATATGCAAGTCTACGAAAGTTTGAGTGAAACTTTATAAAACTTCAATCAATCATAAATATCTAATACGTGTCAATTCTAATGTAAAAGAACCCCAGAATTATATCAGAAGAAGAAGAGAAAAGAATACCCTAAATTTTTGCGTTGGAAGCGTTCCTATAACTTCGGTTTAAGGGGGTACTATTCGCTTTTTTGGACGCCCTTCTCCCTCATGTTTAGCATATTAGTTTTGAGGTTTCAAGATGTTCGTTCCGTTAGTTTGGCGATTTTGAGACCTTTCGCCTCATTTTTTTTTGGTCAATATTAAAACCTTTCGTGCCTTTTAGGTGTCGATTTTTTCCCTGGCGAGCGATAGCGAGGCTCTAATTTTAGAAGGAACCGGCCTTCGGCCGGGACATTTTTCTACCGAAAAATGTACACTTTTATCTAGAAAGGGGGTCTAGGGGTGTTTTTCTAAGCTTGATGGAGGTCTAGCGAGGAAACTCAGAAATAAGTAAATAAATAAATACCGGTATATAGACCAAAAACCAAGCACTACCCCCTTAAAGGTCCCGGTGGCACCATTAACTCGCACCATTAATACTGTTGGCAGGGGAGGGTGGGGGGCCAGCATGATTTAGGTAGGAATTATCCTCGTATACAGGTGGCTTGGGTATTCACTTTATTGAATCGAGCTTTAGTTGCCATGAGAGAATATGCTGTACCAGGCTAACCTACTGTATTGTTGTCCCCTTATCCCCGTAATAACAAAAATAAAAATAATAACAATAATAATAATAATAATACTAACAAAAATATTACTACTACTGCTACTACTACTACTAATACTACTACTACTACTACTACTACTACTACTACTACTACTACTAATAATAATAATAGCAAGTTAAAGGCCTATAGTGTGCCAAGTTCCCATCTTGATTTCTCTCAGCCATTACGACGATTTGGTGACCGTCTAAATATAGCTAGAATACAATATAAATTACGTCGGCGGTACAAAAGGGGTTAATATTTGACAGAATATAATTGCATAGCATCCTACAAACGCGTTCGTATGACTCAAACCTAGAAATATATAAAGGAGAAAAGTCATTGACAAATATAATGAGGTAGCGTAAAAGTCAAGTGACAAATATAATGAGGTAGCGTAAAAGTGATTGACAAATATAATGAGGTAGCGTAATAGTCAGTGACAAATATAATGAGGTAGCGTAAAAGTCATTGACAAATATAATGAGGTAGCGTAATAGTCAGTGACAAATATAATGAGGTAGCGTAAAAGTCAGTGACAAATATAATGAGGTAGCGTAAAAGTGATTGACAAATATAATGAGGTAGCGTAATAGTCAGTGACAAATATAATGAGGTAGCGTAAAAGTCATTGACAAATATAATGAGGTAGCGTAAAAGTCATTGATAAATATAATGAGGTAGCGTAATAGTCAGTGACAAATATAATGAGGTAGCGTAATAGTCAGTGACAAATATAATGAGGTAGCGTAATAGTCAGTGACAAATATAATGAGGTAGCGTAATAGTCAGTGACAAATATAATGAGGTAGCGTAATAGTCAGTGACAAATATAATGAGGTAGCGTAATAGTCAGTGACAAATATAATGAGGTAGCGTAAAAGTCATTGACAAATATAATGAGGTAGCGTAATAGTCAGTGACAAATATAATGAGGTAGCGTAATAGTCAGTGACAAATATAATGAGGTAGCGTAATAGTCAGTGACAAATATAATGAGGTAGCGTAATAGTCAGTGACAAATATAATGAGGTAGCGTAATAGTCAGTGACAAATATAATGAGGTAGCGTAATAGTCAGTGACAAATATAATGAGGTAGCGTAAAAGTCAGTGACAAATATAATGAGGTAGCGTAATAGTCAGTGACAAATATAATGAGGTAGCGTAATAGTCAGTGACAAATATAATGAGGTAGCGTAAAAGTCAGTGACAAATATAATGAGGTAGCGTAATAGTCAGTGACAAATATAATGAGGTAGCGTAATAGTCAGTGACAAATATAATGAGGTAGCGTAATAGTCAGTGACAAATATAATGAGGTAGCGTAATAGTCAGTGACAAATATAATGAGGTAGCGTAAAAGTCAGTGACAAATATAATGAGGTAGCGTAAAAGGTACAGTACTTACTAAACAAGAATGCATGAATACTGGGTCTGAACAGGTGACAGAGAACAAGGCATTATAAATTATATTAAATCCTAGTGACTTATGGGTGTAAAGGCTTTGTTAATGTCTTCTATATACGTCAATGGCTGGCACACTTAAGGGGAGGTATTTAGGTTGTTCCCTAGACCTCCATCAAGCTTAAAATTGCACCCCCTTGAGTCCCTTTCAAGATATATTTGTAAATTTTTCGGTAGAAAAATGTGCCGGCCAAAGGCCGGTTCCTCTTAAATTACAGGCTCGCTATCGCTCGCCAGGATAAAAATTGACACCTGAATGGCACGAAAGGTCTTAATATGGGGTGAAAGTTCTTAAAATCGCTAAACTAATGGGACAAACGTTTTATAATATCAAAAGCAATGGGGCTAAACATGAGGGAGAAAGGGGTCAAGAAAAAAATCCCTTAAGTGGAGATCTCCCCTTAATGGGGTAGCACACGAGAGATTTAATCGTCAATTATTTATGGTCATTATAGATAACTAAATCATTATAAAAGTAGGTTTCAGAGGCTGCCAGATCGTTGTAGTAGAAGGGAGTTACCGGTAAAAGCGTATGTGTGATAGCCTTTATGAACGGAGAGATCAGTGATTCAAAGTGGTTTCGTGTCAATAAAAGATGGCATCACAGCAGCTCTTCTATCCTCAATTTTAGATGGACAACATTTTACGGGTAACATTTCTGGGATCTTTTGCATTGCCATTGGAAACTATGTTGAGGATAGATTAGTTTGGGCGACAGAACTCGCATCAAGGTTCCATGGATTAGATGCCAGACCAGAATTGACTATAAATGTTGACGGAAAAAGCGTTCGTGTGATACCGTTTTTAATCCTACATTCAATTTAGCTGCACTTTGATACACTGACCACCTCAATAGCTTACAGGTACATTATTCAGAACTTACATTGATGTGCTTTCCTTAGTTATCTATTCAGTTATCTACCCTTGTGTAATCTAGCCTTAAACTACCAGATGAATATAATCTAGCATAATGTATCTTACTCAGATCCATTCTAATTTACCTTATACCCCAACCTAAGCTACCTTTCCTTTAAGGGGAGGTATTATGTTTAAGGGGAGGTATTATGTTTAAGGGGAGGTATTATGTTTAAGGGGAAGTATTATGTTTAAGGGGAGGTATTATGTTTAAGGGGAGGTATTATGTTTAAGGGGAGGTATTATGTTTAAGGGGAGGTATTATGTTTAAGGGGAGGTATTATGTTTAAGGGGAGGTATTATGTTTAAGGGGAGGTATTATGTTTAAGGGGAGGTATTATGTTTAAGGGGAGGTATTATGTTTTCTGAACCCCCATAGTCCCTCATGTTTAGGCCCATTAGTTGTGATATTTTAAGACGTGCGCCCCAGTAGCTTGGCGATTTTTTACTCATCTCTTCGCCAATATTAAGATCTTTCGTGTCATTTAGACGTCGATTTTTTCCTAGCTAGTGATAGCAAGCTTGTAATTTATTATGAACCCCCCGTCGGCCGGTACATTTTCATACCGCAAAAATAAATAAATACATAATATATATACCGGTATATATATATTAACCTAATTTAACTTACCTTTTGCTAACCCACATTGGTATAATGCAGTTCTACATTCTACATCAATCAAATGTCACTGCTTTCCTCTTCTTTCTCTATTTATCCTGTTCACTCTCAACACACCAAGTAGAGATATTGCCTTACCTAACATTTATAATTCCGTGCATGGTTGTCGGTGGGCCGCGATATTCCCGCTATTGGAACATCTCACGTTCAGCCCGACAAATCCATTCACGGCCTCGACACGCAGATCCATTTATCATGCAAATTTTCATCGTTGCATATGACTGATAAGTTTCTTTGCCACACCCTCGACGCTCTCTCTCTCTCTCTCTCTCTCTCTCTCTCTCTCTCTCTCTCTCTCTCTCTCTCTCTCTCTCTCTCTCTCACTCACTTTGGGTGTGGGAGGGGATATAATCGCTCTTTAACACTCGTAAATTAGGAGTTTGGGCGTGAGATGAATCTGTTGTGAATCATTTGTTCGAGCTTGAGTATTGAAACTCAACTTCTCTTACGAATTATCTACAGACTCTCTACACGACGCAATGTTGCATCTGTCTCACTCTTGTACTGCTATTACAAGAATCTGTTTTTTTTTCTTCCCCAGGGCTATCTCACTGTATACCTTCCTTACGAAGAGTAGGTGGCACCCACCTCTCATCACATTTCCATCCCTATTCTGTCCATCTCTCTAACCCAAGAGTGAACCGATCTTTCCAGTTTTTCTTCCACTCTACTATTAAACTCTGGAACTCTCTTCCTCAATCTATCCTTCCCGCATCCTATGACTAAAACTGCTTCAAACTCCGTGTATCCAGACATTTTGACTTTAAGGGGAGGTTTTCACTTGAAGGACTTTTTTCTTGACCCCTTTCTCCTTCATGTCTAGCCCCATCGCTATTGAGATTTTAAGACGTTTGCCCCATTAGTTTGGTGATTTTAAGAATTTCCGCCCCATTCTGTCAATTTTAAAACCTTTCGTGCCATTTAGGCGTCGATTTTATCCTGGCGAGCGATTGCGAGCCTGTAATTTAAGAGTAACCGGCCTTTAGCCGGGAAATTTTTCTACCGAAAAATGTACAAATTTATCTTGAAAGGGGGTCAAGGGGGTGACATTTTAAGATTGCTGGAGGAGTAGGAAACAAACTAGAAACCTCCCCTTAATATACCTTCAATTAGACTCTCTATCATTATTTCAATGTTTGGGAAAACATAATATTTTGTTAAAGGCAGCTTTGCCTTTTGGTAAATAAGATCTCAATAAACCCTCCGAATAGCATAGGGTCTTCTTAAACTGCATAAAATCGTCTAATGTTAGCCAGATTCAAAGGTAAAACGGCATCATCGTGCTGAAGGGGCTAATATGCCATACGTTATAACCAAGGTATTCTGTGAACTATTGATATTGGCTGTACCATCATTATAATGTTGGCTCTCATCTTCATAACTTCCTAATTTATGTTACTGCTTAAAAGAAAGAAAACCCTGCTCCATCATATAGCCCCATTCCTCGCTCTACAACTCATCTCCCATATCCCTGCATTGCTCTTAACCCCTCTTCCAATCCCCTTCCTCACTCTACACCTCATCTCCCATATCCCTGCGTTGCTCCTAACATCTCTCACAATCCCCTTCCCCAATCAACAACTCATCTCCCATATCCCTGCATTGCTCTTAACCCCTTTCCCAATCCCCTTCAACGCTCTACACCTCATCTCCCATATCCCTGCATTGCTCTTAACCCCTTTCCCAATCCCCTTCAACGCTCTACACCTCATCTCCCATATCCCTGCATTGCTCTTAACCCCTTTCCCAATCCCCTTCAACGCTCTACACCTCATCTCCCATATCCCTGCATTGCTCTTAACCCCTTTCCCAATCCCCTTCAACGCTCTACACCTCATCTCCCATATCCCTGCATTGCTCTTAACCCCTCTTTGAATCCCATTCTTCGATCTACAACTCATCTCCCATATCCCTGCATTGCTCTTAACCCCTCTCCCAATCCCCTTCAACGCTCTGCAACTCGTTTCCCTTATCCCTGCATTGCTCTTACTCCTCGCCAATCCCCTTCAACGCTCTGCAATTCATCTCCTGCACCACTCTCAATCCAGCTATCCTTCCCATGCATTGTTACCCACTTCGTCCCAATCCCCACAATTTGTCTTGGCTCCGTCTCTCAGGGCCTCAAATCTCTCTCTCGCTCAAAGCCCTCCACATCTCTTATTTCAAGGCCGAGATAATATTCGCTGTCTCTCCCTTGTCCTCTTCTTTTTATCTCTCTCTCTCTCTCTCTCTCTCTCTCTCTCTCTCTCTCTCTCTCATAGCCAAAGACAGTTTTATCACCCCCTTGTTACTAACATGAACCAACTTTGACGAACAGAACCGGCCTGCCAGGTTGAAGGGGAGGGAGGAGAAGAAGAAGAGGAGGAGGAGGAGGAGGAGGAGGAGGAGGAGGAGGAGGAGGAGGAGGAGGAAGAGGAGGAGGAGGAAGAAGAAGAAGAAGAAGAAGAAGAGGAGTAGGAGGAAAGAGGAAGAAACAGGAGAAAGGAGATGCTGGAAGAGGAATTGGAGGAAAGTAGAGGGAGGTATGTAAAAGGAGGAGAGGAAGGAGGAAAAGGGAGGAGGTAGAATGGAATTATGAAGGGGAAGAGGTCAAAATAATAGAAGACATATGAGGAAGAAAGGAAAGCAGGTAAAGAGAAGAATAAAGAAGACGAAGGATCAGAAGGACTACAAATATGGGGAGGACGAAAGCCATGAAGAGAGAAAAGGAAGGAAGGAAGATGTGGAGAAAATAAGATAAGAAGGTAAGAAATGGAAGGGTAAACAAAGAGACAAAGAGGAAGAAAGTAGAGGATGAACCAAAATGAGGAAGTAGATGAGGTGAGGGGGGGGGGGGGGTGGGGGGGGGGGGGTGGTGGGGGGGGTGGGGGGGGGGGTGGGGGGGGGGGGGGGGGGGGGGGGGGGGGGGGGGGGGGGGGGGGGGAGGGGGGGATGATAGAGGTATTTAGTGAGGTAGAGAAAAGTCTAAAGAAGGAAGTGGAATTTAAATTAAAGGGGTAGTTCGATGGGGGAGGAAAGAGAAGGAGGATTAATTGGGGGAAGTAAAAAGAGAGGGTTGAGAAAAGGGTAAACAGAAGGAATGGAGGGTTTAGGTAAAGGGGGGAGTTCTACAGAGATAGATATATAGATAGAGTGGTGCAGTAAAACAAGGGAAACAAACACATACACACATAAATAAGTATACAGACAAACACATACACACAAATAAGTATACAGACAAACAAACACATACACACATAAATAAGTATACAGACAAACAAACACACACACATAAATAAGTATACAGACAAACAAACACATACACACATAAATAAGTATACAGACAAACAAACACATACACACATAAATAATTATACAGACAAACACATACACACATAAATAACTATAGACAAACAAACACATACACACATAAATAAGTATACAGACAAACACATACACACATAAATAACTATAGACAAACAAACACATACACACATAAATAACTATAGACAAACAAACACATACACACATAAATAAGTACACAGACAAACAAACACATACACACATAAATAAGTATACAGACAAACAAACACACACACATAAATAAGTATACAGACAAACAAACACATACACACATAAATAAGTATACAGACAAACAAACACACACACATAAATAAGTATACAGACAAACAAACACATACACACATAAATAAGTATACAGACAAACAAACACATACACACATAAATAAGTATACAGACAAACACATACACACATAAATAACTATAGACAAACAAACACATACACACATAAATAAGTATACAGACAAACACATACACACATAAATAACTATAGACAAACAAACACATACACACATAAATAACTATAGACAAACAAACACATACACACATAAATAAGTACACAGACAAACAAACACATACACACATAAATAAGTATACAGACAAACAAACACATACACACATAAATAAGTATACAGACAAACACATACACACATAAATAAGTACAGACAAACAAACACACACACATAAATAAGTATACAGACAAACAAACACATACACATATAAATAAGTATACAGACAAACAAACACATACGCACATAAATAAGTATACAGACAAACAAACACATACACACATAAATAACTATACAGACAAACAAACACATAAATAACTATACAGACAAACAAACACATACACACATAAATAACTATACAGACAAACAAACACATACACACATAAATAACTATACAGACAAACAAACACATACACACATAAATAAGTATACAGACAAACAAACACACACACATAAATAAGTATACAGACAAACAAACACATACACATATAAATAAGTATACAGACAAACAAACACATACACACATAAATAA
>CM064577.1:17284253-17311753 GCA_032716605.1 Paralithodes platypus | reverse complement strand
GTATTTTCCTTGTAGATTTGGGAGACTTATTATGCACGTAACAATAGTGCGGCTTAAGGGGAGACAAACCGTTTTTCTGGACCCCCTTCTCCCTAATGTTTAGCCCCACTAGTTTTAAGATTTTAAGACGTTGGTTCCATTAGTTTGGGAATTTTATGACCTTTCACCCCATTTCTTTGTCAATATTAGGACCCTTCGTGCCATTTAGGTGTCGATTTTTTCCTGGCGAGCGATAGCGACCCTGTAATTTTAGGAGGCATCGGCCTTTGGCCGGGACATTTTTCTACCGAAAAATGTACAAATCTATTTTGAAGGGGGGTCAAGGGGGTGTTTTTTCTAAGCTTGATGGAGGTCTAGCGAGGAAACTAAAAACAAATATGAATAAATAAATTAATAGACCAAATAAACAGCCACTGTCACCTTAAGTTTTCTCTTCTCATCTCTCTCTTGCTGTTTTCTATACTTGTGTGTGGCCCTTTTTACCCATGTCGACGTTTTCTAGATGTGTGTGTGTGTGTGTGTGTGTGTGTGTGTGTGTGTGTGTGTGTGTGTGTGTGTGTGTGTTGTTGTTTTTTTCATTTTTGTTTGAGCTTGGACTGTATGAGTTCTCTAATTTCGTTTCATTTTTACGTCTTTCTTTCCTTGTTTGAGTTCAGAATTTGCGAGTTATTTCTGCTTGTGTAGGTGGTTTAACTATTTTTGTTTCCCTTATTTGGCTTCAATATTAGGGAGTACCCATGCTTGATATGTCTGCAATGTAGTTTTGTATTTTATATTTCTTTGATGGGTTCTACTTTTATGAAGGACCTGGGCCATTTTTTCGTTCTACTTGTCTCTTTTTTTATTATATTATTTATTTTAGTTTAGGTTGTCCTTATTTAGGTTCAGAATTTGGAGGTACTTTTGTACATTTGCTAGGTGTATGTGAAATGTGTTTTCATCATTCTGTACCTATTTGCGATTGGAATTTTGGTGTCTAGTTGAATGTTTGCATTTCACATGCCTGCCATTTTTTCGCTTGATAATTGTCTCTTGTAATGTATAAGTAGTTTGGATTTGTTTTGCTAGTCGCTTTTGTTTTAATCTTTATTAATATTTATGTTTACATGAACTCAAAATATTGGATACATTCATTAGCACTTTACTTCGTAGTTAAGGTAGAATGAGTATTGTATTGTACCTAGGCTTATGAAAAACTCTGTAGATTTTCAGCCTCAGGGATGCAATGAAAAATAAACCGACAATTATTATTAGTATTAATTATTATACCCCCCAACACACACACACACACACACATACACAGCCAACCATCCATCCTAGTTAGTGCAGCACAAGACCAAGGTCTCTCCCAACTTACCACACTAAGTTTAATTTAATGTTAACCCCTTCCATCCCTAACCCCAAAACTTTATTGTTTTTTGTTTTGTTTTTCCTCTGTCGGGTACCTACACGAGGCATATCAGCAGTTGTGTCAGTCTTGAGAGAGAGAGAGAGAGAGAGAGAGAGAGAGAGAGAGAGAGAGAGAGAGAGAGAGAGAGAGAGAGAGAGAGAGAGAGAGAGAGAGAGAGAGCGCGAGAGCAAGAAAGGATTAGGCTATGCCCTATGCCACTGTATTAAACTCGCCACTATAAAAGTCGACACAGCATTAGGTACGCCACTGCATTAAAGTCACCACTACAATAAATTCGCCAGTATATTAACATTACAGTCGCCATAGGAATAAAGTAACTACTACATTAAAGTCGCCACTGTATTAACATTACAATCGCCACCTAAATAAAGCAACCACTACATTATGAAACAAAATACAAGCTTAAGATCCCCCAATGTATTATCTTGTGTACACTACTAAACATAATTAAATAATAATACACTAGCTTGAATAAATACAAATAATAAACAGTATCAAATTTCCACTACGAATAACAATGATTAAATATACAAGCTTACAAAAACAAAACAAAATCTCTGCACCACAAACCCCAACTAAATGAGATACACCAAACTAAGTCGAATCAATAAATATAATCCCACTTGTATTTATCCTGTCTTCACTACAAAGCCAAAATTAACAAAATTAACCAAGCTGAAATAATTCCCAGCACAATATACTGTGTTTACTACGAAATTCAACTGAATAATATATACGACAAAAACAAACTAATAATAATATACAAAACACGGACACAAACATGTAAATGTTTGCTTATATATATATATATATATATATATATATATATATATATATATATATATATATATATATATATATATAAGATAGATAGATAGATAGACAGATATATATAGATAGATAGATAGATAGACAGACAGATAGAGGAGATAGATAGATATAGATAGATAGATAGACACAGACAGATAGATAAATAGATATAGATAGATAGATACAGATAGATATAGATATAGACAGATAGATAGATACCACGAACTCTGCCAACTTCTTCCACACCACCACTACAACCAGCTCATCACATTTGCTGGACGGATTACGAAAAACTTCCACCGCAAACAACAGGACAAATTGTTTTAAATTTTTCTGTAACTGGAGTTCATGATTACAGTAGTGTTGTGTGTGTGTGTGTGTTTGGGGGGGGGAAAAGAGAGAGAGAGAGAGAGAGAGAGAGAGAGAGAGAGAGAGAGAGAGAGAGAGAGAGAGAGAGAGAGAGAGAGAGAGAGAGAGAGAGAGAGAGAGAGAGAGAGAGAGAGAGAGAGAGAGAGAGAGAGAGAGAGAGAGAGAGAGAGAGAGAGAGAGAGAGAGAGAGAGAGAGAGAGAGAGAGAGAGAGAGAGAGAGAGAGAGAGAGAGAGAGAGAGAGAGATATCCATACATTGTATATGTATAAATAGCCTTGCACTTTTAGCTTTCAAATGTTGCATGCGAGAGATTTTGGTCTTTAAGCTTGTGTTGTTCATTTAACTAGTCTGGGTAAAAAGTTAATGTGTTGGTAACTCGCAGATTTGAGTGGATATAGATGCTCTTTAAACTATGGGGTGCAAATGATTAACTCCTTGAGGATTACGATAGGTTTTGATTTTTGTTCGGGCTATTACTAGACGATTGTAGACACCAATCGAGCAGGGGAGGCCTCTTAGGCATGTGGTAATGAGTTGCTGGAACCCCTGTTTCATTAGTCTGGCCTCCCTCACTGTTTCTGTTTGTGTCTCACCTACACAGAGAGTAATCCAGTTAGCTCTCACCAACACCACCTCCTCATATTAATTTCACTGCACTAAACAAGCACACCACACTTCTTTCCAATACACCAACAAAAAATAATTTCAAGATGACCACCAACTGCCCTTAGTTTGCCTCTGTCACTCTTTCAACTTTGGGGGAGACACTCGTTGCAGGCAGCGTTGCCTTTTGTCTCTCATACACATAGCACAAACTATTGGTGAACAACTTGTGTTAGCTAGAGCGCTTGCTTCCTGGATATCCTTCTTAAATTGCATAACATCCTCTTATGATAACCAGAATAAAGTCCAATAATGCGTCCTCTAACATTGAAAACGTTAATGATAATTGATGTTCTATTAACTTATAAGTCTGAGCTTTGGATGTTCTTTTAACCTGTTTGTGGTGCAAGTGATGACAAATTTGCTTAAGGGGAGGTTTTTAGTTTGTTTCCTACTCATCCAGCAATCTAAAAATGTCACCCCCTTGACCCCCTTTCAAGATAAATTTGTACATTTTTCGGTAGAAAAATGTCCCGGCCAAAGGCCGGTTCCTCTTAAATTACAGGCTCGCTATCGCTCGCCAGGATAAAATCGACACCTGAATGGCACGAAAGGTCTTAATATGGGGTGAAAGTTCTTAAAATCGCTAAACAAATCGGGCAAACGTTTTATAATAGCAAAAGGAATAGGGCTAAACATGAGGGAGAAAGGGGTCAAGAAAAAAATCCCTCAAGTGGAGATCTCCCCTTAATAATTAATGACTTTGATTTTGTAGCCAGTAATGTTATAATCATTTGTAAGGATGTATAAATTAGGCTGCCATTTTAAACTTACATATCTGTTTAAGGGAGCCCACCTCGCTTTGTTTTCTCTTTCTCTTCCTCTCTCTTTGGCTTGTATCTATTCGGCCCCATTCAGCCTACTGTTTTAAGACGTTTACCCCCAACCAGGTGTCAATATTTTCCTGGCGATCGGTAGCGAGCCAGCATATATATATTTTTTGATTTGACAGCAAGCTAAATTTGTACATTTTTCGACAGAAAAACGTCTCCGGCGATGCCTGATTTCTCCATATACAAAACTGGCTCGCTATCGCTCGCCAGGAAGAAATCCACACTTGGATGGGGATAAACGTCTTTAAACAGCTGGCTGAATGGAGCCGAATGGATACAAGCCAGGGAAAGAGAGAAAATGAGAGATAGATAAAAAAAAACGGTGACCCTCCTTAAGGGGAGGTATTTAGTTTGTTCACTAGACCTCTATCAACCTTAAAATTACACCCCCTTGAGCCCCTTTCAAGATAAATTTGTACATTTTTCGGTAGAAAAATGTCCCGGCCGAAGGCCAGTTCCTCTTAAATTACAGGCTCGCTATCGCTCGCCAGGATAAAATCGACACCTAAATGGCACGAAAGGTCTTAATATGGGGTGAAAGTTCTTAAAATCGCTAAACTAATGGGGCAAACATTTTATAATATCAAAAGCAATGGGGCTAAACATGAGGGAGAAAGGGGTCAAGAAAAAAATCACTCGAGTGGAGATCTCCCCTTAAGTATCCAGCAACTCTATGTATGTCCTGGTCTAAATTGTAAACCTGTGTATACCTGACCGTGCACACGTGTAAGTAATGTTGCACAGTCATCTATACGTACTGGAGGTCTGTTAAGGGGAGACGGGCTGTTTTTCTGGTCCCCTTTCTTCCGCATGCTTATCCCCATTAGTTTGGAGATTTTTAGACGTTTGCCCCATTAGTTTGTCGATGTCAAGACCTTTCGCCCCCATTTCTTTGTCAATATTAATACCTTTCGTGCCCTTTTGGTGTCGATTTTACAGCCTATCGATCGTTTTCACGTAAACGACGATGCTTAACCCCTTCTGTACTGGCGACACCGTTTTTATTGCATCCTGACAATGTCTAGACGACTTTCCGCAGCTTAAGAAGGATTTGTGGTAGCTAAAAGGATTTGTGGTAGCTAAAAGGATTTGTGGTAGCTAAAA
Organism: Paralithodes platypus; assembly: GCA_032716605.1. NCBI lineage: Eukaryota > Metazoa > Arthropoda > Malacostraca > Decapoda > Lithodidae > Paralithodes > Paralithodes platypus. The sequence goes on along the minus strand of CM064577.1, from coordinate 17,306,563 downwards.
GGATTTGTGATAGCTAAAAGGATTTGTGGTAGCTAAAAGGATTTGTGGTAGCTAAAAGGATTTGTGGTAGCTAAAAGGATTTGTGGTAGCTAAAAGGATTTGTGGTAGCTAAAAGGATTTGTGGTAGCTAAAAGGATTTGTGGTAGCTAAAAGGATTTGTGGTAGCTAAAAGGATTTGTGGTAGCTAAAAGGATTTGTGGTAGCTAAAAGGATTCATTGAGGTAGTCTGTAGCCTTTTACTGGGTAGATGTCCTTCCTGAGCTGAATAAAAATGTCCAATTACGGCCAGAATAAAATATAAAAGACGTCTAGAAATGCCGACAAAAGTGAAAAATACCGCGAATGTCAAAGCACTCAACGAACACTCTCGCAAAATGTCATATTACACGCACACCATCAGAGGTCTGCATGCATTCTCCTCTTGTTGTGCACTAACAAAACTTGGTATGGAACTATAAATTCGTGTTTGATATGCCAATTAAGGGAGCCCACCTCGCTTTTTTTTTTCTCTTTATCTCCCTCTCTCTTTGGCTTGTATCCATTCGGCCCCATTCAGCCTACTGTTTTAAGACGTTTACCCCCATCCAGGTGTCAATATTTTCCTGGCGAGCGGTAGCGAGCCAGCATATATATATTTTATTTTGACAGCAAGCTAAATTTGTACATTTTTCGATAGAAAAATTTCTCCGGCGAAGCCGGATTTCTCCATATAATGCTGGCTCGCTATCGCTCGCCAGGAAGAAATCGACACCTGGATGGGGATAAACGTCTTAAAACAGTTGGCTGAATGGGGCCGAATGGAAACAAGTCAGGGAAAAGGAGAGAAAGATAAAACAAAATACCGCGAATGTCAAAGCACTCAACCAACACTCTCGCAAAAACTCATACTGCATGCCCACCATCAGAGGTCTGCATATATTCCCTTGTTGTTGTGCACTAAAACACTTAGTATGGAAATATACATCCGTGTTTGATATTCCAATTAAAACTTTTGACTATGCAAGGGAGTTAATAGGTGTTGCGTATTCATTTGATTTTTTAATAGCGACTTCGACAGATTTGTTAAGCTACAGGGTATTTTGGTGTGTTGTGTGTCATAATGTTGTATTAATCCATTGATCATGTTGATATACTAACATGCGTGAGTTATCTGCTCAGCAGGTGGCGTGGTGTGTGTGTGTAAGTGTGAGAGTCCGAGTGTAAGGGGTGAGACAGTGAAGCACGGGAACGAGGTGGCTTCAGAGATGGGGTCGCTTCGGACCATGAGTGAGCACCGTGCCTCATGTGATGGCAAGATGGCAGGTGCTCGTTGTACTCTACGTGCTTCACATGTCTCACTCCCTAGACTGGAACAAGACCTCACGGGCTTCACTGTTCATTGTAAAGCGGTGAATGTTAAGGCTCTTACCCTATGCCCGAGAGGAAGTAAGTTGGAATATTAAAAAAAAAAAAAAAAAAAAAAAAAAAAAAAAAAAACTTGCATAATACTGTATTATATACTGTATTTACACGCTAATATTATGGGAAATTAATAATAATATATCGGTATTCAAATAGAACAAATTTGAAATATGCTTTGATTTTGTTTATTATTTGCTAAGTGTTTGCAAACTGCAGCCTCACATGTCTCACTCCCAAGACTGGAACGAGACCTCAAAGGCTTCACCGTGTTGAACGGTTGAACGTACAGGCTCTCAGCCTATGCCCGAGAGGGAGTAAGTTGGAATATAGAAAACAAAAAACTATCTTCAGTATAATAATAAGATTATATTTGTCCACTCATCTGTCTTTATACTTCTATCTACCTACGCAATCATTGGTCTACTCACCTTCCCGTATACATAATAAGCCATCTACCAAAGCATCTATCTATTTATCTACGAACGCATGCATCTATTTGTCTACCAATTCATCTATCCATCTATCTACAGTATGTATTCTTTCAGCTCTCCCATGCACACACACACACACACACACACACACACACACACTCCGGCAGTGTTGAATAGTACCATTGTATCACCAGGTAGGCAGTCTAATTAATTACCATTAAACACGCTAGGGGAACGGCAACAACAACAACAACAACAACAACAACAACCAAACTAACACCCCCACCCCTTCCCTCCCCTCCCCCCCCCCCCCCTTCCCTCCCCCCCCCCCCCACCTACTTTATTATTAACACTATTAATTAAATGTGTAAGTACAGAGCAGGGTGCCTATGTTCATAATGTTCCAGCCTGTGTGAATGGGAAAACGTGTATTGTTAAGAGGAGGTTTTTAGTTTGTTTCCTACTCCTCCAGCAATCTTAACATTTTACCCCTTTGACCCCCTTTCAGGATAAATTTCCCGGCCGAAGACCGGTTACTCTTAAATTACAGGCTCGCTATCGCTCGCCAGGATAAAATCGACACCTAAATGGCACAAAAGGTCTTAAAATTGACAGAATGGGGCGGAAATTCTTAAAATCACCAAACTAATGGGGCAAACGTCTTAAAATCTCAAAAGTAATGAGGCTAGACATGAGGGAGAAAGGGGTCAAGAAAAAAGTCCCTCAAGTGGAAATCTCCAAGTAAACACTGGCAAAGGTGTATCGATATACTAATTAGTAAATGTTTCATGAACAAAGAATACCGATATATTTTCAATAACGCTCAAAATAAATGGCCGCAAGACTGCCAATAATGGTAAATAATGTAGTTTAAACCCAATAAACATGTAGTGAAAACAATATTAACCCTTTCAAGCTCCTATAAGCATTTCTGTTTTGTTTTCTGGTAATGATTAGACGATTGTATTGAGATTAGGAAGGGTATATGGAAGTCAGAGGGTTGATTGAGAGAGTCTTCACCCTTTTAATACCCACAGATCCTTCCTAAGCTGCATAAAATCGTTTAATGTTAGCCAAAATAAACTGCTAAAATGCGTCAGAGCTTCAAGGGGTTAAGGCATTCATCATAATCTACCTCCATCACTCATAAAAGGAGCTTGGAAAATCGTAATCCCTCAAACAATAATGTGAGCAATGTATGAGAAGATATATATATCTACACAATGGATATCCCAAGTCAAAACAAATAGGAAGTAAGAACACAATATACAATGAGATGAACTCATGGAAGGCACTGCAGCAGGGGATGCTCAATCTTCTTGTTATTGTGAACAGTTCTCCACATAAATCAGTTAAACTTTATCTTAAAATGCTTATCATACTGAACAGATTGAGAGAAACTATGATTTGTGCATAGGATAAAAAGCTCATTTTATAGACTGTTTCCAAATGATGATTTCATTAAATGAGTTTAGAAGTGAAGTTGGTTGGTGGAAGAAATATACTAATTAATTCTGGTTCAGGAGCAATTTATAGAGAGGCCTTCCCGAGGGTTAAGTGCCCCATTAATTACTCCTTCCATTCGTCTATACATTAGGCTACCTTATCGCAGTTGGAATATATGTACATGCTCAGATTAGTATGCAGGATTCGAAACTGCATAATAAATCGTAAGCTTGTGCATATTTCTTTAACTGTCTTGATAGCGTAATGCATAAGTGCGCAGAATTTCGATGTGAGTATCCTAGGTTCGAGTCCTTGGAGTGCCACATGTATTTGTTGATTTCATTAATTGAGTTTATATTTTGTCCACCAACCAACTTCACTTCTAAACTCAATTAATGAAATCAGAGTTTCACATCCATACATCAATGTCGGCACCAACACACTCTCATGTAATCGTCTCACTGCTTCCATTCTCAAGTTTCTGCTCCTAAACAAGGCTTTCATTGCTCCAGCTACCTTTCTTCCTTGTGTTACTCTGTTTTCTACTTCTTTTGTACATTTCCCCTTTTCTCAATCATGGTTCCCAGATACATACATGTGTCTACTAGTTCAAGCTGTTCTCCATTAATCCTTACATTACACACAGTGTCTCCTTCTTTTTATACTACCATATACTTTCAGACCTCGTCTTTCACAAACTTCCACAAATGTTTCCACCATCTGGCACAGGTCATTCTCGCCCTCGGCACATAACACTACGTCATCTGCATACAACATATTAGTGACAGTCATTCTGCTCCCACCCAGTAAGACTAATCAAGTTATGATTATATAGTTGATAATGATAACAGTAAGCATTATTAGGTTATGATGATATTATTGATATTGATGATAGTAAGAATAATCAAGTTATGATTATATTGTTGCTAATGATGACTGATTAAATGACGACAATGATAAACCCGAGTAATCAAGTACCCTCAAATAAGGTCGTTCGTAAGACGAGGTTAAAGAGGGTTAAAGAGGTTAAGCTAGATAGAAACCCTACTAAAAGTGGCCAATGTCTGGGTAACGGGAGAAAGGGAAGTAGAAGGCTTAAGGGGGAAGTGGAAAGCTTAAGGGGGGATGGTGGAGTTTTCTCCATGTTACGCCCCATTAGTTTTCAAATTCTAAGGCATTCGGTCCATTAGTTTGATTATTTTAAGACATTTCACCCTATGTCTTTGTCAACATTAAGACCTTTCGTGCCATTAGGTGTCGATGTTTTCCTGGCGAGCCTGCAATTTAGGAGGAACCGGCCTTCGGGCGGGAAATTTGTCTACCGAAAAATTTACAAATTTTTGTTGCATCAGGACTGTGCTCCCGAGATCCAGTATCAGGATTTCCCTTCATGCCTTTCCATCCTCATTGAGTCAGTCAGAAATCTTAGGATCTAGTAAGCCGTGTCCTTAGCATTCCTAACTTTTAGGTGACTAACATAGCCTAGTAGTTTATCTATTTAGTTAGTTAGCCAATAATAGATCCCAAGTGTAACACCAATTGTTGGGTGCAGCTAGGCAACACCTGGAAACTTACAAGAGTACCCATCGCCCCTGACCCTTCCCACACTCTCCTGTGAAACGACAAAGAGGACACATGAATCGGATACCTCTCTTTTGTATGATTACCATAGCATATTTTGTCTTTTCGTTAACCTTTTACCGACTCCATGTCTTACACCAGTTGTTAGGTGTAGCTAAACAAGACATACTGGCTCCCCACTCCTTCGCCCGCTCTCCTATGAGGCAACGAAGAGGGCACAGGAAGCGGATACCACATTTATTTGTAGTTAATTTAGGATGTTAAGGCCAGCTTTGGCCTTTAAGAGCACATGGCCATATTTCAATCTCATACCATGCGGCCCACTACACAGGATATATATATATATATATATATATATATATATATATATATATATATACACACAAGGAGCAGAAACAAATGGTGAAAAAAGTATAAATGAAATTAAAATGTACTAAATTAGAGAGTACTAATAAACTGTATGAAGATAGAAAAACACAATTACTATAATAAAAACACGAATGAAAGGGAGTTATAGAAAAATTAATGAACAAAGGCATTAGGAACAAACAGCAGGGACACAAGATTTCTGGATAATACAAGAAGAAAGTATAAGCTTGGAGGTAAAAATGAGACAAAGATCTAAAGACTGGGAAGGTGAAGGGGTTCTGAGAGGTTAAAGAAGTGGTGGTGGAGGAGGAGGGAGCAAGGAGGAGGGGAGGGAGGTGAATGAGTAGTTGATGGGGAGGAAACGATAAAAATAAAGACGAACACAGTGACTACAACTAAAAAGACAATGAAGAAGGCGACAAAGACAAAGTGGACTATTTGATATACTTTTACATAATACAATAAACAAGTAAACTAAAATGAGGGGGGAGGGGGGGGGGGAGACAAAGATCTAAAGGAGGGGAAGGTGAAGAGTCTCTGAAAGGTCAAGGAAGTGATGGTGGTCGTGGACGAGGACGGACGAGGAGGAAAGACGAAGACGATAAGGAATGTGAAGCAGATGTAGGGGAGACAAGACTAATCGCGGAATATGGTTCGGTCAAAGTTACCAAAGAAAACCGAACATCACAAATATCTTTGGTGGTCCGTACCCCCCCCCCCCCCAGACGACACAGTTGCCCCCAATCATAGGGTTAATAAAGTTAACTTTCACAGCTCTTATCCCAACAACAAAAACAGTGGCTGACGAAATTTGAAGCAACCTGTAAACGCGATTTTCCACGTTACCTTAGTAATGTAGCTGCAAGATCATATACAATCCTGAAACCTAAGATGATTTGCAATGCCATTAGACATATGTATACAGAAATAAGTAATTTGAGGGGCCTTTCTGATATTTGGATATTCGCTGCAGGAGGCACTGCCCTGGAGGCCATAATTATACCAGACAATAAAGATGAACAAAGCTCCGGCAAGTAATTTGGTCGCTTTGGTAATACTGCCATTTCATCTTTGTTATTTATAGTGTCATTGGTAGTTTCGACAACCACCATCACATGATACTAGTTACCAAAGACGAAGAACCAAGACGTGATGGAGAAGCAGCCATGAAGATGAAGGCTAAGATCGACGAAGAGACAGAGCATGAGGAGGAGTGGTGGCAAGGAGGGTGATAACGTGAGATAAGGACCCTTGGACGACCAACGGCAAGATCAAGGTGGGAAGAGGAGGAAGAGGTAAGAGGAAGAAGAGGTAAGAGGAAGAGGAGGAGAAGGAGGAGAGGTAAGAGGAAGAGGAGGCAAGATGAAGAGGAGGAGAAGGAAGAGAGATAAGAGGAAGAAGAGGTAAGAGGTAAGAGGAAGAAGAAGAGGTAAGAGGAAGAGGAGGAGAGGTCAAGAGATGAGTTTGCAGATAAGCCGCTGAATCTATATAACTTTGCTAAGAAATGTTCATTTTATGACATCTGAGAACAAATCTTTAAACAATGGTTTAAACATGGTAAGCATTTTCTAAACTACGATTTGAGTAACTTAAGACAATGTATGGAACACAGCCTACAGCATAATTTTATATCGTAAAATTATCATTATAGAGAAACAACAAACTATTTAATATTATGATAATGTGCAGAAACTTATACCATATACGGTTTATCAATTAAAATTGTTAAAATATTACTTTAGTATATAAAATGTGATGCTACTTCAAGAATTATTTTAATGGTTGACCTTATTCTTTGTCTACATCGGTTTTCTTTCACTTCACCTCAAGTGAGTGTCGGTAGACGATGTTTAATGTATTTCAATCACCTTAAGGGGAGATTTCCACTTGAGGGATTTTTTTCTTGACTCCTTTCTCCCTCATAGTTAGCCCCATTGCTTTTGATAATATAAGACGTTCGCCCCATTAGTTTGGCGATTTTAAGAACTTTCGCCCCATTTGTCAATTTTAAGACTTTTCGTGCCATTTAGGTGTCGATTTTTTGCTGGCGAGCGATAGCGAGCCTGTAATTTAAGAGGAACCGGCCTTCGGCCGGGAAATTTTTCTACCGAAAAATGTACAAATTTATCTTGAAAGGGGGTCTAGAGGCTGTAATGTTAAGCTTGATGGAAGTCTAGGGAACTAACTAAAAACCTCCCCTTAATAAAACTCACCATTGGTTCCTGAAAGAAGTTGTTTCAAAGGGCCCCCTCAACAATACGGTCACATACTGTATCCCTGCAGTCTAATCTATACATTCAAACCAGTTCAAAGGCAGTAGGCTATACATACTTATCATATGTATACTGTCTTATGGGGTTAAGACAACTTCCTACCCTGTATTAGAGGAAGAAGAAGCAGATAAAGAAAGAAAGAAACAGCCACGGCGACGAAGAAAGAAAAAAGGAAGAAAAATAAGAAGCCGCTTAAGGAAAGGTGGAGGGTGTTGGCCAGGCGAGGGTGATAAGGCGCGATACGAAGAGCCCTTGGAGGCTCGGCGGTCAGGCCAAGAGAGGGGGGGGGGGGAGGGAGGGAGAGAGAGAGAGAGAGAGAGAGAGAGAGAGAGAGAGAGACGAGGGGAAGGATGAAGAGAGAGAGAGAGAGAGAGAGAGAGACGAGGGGGACGATGAAGAGAGAGAGAAAGAGAGACGAGGGGGAGGATGACTGGTAAGGATATAATAGAGGAGCAACGAAAAAGAAGCCATACGTAATAAAAACAAACCTAAAGACGAATATGATAAAGCAGACGAGAAACCATGAGGTGAACGAAAAATAAGACAAAGGAGAATAAGAAACAAAGGAAATAAACCCAAGGGAAAGGAAATAACAAAATCGTACGAGTGGCGGCAACGATGGTGATAAACTGATAACATAAGATAAGAAAGGTTTTCGGGGCAGTGGGAAGAAGAAGAGGGGGCTATGAATAGGATTATATTGGTGAGATGGTGTGGTAAGGATATAACTGTGGATAAAGGTTAAAGATAAAGTTGAGGGGGAGATAGACAGGTTGGGGGAGGTTAAAAGTAGCTTAATAATTAGAGAAGGACAGAAGGAAAAATGAGCTTCTTAGAGGGTTATAAGTGAGGGAGAGACTGCGTAGGTAAGGAGCTGTGCATGATATAATTATTGCCCGGGTGAAGGGCCGAGTATGTGGGTGAACTAATACAGCAGCCACGAACACTAAAAGGTGAGCGAGTGTGAGAGAAAGAGTGTGGGTGTCAGTGAGTAGATAAGGGTATGAGTGAGGGTAAAACCAAGGATATATTTGGGTAAAAATAGGTTTATGTGGGTTCTGGGTGTGAGGAAGAATGAACGAGTGAGGGTGATACAGATGGGTAGAACAGACACAAAACAGAGAAGATAACTAAATAAAGATAAACAATTATTTGATTCGTTATATATACAGTATACGGTATATATATAAAGTAACACGTATCTACGTGATCTATCACTAAAATGTCAATTCCAAGGACCAGATTCCGAATATCTTCGAATCGGGAATATCCAATGAATGTACATTTCTGCATTAACTTCAATAAACGGGGTTCAAATGGTATATACCTTGTTTAGTATCTCGAAATGTATAGCTATGCAAAGTCTGATGGATCAAATATATAATGATATGTCATCACGAATGCTATTAACTTCAGGCCCATGGAATTATGCATTTATCATTGTGCATAATAAAGCAATATGAAGTAATTTTATTTATTCTTTTTGTTTTCACCATTTGTTCCTGCTTGTATAATGTATATATAGTTGTGTTCTTGCATTCTACCGCCCATATCTCTTTCTTTTGGTTCTCGTTCCCTTTCTCCTTTCTTATATAGCTATTTATCTATCCGTCTGTCTATCCATCTATCTTCTATCTATCTATCTATCTCACAAATACACGTGAGCTACTAAGAGAAGTAATGATAAAAATGAGGAGGGTGGCAGCAAGGGAGGTGATAACGTTAGCTAAGGTGACAGCCAAGGAACAGCAGTGTGAGAGAGGAGGTGAAGGCAGGAAGGGCTGGAAAAAGAGCAAAGTCGACGGTGGAGAGACATGGAGAGGAAGGTCTGGAAAAAGAAAGGAAGGTCTGGAAAAAAGAGCAGGTCGACGCTGGAGAGACATTGAGAGGAAGGTCTGGAAAAAGAAAAGGTCGATGGTGGAGAGACATGGAGAGAAAGGTCTGGAAAAAAAGCAGGTCGACAGTGGAGAGACATGGAGAGAAAGGTCTGGAAAAAGAGAAGGTCGACGGTGAAGAGACATGGAGAGGGAGGTCTGGAAGAAGAGAGGAAGGTCTGGAAAAAGAGCAGGTCGACGGTGGAGAGACATGGAGAGGCAGGTCTGGAAGAAGAGAGGAAGGTCTGGAAAAAGAGCAGGTCGACGGTGGAGAGACATGGAGAGGAAGGTCTGGAAAAAACAGGTCGACGGTGGAGAGACATGGAGAGGCAGGTCTAGAAACAAAACAGGTCGACGGTGGAGAGACATGAAGAGGCAGGTCTGGAAAAAACAGGTCGACGGTGGAGAGACATGGAGAGGCAGGTCTGGAAGATGAGAGGAAGGTCTGGAAAAAGAGCAGGTCGACGGTGGAGAGACATGGAGAGGCAGGTCTAGAAAAAAAACAGGTCGACGGTGGAGAGACATGGAGAGGCAGGTCTGGAAAAAACAGGTCGACGGTGGAGAGACATGGAGAGGCAGGTCTGGAAAAAGAGAGGAAGGTCTGGAAAAAGAGCAGGTAGACGGTGGAGAGATATGGATAGAAAGGTCTGGAAAAAGAAAGGAAGGTCTGGAAAAAGAGCAGGTCGACGGTGGAGAGATATGGAGAGGAAGGTCTGGAAAATGAGCAGGTCGATGGTGGAGATATATGGATAGAAAGGTCTGGAAAAAGAGCAGGTCGACGGTGGAAGACAAGAAGAGACCAAAAAAAGTACCTTCGATTAAAGTGTCGGATAACCTATTAACAGTTTCCTTTAGACGGCTTCCGGTTTTCGATTTTTTTTTAAATACATCTGGAAATTTGACCCAGATTCATTAGCAAAGATGGACAAGTGCATGTTGTACAGTATGTACAGTTAAATCAATAGTTCACTGACTCATTGTGTGCAAGCTAGAGAATCCCAACTTGACACTTAACCCTTTCGGTACCGGCGACGTCTGTTTAACTATCTTTGGCTACTATTAGACGATTTTATTCAGTATAAAAAGGGTCACTAGCAATTAACAGGCCACGAACTATCTCACTTAACCTTTTTTAGCACCACAGATCCTTCTTAAACTGTTCAATACCGTCTGAAAATAGCTAGAAGAAAACTACAAAGACGTCGCCGGTACAAAAGGGGTTAAAGGCGTGAACCATAGACTACGACTCACAGGCTATTACCAACACATGGGGGTTGATACAGAAAAACGATGGTAACTTTAAAATTGCATAGATTACAAGCAGGGTTGTCTGCAAACTAATAATTTTGACCGTACATGTCTACATGCGCACATACAAACACATACTGTAAACGCAGACTCACATATAAAGTTACCAACGCAAACATTTAGTTTACCTACTGTTATATTTGTTTCTCTCTCTCTCTCTCTCTCTCTCTCTCTCTCTTTTATTTTATTTTTTATTTTTAATCATACAAAAGTGTGCGAGTATTCATGACCTCAGTATTGGATCGTTTGTTTAATGGGAGATGCGGTTTTTTCTGGACCCCCTTCTCCCTCATGCTTAGCACCCATTAGTTTTCAGATTTTAAGACGTTTGGCCAATTAGTTTGGCGATTTTAAAACCTTTCGCCCCTTGTCTGTGTCTATATTAAGACTTTCCGTATCATTTAGATGTCGATATTTTCCTGGCAAGCGATAGTGAGCCTGTAATTTAGGAGGGAATGGCCTTCGGCCGACACATTTTTCTACCGAAAAATGTACAAATATATCTTGAAGGGGGATCATGGGGATGTTTTTTTGGTTTAAGGCTTTGTGTATATTTAGGGAGGAAACTAAAAAAATAATAAATAAATGAAAACAAGACCAAAAAATAAACCCTTCTCCCTAAATGGAGATGTCGCCCCAGCAATATCCGTGTCCTTATTAATTCACAACATAACGCCCCCATTACACGAACACGCCTGGTGGAATGCAACTAATTAGGGAGCATTACGTATGGATTGTGTGATTTGGAATTCCCTTTAAGGTGCAAACAATGATCACGAAGGCTTATCATCATGTATTCTGTTTGTTATGCAGGTATACATTTCCTGGTGCTTCACTTGAATTCGGAATGATAAACTGAAGTACAACATAAATACAGGGTGTTTCAGTTGGCGTTTTCATAAAAGACAGGACGTATTCGTCAGGCAATAATAAGACTTATTTTATTGTATGAAGTTTGGGGTGAGTATTTATAATTACGGAGATATTACACACCAAACGTTATTGATAGATGCAACAAATATGCAGTCTAAAGGGTAAAAACGAATATTTCAAAGCTAGCGCAGGGCAGAAAGGCTTTGTTTACACGTGGATAACAGGGTTAGAAGAGTGTTTCGGAATCGCTCTAGGGATGATGAAAATAACATAATATTCCATTCAAGGGTTGAGGACTCGAATCCCTTGAGCGATTCCGAAACACTGTTCTAACCTCGTTATCCACGTGTAAACAAAGCCTTTCTGCCCTGCGCTATAGTCAGTTTTGTTCCAGCTGAGGGTAAATTGCCATGTCCCCCTCAGGCATAAATTGTGTTCTATTGCTAACATATTTTTTGTGATTTACAGCCATAATATTCTTTTTGTGATTAACATATTATTTTTGTGATTTACAGGCATTAATTGTACCATATTGCTAACAAATATTTTTTGTTACTGTACTGTATACTGTTTTCCAGTTTTTTCACTAGGCTACATTAACCCTCTCCCACTTTTTTTTCCAGTAAATTTTGTAACAAATTTCTAGTCCATTTGTGATTTTCAGGCTTTAACTGTGTCATACTGCTAACATAAAAAAAAAAATTTCAGGCATAAATTGTGTTCTATTGCTAACATATATTTTGTGATTTACAGGCATATTAATTTTATCATATTGCTAACAAAATTTTGTGTGATTTTCAGGAATTAATTGTATCACATTGCTAACATATTTTTTTTGTGATTTTCAGGCTTTAATTGTACCATTTTGCGAACATAAATTTGTGTGATTTTCAGGCATATTGTGATTATATCGTCATGGCGCCGCAACGAACCTGCACGAGTTGTTCCGGTAAATTTGGCCCTACCATGTTTGTTGATACTGATGTCCAAATTTGTAGATTTTGCCAGCTCCGAGAGAAGATTGCGGATGAATTGAATGCAGCTCACCGCAAGATCGATGCCCTGACTACGAAGCTTGAATCCCTTCAAGAATTTGCCACACTCAACGTAGGAGTGCCCTCGGCCCAAGAAACCACTACGATGTTAACCGCCATTCCAGTGCATACAGTACCGGTACCGGTACCAGTACCCACACCAGCAGCTACCTTAAATGTTGCAGATAATAATAATGACTCTACTCTCACTCCCCCCCAGGACAACTTTCAGTTAGTGAGAAACAATGTGCATCCCAGTACCAGTACCAGGAAGGTCATCCCGAGAACATGCCAAAACCGCTTCAAAATTCTGGCTATTGACGAGGAAGAGGAAACGGAAGAAGTTCGGCTTGTGGGCGACTCCATGGTCCGTGGCCAACTAACCGAGTTCTGCGCCAGGGCATCCAGGACCAGAAAGCGATTCTGTATCCCAGGTGGCGGCGTGGACGATATTGTTGCGGCTGTGGAAGAGGTTTCCAGGCTCGCCCCCGCAAGCACTACGTACGTCATCCACGTTGGATCTAACGATGTCCAACGGACGCGGTCAGAGGAACTACTTTGCAAGTACCGGCGGCTGATCAGGTCCTTCAAGGAAAAATCTAATAGAATCTTAATTTCAGGAATTGTTCCCCGGATTGATGTAGAAAACCGATTCTACAACATAGCTACCAGTACAAATCGCCGACTAGCCAAACTCTGCAGGGAGGAGGACATCGGCTTTGTCGACACATGGGATCATTTTTACTATGATAAATCTTTGTTTTCAAAGATTCCTCGGTTTCCCCGAGACGTTATAGACTGCATCACCGTTGATTCATTTAAACTCCGCTTAGACAAATATCTCGCATCAAACCCGCGACTGACTGCGTTTGTAAATGAATAACTTTATTTTATGCCCCCCTCAGTTACTAATCCCCTACTAACTTCCTAATCCTGCCACGGACATTAGTTCTAGGGCAGTAGTTCCCTTTCCAATGTTCCCTTACCCACTCTAAACCACTGTTTGGACACTTGATCCTCAGTGTTTTGGAGGACAAGCAGCCTAGAAGGGTCACTAGACCTGTTGTTGCTTGATTTCCTTTGTACTCCTTTGTACTCTCTCTCTCTCTGGCATGGACGACAGGCTTGTTGAGTACTTAAATTTGTCTTGTTACCTCTTACAGTATAACACAAACACACATCTAAAGTACATTATACAGAACTAACTAACTAACTAACTAACTAACACTCACTCACTCTCTCTCTCTCTCTCCCTGTCACACACACGCCTCACCGCTGATAACCGGAGACAACACACTTTATTTTCACTCACCTAGAGACCTGCACTAGACCTGTGTGTGTGTGTGTGTGTGTGTGTGTGTGTGTGTGTGTGTGTGTGTGTGTGTGTGTGTGTGTGTGTGTGTGTGTGTGTGTGTGTTCTGTGTGTGTGTGTGTGTGTGTGTGTGTGTGTGTGTGTGTGTGTGTGTGTGTGTGTGTGTGTGTGTGTGTGTGTGTGTGTGTGTGTGTGACAAAGTTGAAAATGTGGAAGTGTTGGTGCACGACTTTCCTTGGTCACCAAACTTGGACAACTTGTACTGTTAGGGTTTCACTATAGGTAAAAAAAAAAAAAAAATATATATATATACGGTATATATAATATATATATAGATATAGATATATATATATATATATTATATAAAGTAGCCCTTTTAATCGTTCTTTGTTTAGATTACGATTATTATTGAGTTAGGATAGGTAGAGTTCGGTCAGTTAGATTATGGTTAACTTATGCTACGTGAGCCAAGGTTGACTTAGGTGAGAATAGGGAAGATTAGGTCAGGTAAGCCAATATTAAGGACATACTATGTTTTAGGTGAACGTTTGGCTTAGGACAGGCTAGGTAAAGTTACGCTATGTTCAGGTTACAGTGAGTTTGGGTAAGTTAAGTCAAATTAGGTCAAATAAGATTAGGTATGGTTAGGTAAGATAAAGTTAGGCAGGTATGTAAGCTTAGTTAAGGGGACATGGGCCGGTTTTCTGGACCACTTTCTCCCTCGTGTTTAGCCCCATTAGTTTTCAGATGTTAAGATGTTTGCTCCATTAGTTAGTCGATGTTAAGACCTTTCGCCCCATTTCTTCGTCAATATCTAAACCTTTCGTGCTATTTAGGTGTCGATTTTTCCCCTGGCGAACGATAGTGAGCCTGTAATGTTGCAAGAAACGGCATTCGGCCGGGACATTTTTCTACCGAAAAATGTACAAATTAATTTAGAAGGGGGATCTAATGGATGTTTTTTTTTAAATTTGATAAGAGGTATGGGGAGGAAACAAGAAAAAATAATGAATACATGTAAAAATCGCCCAAAACGTGAACCATCCCCACTTAAGATAAAGTATAGGTAAGATAGAGTTACTTAAGTTTAGGTACGATAAAGGGAGGTAGGCTATGCTTATGTAAGATAAAGTTAGGTTACTTTAGGTATGATACAGTTAGGTCAGTTTTAGTAAGAAAGTAAGGTATGCTTAGTTAAGATAAAGTTAGATCATTTAAGGTAAGATAATGTTAGACGTGTCTAGGAAAGATAAAGATAGGTACGGTATGTTTAGCTAAGATAAAGTCAGGTTAAGTGAGGTAGACAAAATTACGAGAATGGGAAGAATGACTATAGGTGAAATAAATGTGGGAAGTGACACAGCGAAGTCACTTTAGGGGGTCACCTGTTTTCTTTATCTTTCTCTCCTTTTCTCTCTCTCTGTGGCTTGTATCCATTCGGCCCCATTCAGCCAACTGTTTAAAGACGTTTATCCCCATACAGGTGTCGATTTCTTCCTGGCGAGCGATAGCGAGCCAGCATTGTATGGAGAAATCCGGCTTCGCCGGAGACATTTTTCTATCGAAAAATGTAAAAATTTAGCTTGCTCTCAAAACAAAAATATATATATGCTGGATCGCTACCGCTCACCAGGAAAATATTAACACCTGGATGGAGGTAAACGTCTTAAAACAGTAGGCTGAATGGGGCCGAATGGATACAAGCCAAAGAGAGAGGGAGAGAAAGAGTAAATAAGCGAGGTGGGCTCCCTTAACGGCAAAATTACAAAAACCTCTACAGTATATTATACTAAAAACCTCTACATCGACACATTGCGTCGCAGGGGTCCATCATGAATAATAGAGAGTGAAGTCAATACCCTCCGTGGCCTTCACTTTCAACATGTTACATCTTTAAATATAATTAATCATCTTCAGTTCCCATCATATAGGCGCTTGTCTTCAGTTTACAACCCGCATAACATATTTGCAATATATATATATTTCAACATGCAACACAGGCTCATATGTAACACTGTATTATCATCAACTTCAACATGCAACACAGCCCCATATGTAACATTGTATTATCATCAACTTCAACATACAACACAGCCCCATATGTAACACTGTATTATCATCAACTTCAACATGCAACACAGCCCCATATGTAACAATGTATTATCATCAACTTCAACATGCAACACAACCCCATATGTAACAATGTATTATACTCAAACTTCAACATACAACACAGCGACATGAAACACAAAATGTCAACATGCATGAGTTTCTATGTTCAACACAGGGTCCAGTTCACCGGTCCACCTGTCACACAACCTGACCCGTGTCTTTTAAAACCTGCAGCGAGTTTCATCTGCAACTCAGACAGCTATCGACATTCGTTCACTTGTAACAAATCACACCTGGAGTGACTTAAGTGATTATACAATGACGCTTTCTTTCTAACATTTTCTATATTTTTTTCTTGACCCCTTTCTCCCTCATGTTTAGCCTCATTGCTTTTGATATTATAAAACGTTTGCCCCATTAGTTTAGCGATTTTAAGAACTTTCACCCCATATTAAGACCTTTCGTGCAATTCAGGTGTCGATTTTATCCTGGCGAGCGATAGCGAGTCTGTAATTTAAGAGGAACCGGCCTTTGGCCGGGAAATTTTTCTACCGAAAAATGTACAAATTTATCTTGAAAGGGACTCAAGGGGGTGTAATTTTAAGCTTGATGGAGGTCTAGGGAACAAACTAAATAGCTCCCCTTAAGCCTTTCAGTACTCGGACGCATTTTTTACACTAAATTCAGGCTATCATTAGAAGATATTCTTTGGCTTTTAGAATTTACCTCCCAGATGACAGTTCAAAGCTGAAAAGTCTAAATTATTGCAAGAATGAATCTAAAAGGCTGGCATCGTAAAGAAAGGGTTAAACCCTTCAATATGAGGGCTTATAATTAACCCCTTCTGTACCGACGACGTTTTTTTATACTTTATTCTGGCTATTATTAGACAAATTAATTCAGTTTAAAAAGGGCCTCCAGCATTTAACAGGCTTCGAACTATCTCACTTAACCCTTTTGACTACCACAAATCCTTTTTAAGGGGAGGTATTTAGTTTGTTCCCTAGACCTCCATCAAGCTTAAAATTACACCCTCTTGAGTCCCTTTCAAGATATATTTGTAAATTTTTCGGTAGAAAAATGTCCCGGCCGAAGGCCGGTTCCTCTTAAATTACAGGCTCGCTATCGCTCGCCAGGATAAAATTGACACCTGAATGGCACGAAAGGTCTTAATATGGGGTGAAAGTTCTTAAAATCGCTAAACTAATGGGGCAAACGTTTTATATCAAAAGCAATGGGGCTAAACACGAGGGAGAAAGGGGTCAAGAAAAACATCCCTTAAGTGGAGATCTCCCCTTAAACTGCATAAAATCGTCTAACTATAGCTAGACTAGAATACAAAAAGACATCACCGGTACAGAAGGGGTTAAGGTTTTCACTACTCCGTGTACGAAGGACCTCTACGATTCCGAAGGGTAACATCCATCTCTCTATTAACCTTCGAAAGTCCACACAGACCATTCCTAAATTAACCCTTTCACGCATTTATGACGCAGAGGTTGCCAGATTAGAAATAAGGAATAGTTCTCTCACTCTTATAATTACCTCTCCAAAATTAGTTTTCTGCCCACAGCTAACTCAAAGACAACTGCAGAGGTTGAAGTAACTAAACTAAAGGTTTCTAAATACCCCTGATGGTAACAAAGGCTTTAAAGTATCCCCAATAGGCTCAAAATCGCGTCATATGCGTGAAAGGGTTAAGTATAGGAGTATATTCTCGATCAAGTGATCTTAATTACGTTACGAATATATATATACGCACCATTTTTAAGGACTAAAACCACAGGCTCACCAATATGACTTGCAACACCATCCCACCCCTATTCTGTGCAACTCTCCAACCCAAGAGCGAAACGTTATTCTGTTTTTCTTCTATTCAACTGCTGAGCTCTGGAACTCTCTCCCAGAATCAGTCTTTCCCTCTTCCTATGACTTAAATTGCTTCAAACTCCATGTGTCCAGGCATTTTGGCTCGAACGTCCCTTGATTTTGGCCCTGTTACTTTCAACCCTGGGGGAGGCATTCGCTACAGGCAGTTCAGCCATTTGTCTCCCTCACTCACATAGAAAAAAAAAAAAAAAAAAAAAAAAAAAATATATATATATATATATATATATATACAGTATATATATATATATATATATATATATATATATATATATATATATATATATACTGTATATAAAATGTCTGGTACTGAGGATGCTACAAGGATTCACTCCTGCAAGGAACTCACCAGCACACATCAATTGACCACTTGCGAGTTTTGGTCTATAAGGAAGTTGGAGCCGTGGCCGTCAATATGTAGGTGATTTATCAGCAAAAATACGGTCATAATACATATATAAAATACATAAAACCAAATTGACCATACATTTCATCCATCAGTATCTCTCATTATTATTGCATCTCTCTTTAACATCGATGTTCACGGCTCCAACTTCCTTATAGAACGAAGATCGCAAGTGGTCAATAAGCAACGAACACATGCCTTCACGACAGCATGAACTACGCTGTAAATCACATCCTTATATATAATCCTAGTTATTACGTCGGCCCGCGAAGAGAAGGACCCCCCCTAGTCGTCACTCATGTCGTTGTTGTTGTTGTTGTTGTTGTTGTTAGGGCAACGCTTATTGAAAATTGCTGTATCTTGGTTATTACTGAACCACATTTAATTATTAGTCTAATGCATATACTGTGACCTATCCTCTCCACGGCCACCAGCACCTATAGTCCGCTTGGACTTGTTTATAGGTAACGAAAGTCGACAGTCGTAAAGGGGTAACTACTGTATATATCAAATACCCTCTCAAACCACGAGACATCTTTTTTCAATTAAGATTAGATATATAGTCCTCACGGTGCTATATAAACCTCAAGAATGCTGAAAACCAACTCAAAACTTCCCAATATTGAGTCTGGAAATCTTATCTTAAATTAAGGTTAGATATAATTATAGTCCTCACGGTGTTACATAAAACTCAAGAATGCTGAAAACCAACTCAAAACTTCCCAATATTGAGTCTGGAAATCTTATCTTAAATTAAGGTTAGATATAATTATAGTCCTCACGGTGTTACATAAAACTCAAGAATGCTGAAAACCAACTCAAAACTTCCCAATATTGAGTCTGGAAATCTTATCTTAAATTAAGGTTAGATATAATTATAGTCCTCACGGTGTTACATAAAACTCAAGAATGCTGAAAACCAACTCAAAACTTCCCAATATTGAGTCTGGAAAATCCGGTCTTACATAACCCTCAAAGATCTTCGTGTTACATAAAACTCAAGAATGCTGAAAACCAACTCAAAACTTCCCAATATTGAGTCTGGAAAATCCGGTCTTACATAACCCTCAAAGATCTTCGTGTTACATAAAACTCAAGAATGCTGAAAACCAACTCAAAACTTCCCAATATTGAGTCTGGAAAATCCGGTCTTACATAACCCTCAAACCCCTTCCTTCCAGAGTTATGAAAGGCTTCCCTTGGGTCAGTCATTGCTGAACATGAATGGTGGGACTATTTTATTATTAACGCAATGCATACCTCAGCAACTCTTAAGGGAGCCCACCTCGTTTTTGTTTTCCTCTTTCTCTCCCTCTCTCTTTGGCTTGTATCCATTCGGCCCCATTCAGCCTACTGTTTTAAGACGTTTACCCCCATCCAGGTGTCAATATTTTCCTGGCGAGCGGTAGCGAGCCAGCATATATATATTTGTGTTTTGACAGCAAGCTAAATTTGTACATTTTTCGATAGAAAAATGTCTCCGGCGAAGCCGGATTTCTCCATACAATGCTGGCTCGCTATCACTCACCAGGAAGAAATCGACACCTGATGGGGATAAACGTCTTAAAACAGTTAGCTGAATGGGGCCGAATGGATACAAGCCAGGGAAAGCGAGGGAAAGAGAGAAAAAGGAGAGAAAGATAAAAAAAAAAAAAAAAAAAAACGGTGCCCCCCCCCCCCCCTCCCCTTGTGAGTGGCACCAACCCTCAGCCGGAATCGATCCCGGGTTACGTACGTTTATGGGGACGTTCTTCAATTTTCTATTACCGTTATTATTTTCTCAGTATTGTATATCTTCTTATAGTTGCTCCCTAGACCTCTATCAAGCATTAAAGAACGCCTCCAAGACCCCCCCCTTCGAGATAAATGTGTACATTTTTCGGTAGCTTACAGGCTAGCTATAGCTCACCAAGAAAAACCCGGACCTAAACGACATAAAAGATCTTAATATTCACAACGAAATGGGGCGAAAGGTCTTAAAATCTCATAACTCTACAAACATTTTATGAATGGAGGATGCCTTTAGGCACATGGACCTTTTTGTTTTATCTGTGTTTTTCCTTCCTCCGTTCATTGTCTTTAAAAAAAAAAAAAAAAAAAAAAAAAAAAAAAAAAACTAATGGGACTAAACATTTTAGCTTGAAGGTTTAGGCAGGAAGCTAAAAATTATATGAATAACTGAATAAATAGAACAAAAAAACAGCCACTAACCCCTTAAGGGGAGGTTTTTAGTTTGGTCCCTAGATATCCATCAAGCTTAAGATTACACCCCCTTGAGCCCCTTTCAAGATAAATGTGTACATTTTTCGGTAGAAAAATGTCCCGGCTGAAAGCCGGTTCCTCTTAAATTACAGGCTCGCTGTCGCTCGCCAGGATAAAATCGACACCTAAATGCCACGAAAGGTCTCATAAAATTGACAGAAATGGCTTCAAAATAATGGGGCGAACGTCTTAAAATTAGAAAAGCAATGGGACTAAACATGAGGGAGAAAGGCGTCACGAAAAAAATCCCTCAAGTGGAAATCTCCCCTTAAAAGATAAACTTCGGCTGCAGTGCATACTTAAACACACACATCATATTCAGTAAATTTTCTACACATCACAAACTATATATATTATGAATTTGTCTGCCAAAAATATCAACGTTTACGGCTCTAAATTCCTTATAGACCAAAATTCGCCAGTAAAATGTTCAAAAGTCAACCTGATCCCCGGCATGCATTTATTATGAGGCAACTGAATGGCTCATATCTCACACAACATTCAATAATCCATCCAAAATGCATTCAGCCCACCCAATACTTTGTGACAACCCTCCCAAACTCCGTCAATACCCAATCCAATATGCATGACTCCCAGAATATTTGTCACAATATACTTCGATTATATATCTTGTAAAATATGAACAACGATTTCAGACATTGGACTACGAGAGGCTTAAGGGGAGATCTCCACTTAAGGGATTTTTTTCTTGACCCCTTTCTCCCTCATGTTAAGCCCCATTGCTTTTGATATTATAAAACGTTTGCCCCATTACTTTAGCGATTTTAAGAACTTTCACCCCATATTAAGACCTTTCGTGCCATTCAGGTGTCAATTTTATCCTGGCGAGCCTGTAATTTAAGAGGAACCGGCCTTCGGCCGGGACATTTTTCTACCGAAAAATGTACAAATATATCTTGAAAGGGACTCAAGGGGGTGTAATTTTAAGCTTGATGGAGGTCTAGGGAACAAACTAAATACCTCCCCTTAATAAAAGTCGACTACATGTCACTACAATATACAAAGTTATGGGTATGACAGGGCAATTAAAGTATCCATAATAATCTACTAATTTATACTATAGTGGTGGCAATAAACCTATTGACATAAGGATAGATAGCTAAATCGCAATCAACATACCTAATCATGTTACATACCTTTATCACGCGTTTTCTATACCCTCGATTTTTACAGCATGGGTTTAGCCAAAATAAATGAACTCGTCAGAACTGTATCGATGTTGTTCCTGATACACTTATACCTTTTAGCACTTGGACGCAATTTCCACCTTAGTCTGGTTACCAGTGGACGATTTTCTTACGCATACAATCTACTTCCAGGACTCGAAAGGGTAAATGCCTCACTAAACCAACCTGTTCCTAAAAAGGGAGCCTCTCCGGATCCGTCAAACTACAGGCCTATAGCAATAACTTCCACCCCTTGGTCAAATCTTCAAAACAATACTAAATAACCACCTTATCAAGCATCAGGAGATTAGTAACTTAAGGGGAGATTTCCACCTGGAGGATTTTTTTCTGGACCCCCCTCTCCCCATTGCTTTTGAGATTTTAAGACGTTCGGCCCATTAGTTTGGCGATTTTAAGATCCCTTGCCCCATTTATGTCAATTTTAAGAACATTCGTGCCATTTAGGTGTCAATTTATTCCTGGCGAGCGATAGCGAGCCTGTAATTTAAGGGAAACCGGCCTTCGGCCGGGAAATTTTTCTACCGAAAAATTTA
>CM064577.1:17269253-17279253 GCA_032716605.1 Paralithodes platypus | reverse complement strand
GACACATTGTTGACTAAATGTATGAGCCCAAATGACAGCGTTGACACATTGTTGACTAAATGTATGAGCCCAAATGACAGCGTTGACACATTGTTGACTAAATGTATGAGCCCAAATGACAGCGTTGACACATTGTTGACTAAATGTATGAGCCCAAATGACAGCGTTGACACATTGTTGACTAAATGTATGAGCCCAAATGACAGCGTTGACACATTGTTGACTAAATGTATGAGCCCAAATGACAGCGTTGATACATTGTTGACTAAATAAGTGATGAGGGGCTTCCCGTGTGTGGTGGCCTCTCACTAGTTCCTTCAGCGTTGTTGAATATCGGAATTTACTAAAAATATCGTGAGTTTAACCCTTTCTGTACTGGCGATGTCTCTTGCCTCTTGCCGTGTTCGGTGTGGCCATACCCTATCCGCTGTAACTCAAAACGGGCTAGAGCAAATGAGTTGTAAATCGATTACTCTTAAGGGGAGATGTCCACTTGAGGGATTTTTTTCTTGACCCCTTTCACCCTCATCTTTAGCCCCATTGCTTTTGATATTATAAAACGTTCGCCCCATTAGTTTAGCGATTTTAAGAACTTTCACCCCATATTAAGACCTTTCGTGCCATTCAGGTGTCGATTTTATCCTGGCGAGCGATAGCGAGCCTGTAATTTAAGAAGAACCGGCCTTTGGCCGGGACATTTTTCTACCGAAAAATTTACAAATTTATCTTGAAAGGGACTCAAGGGGGTGTAATTTCAAGCTTGATGGAAGTTTAGGAAACACACTAAAAACCTCCCCTTACGTCATCTTTTAGTAACCGAGGTTGGTGGTCAAGATAAATGGTTGGTCTACTTCTAATAAATAGACTATACTTATAGATTATTAAGGGGAGGTCTCCACTTCAGGGATTGTTTTCTGGACCCCCTTCTCCCTCATGTTTAGCCCCATTGCTTTTGATATTATAAAACGTTTGCCCCATTAGTTTAGCGATTTCAAGAACTTTCACCCCATATTAAGACCTTTCGTGCCATTCAGGTGTCGATTTTATCCTGGCGAGCGATAGCGAGCCTGTAATTTAAGAGGAACCGGCCTTCGGCCGGGAAATTTTTCTACCGAAAAATGTACAAATTTATCTTGAAAGGGACTCAAGGGGGTGTCATTTTAAGCTTGATGGAGGTCTAGGGAACAAACTAAATACCTCCCCTTAAGACGCACGAGGAAAGCCAAGGAAAGAAATATTCAATGTACATTATAGAGTTCATGAGGAAAGTCGGCGAACTAATAATGTGTTCGACTGTACTTTTGCTAGGATTGATAAGCGGTATAAATGATTAAATGTTATTGAATTAGAATGGGTACGATGGTCACATATATATGGGTAATTAGTATGGGTACGATGGTCAAATACATATGGGTAATTAGTATGGGTACGATGGTCAAATACATATGGGTAATTAGTATGGGTACGATGGTCAAATACATATGGGTAATTAGTATGGGTACGATGGTCACATACATATGGGTAATTAGTATGGGTACGATGGTCAAATACATATGGGTAATTAGTATGGGTACGATGGTCAAATACATATGGGTAATTAGTATGGGTACGATGGTCAAATACATATGGGTAATCCATAAATAATAATTGGTAGACATTGTTATCGCATTCCAATATTATTAATCATCAAATCAAGGCAATTAGTGTGGAGATACACACACATCAATTAGTGTGGAGATACACACACATCAATTAGTGTGGAGATACACACACATCAATTATTTTTCTCCCGACCTTTAAGCGGTTAACAAATTTATTGGAGTAACTATTTTAAGGGGAGGTTTTTAGTTTGGTCTCTGGATATCCATCAAGCTTAAGATTACACCCCCTTGAGCCTCTTTCAAGATAAATTTATACATTTTTCGGTAGAAAAATGTCCCGGCTGAAAGCCGGTTCCTCTTAAATTACAGGCTCGCTGTCGCTCGCCAGGATAAAATCGACACCCAAATGGCACGAAAGGTCTTAAAATTGACAGAAATGGGTCGAAGGTTCTTAAAATCGTCAAAATAATGGGGCGAACGTCTTAAAATTAGAAAAGCAATGGGGCTAAACATGAGGGAGAAAGGAGTCAAGAAAAACATCCCTCAAGTGGATATCTCCGCTTAATACGACCACTAAATCATATCCAACACAACGCATTAATTACATCTGACGCCTAGTACAGCTGGCCAAATAAGTCGTGTCGCACCTGTCATTACGTTCTGTTCGCTGTATGCTGTATTAATGTCTGTCAGATGTTGAATAGGGTGTGTAAGGACGGGAACATGTTTGTATATCTCACTCTGAACGATGATTTAAACCTTAGATAGTGCCGATACCAATTGTTAATCGAAATATACTTGGTGCCGCGACATCACTTATTTATAGGCCGACTGTACCAGAACATACAGACCAATTAATACGGCATGCATATTATGGGTGTATTCTGTCCCGGATGACAAATTAGTAAAAGCTTTCGTTAAATTAGTAAAGCTTTCGACAAATTAGTAAAAGTTTTCGGAAACATATTCAAATTAGTATTTTTACAAATATGTACCAGGTTTGTTACACAATGAGTTGAAATATAACTTTACACTCTTTCAAGTAGTTTAAGGGGGGTCACCGGCTTATTTTATCTTTCTCTCCTTTTCTCTCTTTCCCAGGATTGTATCCATTCGGCTCCATTCAGCCAACTGTTTTAAGACGTTTATCCCCATCCATGTGTCGATTTTATCCTGGCGAGCGATAGCGAGCCAGCATTGTATGGAGATATCTGGCTTCGCCAGACATTTTTCTATCGAAAAATGTACAAATTTAGCTTGCTGTCAAAACAAAAATATATATATATGCTGGCTCGCTCCCGCTCGCCAGGAAAATATTGACACCTGGATGGGGGTAAACGTCTTAAAACAGTAGGCTGAATGGGGCCGAATGGATGCAAGCCAAAGAGAGAGGTAGAGAAAGAGAAAGAATGCGAGGTGGGCTCCCTTAAAAGACAATACCCACAGTCTTGCTACAGAACTGGCTACACTCGGGATTTGCTCTCAACATATTATTTATTCAACTGCAGTGTTAGTGTAGGTCAAGAACACGAGGTAAGAACAATTTTAATATAAACACACACACACACACACACACACACACACACACACACACACACACGCACGCACACGCACACACACACACATAAAAGTCTACTCAAAGCATAAGGTACTATCTTATTGTCTAAAATATGACCTGTCCCAAATCCCACCCATAACAAACCTAGCGCTGGGAAACCAAGCAACCCGGGAGAACCCTTGTATTTTGTGCCCGGGGGTCCCTGTTCGGTGTTTCCGGGGGGCGGCAGTATTTCACAGACACAAATGTTGCCCGGCCTTAAAGTTTGGCAATAACCATTCAGTAGATCTTTGTAAAATATTCATTGGGAATTTCTGTTCGCTTATTTACGGAGTTTAACAGACGAGCGGGGGGTGGGAAGGGGTTATGAGGGGGTGGAGGAGAGGGTGGAGTAGGAGGTGGGGTAGGAGGGCAGGGATCGTTGGTGGAGAGGATGGAGGTGTAGTAATAATATGAGTGAGAGGGGTGGATGGAGGGGTGCTGTAAGAGAAGGAAATGGTAGAATTGGGTCATGTGATTAGAGTGGGGAGAGAGAGATGGTGGGGAAGAAGGGGGGCGGTTGTTGGAGCTGATGGAGGGGAGAGGGAGTGGGGGTAAGAGGTATGGATTGGGGATGAAATAACAAACCGGGTATACAATGTATAGGCTCGTGATACTCAGGGAATTACTGGAATATTCAATTCAACGGATGTGATGTTTTGATAAGCTGGCCGAATTATAAAGTCAAATCTGCTCTCACATATCAATCCTACAATGTTTATTTTTAATCTGCCTACAATTATATATTTGAATATTTCATTACATACATGGTGGCGTGTGTGTACTGTGTGTGCGTAATATGTATGTTCGTGTGTAAGTGAATTGTTTGTGTATGATATATCTGAATATATAAAGTATTGTGAGTGTATGAATATGTACAGTATGCATGTGAAATATTGAAAGTGTGGGTGTGCGTTCCTTTCCTGTGTGTGTATGTGTAATAATGCCTGCGTAGCCTACTTGTGTATATGAGTGTGTAAGTGTGCGTGCGTGTGTGTACTATGTATGTAGGCGTAGGTGTAAATATTCAAAACTCCGAATATACTTTGCATACAATCCCATAATGACACACCCTAATTCGAATTGCACAACTAAATTTAAAAAAAAAAAAAAAAAAAAAAAATACAGAACCACTTTATCATTCTCTCACTTACATTTATTGACACACTTACACTTAACGAATCAGAGAAAAGCAAATTCGAACACACTGATTCATGCCCATCATCGCCATTCATTTCTTTAAGGGGACATGGGCCGGTTTTCTGGACCACTTTCTCCCTTATGTTTAGCCCCATTAGTTTTCAGATGTTAAGATGTTTGCCCCATTAGTTAGTCGATTTTAAGACCTTTCACTCCATTT
This sequence comes from Paralithodes platypus, assembly GCA_032716605.1. NCBI lineage: Eukaryota > Metazoa > Arthropoda > Malacostraca > Decapoda > Lithodidae > Paralithodes > Paralithodes platypus. Next base: position 17,274,695 of record CM064577.1, on the reverse strand, counting down.
CTACGTCAATATTTAGACCTTTCGTGCTATTTAGGTGTCGACTTTTTCCCTGGCGAACGATAGTGAGCCTGTAATGTTGGAAGAACCGGCCTTCGGCCGGGAAATTTTTCTACCGAAAAAATTACAAATTAATTTAGAAGGGGGATCTAATGGATGTTTTTGTTTTAATTTGATGGAGGTCTAGGGAGGAAACTAGAAAAATAATGAATACATGCAAAAATCGGTCAAAAAGTGAACCATCCCCCCTTAAGTGAACCATCCCTCCTTTCTTGTACTACATAATCACAGCCACACACTCAGGTAATCACAGTCATACACTCCGGTAATAGCCGGGCTGTCCACAGGCGAACCAGACAATTTCCAGTTCATTTATTCATTTGCCTTTCTTTGCGATGCGACTAGTATTTTAGTCCAGGCATTCTGGCTCCAATGTCCCTTGATTATGGCCCTGTCACTCTTTCAACTCTGGGGGAGGCACTCGCTACAGGCAGTTCTTCCTTTTGCCTCCCTCACTCACATATTGGAAGAAAAAAAAAAAAATCAAATATCGCACTGCAGCAATTGTTCTGTCCTGGAAGATAGATACACCCAAAATAAATAGTCCACCAAGACAGCCTTGATGACTGTGTGCAATATATAGACATCTCCATTTTATTTACACTTCTACTCCGTAAAAACAATAATAATATTTACAGGCCATTGGAAGCACATACATATTGCCGTGTAAAAGAGCCTTATAACTTAATATTACACCGTCAATGAGCATAAATACCAGCGAACTATTAGTGTTGACTGTACAACTGTATCATTAATAATGCACTATACAGAACCCCAAAACCTTTCACAAATTGATTGATAACATCATCCCATCTTGAATAACCCTTTAGTCCTTTATAGTAACATAATAACCCTTTAGTCCTTTATAGTAACATAATAACCCTTTAGTCCTTTATAGTAACATAATAACCCTTTAGTCCTTTATAGTAACATAATATACCTTTAGTCCTTTATAGTAACATAATAACCCTTTAGTCCTTTATAGTAACATAATAACCCTTTAGTCCTTTATAGTAACATAATAACCCTTTAGTCCTTTATAGTAACATAATAACCCTTTAGTCCTTTATAGTAACATAATAACCCTTTAGTCCTTTATAGTAACATAATAACCCTTTAGTCCTTTATAGTAACATAATAACCCTTTAGTCCTTACATAATAACCCTTTAGTCCTTTATAGTAACATAATAACCCTTTAGTCCTTTATAGTAACATAATAACCCTTTAGTCCTTTATAGTAACATAATACCCTTTAGTCCTTTATAGTAACATAATAACCCTTTAGTCCTTTATAGTAACATAATAACCCTTTAGTCCTTTATAGTAACATAATAACCCTTTAGTCCTTTATAGTAACATAATAACCCTTTTGTCCTTTATAGTAACATAATAACCCTTTAGTCCTTTATAGTAACATAATAACCCTTTAGTCCTTTATAGTAACATAATAACCCTTTAGTCCTTTATAGTAACATAATAACCCTTTAGTCCTTTATAGTAACATAATAACCCTTTAGTCCTTTATAGTAACATAATAACCCTTTAGTCCTTTATAGTAACATAATAACCCTTTCTCCACTATAAGCCACCCATAAGAGTGCCTGTGCAGTAATCAGAAGATCTCGCAACACTCTGAGTAAACTGCATATTAAGGAACACCCATCCATTACTCATCCATTACAAACCCCAATGTACTTGAATAAACTAATGAAAGCATATGGTCCTCCCGGGATTCAAACTCGAGACACCACACCCAGAACTTAACCATCTAAAGTTCTAAACCATTACACCACCAACACAGTTATAATACCAAACAGCTATGAATTGCAAAATGTTTTTATTTCTTATCAGAACAGCTTCAATCGAAAGATTGTCAATATAAGCGATCTGTTATATTTGTACTTGTGCATATCATTCTTGAATCATAGTAAACCCATAAATATGTCAAAGTTCGTTTGTGAAGTTCTCTGTATCGACGGGATTTCAATCGCATGAACACAACTTCGATTCATGTTAAACCAGTAGGATTAGGCAAGGTTGCCTAATCCTACTGGCTTAACTCCCGCACACCATGATGCCCTTCACGGACCCCCCCCCCCCCCCCCCCCCCAACGACCTGGAGTGAAGTGAACTATATGGGGCCCTAATTGAAGGCCATCCCCTAAGTGATCTCCAACTGAGAGATAACGACAACTTGATGAAGGATGATTGTCAACCCATTACTCCGATGCTCCCACTATCTTAAGAGGAGATGGTTGCTTTTTCTGGACTCCCTTCTACGTCGTGTTTAATCCCATTATTTTTTAGATTTTAACCCGCTGGACCCCAGCGACGCGACGCGCATGATGCATCTCTTATGTATGTAACGCACAGTCCCAGCACCGCAGTATATGTGACCGCAATTTTCGCCCTTATTTACTTTTGTCCTATGGCATCTAGAGACTTCAGATTTGTATGGGAACTACTTTAGGATCCCACGGAACAATACCGATGCTTGGCAACCTCGCAAGTCCAGCCGCGTGCGTGCAGGGACGCGTGGGAGTTAGACGCCAGCATACTGCGGCCGCATACCCTCACGCTCGCGAGTGTTACACCATGTCTGACCACCCCACCTCCAGCCACCACCGCCCACCCACGCAGGGGTGTAAGCGTTAAAGAGGCCCTTGCAATATTGGAAGATAGCAATACGATAATTGTAACCAAAATATTATGCAGTAACAGTGGAAGAGTGAAAGAGAAGTAAGGTAACCACAAAGCCGTTTTAGCAAGTGGTAATATGGTCTTTCCAAGAGAGATCAGAAGAAAAAGAGACACTTTATTATATCTCTATTATAACTATACCGAGCCATTCACGAGATAATTAATAATAAACTATAAGCTATAATTATATATACCGGTACCATGGACTATGGTATATGGCGCCATAGAAAGGAGCACAGAGCCTCCATGGACTGAGAAATAGTTAAGGGGATAGTGCCTGCGATTTGGTCTATTTATTCAGTTATTCATATATTTTTTAGTTTCCTCCCTAGATCTCCATCAAACTATAAAAACACCCCCAAGACCCCCCTTCAAGATAAAAGTGTACATTTTTCGGTAGAAAAATGTCCCGGCCGAAGGCCGATTCCTCTTAAAATTACAGGCTCGCTATCGCTCGCCAGGAAAAAATCGACACCTAAATGGCACGAAAGGTCATAACATTGACAACAAAATGGGGTGAAAGGTGCTAAAATCGTCAAACTAATGGGCCGAACGCCATAAAATCTCAAAACTAATGGGGCCAAACACGAGGGAGAAAGTGGTCCAGGAAAAGCGGCCCATCTCCCCTCAGGCTAATAAAGTTTGTGTCGGATCAATGGAGGTCACAAAGGGAAGAGGGTAGTGGTTCTGGGACGTGGGGAAGATGAAGGTAGGCTATAATCAATGGACAATTGTGTTGATAGATAGGCTCAAAGAGAAAAAATATATACTGATAAATATAAACAAAATATAAAATATAAACATATATATATATATATATATATATATATATATATATATACAGTATATATACTGTATAATTATATATATATACGGTACAATATATATATATACAGTATATATACTGTATAATTATATATATATACGGTACAATATATATACATGAGAGAGAGAGAGAGAGAGAGTACAAAGGAAATCAAGCAACAACAGATCTAGTGACCCTTCTAGGTTGCTTGTCCTCCAAAACACTGAGGATTACGATGAGAGAGAGAGAGAGAGAGAAAGAGAGAGAGAGAGAGAGAGAGAGAGAGAGAGAGAGAGAGAGAGAGAGAGAGAGAGAGAGAGAGAGAGAGAGAGAGAGAGAGAGAGAGAGAGAGAGAGAGAGAGAGAGAGAGAGAGCTAAGAAAGACAGACAGAGATATGGGTGGGCTAAGGTTTATCAGGTTTGAGTGTGCAGTTTTGGTTCTCATGAGACCAAGGCTATTCAGTGGGTAATAACTGTTTATGCAGCATACCGTATTCCAGCTCAACAGCTAAAGAATACGGCGGCAAATCGTAATGGCCATATCCACCCAAAACACCCTAGATCCACAAAAACCAAGTCGATCACTCATTGGCCTTCGTCTTCAACGCGGGCAAAAGCCGACACACCCGCCACAAAACAATCAACCAAAGTTACCGAACCCCCTGAGGACCCAAAACAAAGACCAGAGCTACACTAACAAACATTAAAAATAAATACAAAAATAATAAAACACACACACACATACACACACAGAACTACACGCCATTATATATTTCCAAGCAAGGGAAACGGGGGGGGGGGGGGGGAGGGGGGAGTTTTACACCACTCCCTCCCTCCCATTCTCCTCCTCCCCCACCTCGTCAATAACCCAACATACTTGTGCCTCCCTAAACCTATCACGGGGACCTGGTAAAACACGAGGGGCATTTTGAGCACGGTGAAATGAGGCACCCCCCGGGAAGGAACTGGTTAGGAAAGGAGGGTACGGTTCCTCGAAGGGGTGTGTGGAGACGTCTTATACAAAGGAGGGCACGGTTCCTCGAAGGGGTGTGTGGAGACCGTCTTATACAAAGGAGGGCACGGTTCCTGGAAGGGGTGTGTGGAGACCGTCTTATACAAAGGAGGGCACGGTTCCTGGAAGGGGTGTGTGGAGACCGTCTTATACAAAGGAGGGCACGGTTCCTGGAAGGGGTGTGTGGAGACCGTCTTATACAAAGGAGGGCACGGTTCCTGGAAGGGGTGTGTGGAGACGTCTTATACAAAGGAGGGTACGGTTCCTCGAAGGGGTGTGTGGAGACGTCTTATACAAAGGAGGGCACGGTTCCTCGAAGGGGTGTGTGGAGACCGTCTTATACAAAGGAGGGCACGGTTCCTGGAAGGGGTGTGTGGAGACCGTCTTATACAAAGGAGGGCACGGTTCCTGGAAGGGGTGTGTGGAGACCGTCTTATACAAAGGAGGGCACGGTTCCTGGAAGGGGTGTGTGGAGACCGTCTTATACAAAGGAGGGCACGGTTCCTGGAAGGGGTGTGTGGAGACGTGTTATACAAAGGAGGGCACGGTTCCTGGAAGGGGTGTGTGGAGACCGTCTTATACAAAGGAGGGCACGGTTCCTGGAAGGGGTGTGTGGAGACCGTCTTATACAAAGGAGGGCACGGTTCCTGGAAGGTGTGGAGACCGTCTTATACAAAGGAGGGCACGGTTCTTGAAGGGGTGTGTGGAGACCGTCTTATACAAAGGAGGGCACGGTTCCTGGAAGGGGTGTGTGGAGACCGTCTTATACAAAGGAGGGCACGGTTCCTGGAAGGGGTGTGTGGAGACCGTCTTATACAAAGGAGGGCACGGTTCCTGGAAGGGGTGTGTGGAGACCGTCTTATACAA
>CM064577.1:17234253-17264253 GCA_032716605.1 Paralithodes platypus | reverse complement strand
CTATGAAAATAACTTATTGTTTTATGTTTGAAGGAGTCCAAATACTAATCGGTTATAATCCGGTATTATATAAAAAAATACTGACGAAGTTTTGTCAACATGAATTATATACTTTGTTCACGATAGTTTGTGAATACCGGTATATACATTAAGGGGAGATCTCCACTTGAGGGATTTTTTTCTTGACCCCTTTCTCCCTCATGTTTAGCCCCATTGCTTTTGATATTATAAAACGTTTGCCCCATTAGTTTAGTGATTTTAAGAACTTTCACCCCGTATTAAGACCTTTCGTGCAATTCAGGTGTCGATTTTATCCTGGCGAGCGATAGTGAGCCTGTAATTTAAGAGGAACCAGCCTTTGGCCGGGACATTTTTCTACCGAAAAATGTACAAATTCATCTTGAAAGGGACTCAAGGGGGTGTAATTTTAAGCTTGATGGAGGTCTAGGGAACAAACTAAATACCTCCCCTTAACACTAGCACACACGTGAACATAATATTGCTGCCGCCTTAAGCCGGTATCACACGAACGCCTTTTCCCTCAACATTTATCCTCAACACTGGTCTGGCACCTTATGAGGTAAACTTTTACAATACTTCTGCTACCAAAGTTCATCTACCATCAATCTAGTTTCCGATATCAGTGCAAAATATTCCAGAAATGTTGCCAGAAAAATGTTGACCATTGAATGTTCACTATAAAAGCTCTCGTGTGATACCGGCTTTACGCTTTAGGCCTCCCATGGCGTGTATGGTAAGAACACAATAAACAAGTGAACATGGCGTTGTGTGTGTGTGTGTGTGTGTGTGTGTGTGTGTGTGTGTGTGTGTGTGTGTGTGTGTGTGTGTGTGTGTGTGTGTGTGTGTGTGTGCATCAGCTCCCCCAGCACGGACCACGGACAGTACTTGGCCAGAATCTCCACAAGGAACCTAGCTCTCTCGCTCTCGCTCTCCCTCCCTCCCTCTCTCTGACCTTACCAATTTACCCGAATTACAAATGTACGGCCAAAACCCTCCTCCCACCATTTTCCTTGGTATGGTATATAAGACAAAAGATGGGATGGGGTCGATGTTTATTTTATCTACACAAACAATAGAGATGGGTTCCATTACATGTATGCAAGCATATTAATTATCTATTGATCTACATATAGAGACATAGATATAACTATAAATAGTTTAAAACTAAAATTATAGATACCAGTAGATATATGGATGTATCAATCTGTTAAGGGGAGGTTTTTAGTTAGTTCGCTAGACTTCCATCAAGCTTAACATTACAGCCCCTAGACCCCTTTTCAAGATAAATTTGTACATTTTTCGGTAGAAAAATTTCCCGGCCAAAGGCCGGCTCCTCTTAAATTCCAGGCTAGCTATCGCTCGCCTGGAAAAAATCGACACCTAAATGGCACGAAGTCTTAAAATTGACAGAAATGGGGTGAAAGTTCTTAAAATCACCAAACTAATGGGGCAAACGTCTTAAAATATCAAAAGCAATGGGGCTAAACATGAGGGAGAAAGGGGTCAAGAAAAAAATCCCTCAAGTGGAAATCTCCCCTTAACCAAATGGGGATTACACCACAACAGCACATAGCTGCCCTTATGTAATAAAGTCACAGCAACACGTGAACCAACAGATGCAGGAAAATCCACAAGGAAAGTAGACAAACACGGAGTCCCAAGCGCTTACGTGTATTACATCGTCAGACATAGCTGCCCTTATCCATCAATTCTACTCCTGAGGATCTATCTGGATAAACTCTCTCTCTCTCTCTCTCTCTCTCTCTCTGTAGTTATGCGGGAATATTAAAGTCACAAGGGAATGGTGGGATAACTTTCCACAGTTTATGTTAATGAGCGAGGGAGTTGGGGTGCAAGAATTAACACAACTTTACCCAAAACACACATATTTTAACCAATATGTTGTTACCACTAATTAGAATGGGGAGTAAAACCAGATGATTATTGATATTGTGTAACCGTAGATACTGAGACACCAGAGGCATACGTAAAGTTCAATATTGCATAACAGCATTCATAAGTACAATGCAACAATAATAATGTACAGTTAAGCCGGAGTCACACGAGCAATTTTTACAGGCAATTATGGTCTGGCAGCTTCAAAAATTACACTTTATCAGAATTCAGCCGCCCAACATAATCTACTTTCTGTCTAGTTACCGATAAAAGTGCAAAAATGTCCCGAAATAAAATGAGAAAAAACTTGCTGATGGAAAATTGACGGAAAAATCGCTCGTGTGACAGCGACTTTACAGAAAGAAAATGGTATACCCAACCTGGCAACTCTCACTATTATATCTACTGTAGATTCTTTATTATATGCAATACCGCAGGACTATCAGCATTACTAATAATTATGACTAATGCCAGCACTAAATCATAATCACTACTATCAAAACATTACTATTACTCTGATCTCCATCATGACCCATAATACTATCATCATATTCTGTTTTGCGTCACCACCATCAACACGATCATAGGTAATTGCATTACTATCGTATTCATGTTATTGCAATTATCAACACTGCAATACTTGATAACACCATAAGCACCATTATCAATATCTAAAGTTCTACCAAATGGCTATCATCCTAATCACTATTAAAATAACTACCACTATTGTTACCATCATATTTGTGCATTATCTCCATTCCTACCATAACCTGACCTAACCAAACTTTGCCATTGTTGCTCAATATAGTTAAACTGAAAGTCAAACTATGGATTACACTAAATAGTAAGCCAACTTAACTTTACTTTGTGTTTCCTGACCTAACCGATTTAACGCCAAATGGAAATACAATAAATGTGCAAAATCTTCAATCAAAGCAGCCTCCAACCAGAGGGCCCCCCCCACCCCCGTATAATAATACATACCTATACATGTCGGACTTGAAGCAAGCACATGACACACTACATATAAACTGACATACACGCTAACACACGCCATTGTAACGATAGAATTTCAATCAAACTAACCCCCTCCGACGTATATGACGCGATCGCGTCATATGGGCGAGTGGCCAAAAACTCTCATATGATGCGATCGCGTCATATGAACTTATTGAAATTGCTCAGAAATAAGTTAATGACGCAATTTGCGTCATATTGAGCTCAGTAAGTTAGGTAAATTAGATCAGAATCTGTCGGTTGCTGGCAACCCCAAATTCCTCTGACTTCTAATGGCCCCTCAGTGTGAAAAAGAGTGTTGTGACGGGAATACCGGGCGCGCGGGCAACCCCTAACTTTCGTAAGTTAATATGTCTGGGGAAAGTTGCCCCTGCAACTTCCAGAGTATTTACAATTATGAAAGTCGTCCTACGATAAAATAGAAGCCAGCGTCAATATCTGATGACCAACAATATTTCCAGCAATGCTATCGGAAAATAAATTTAAGATTGATTAAGTTAGGTGACAGAATTCTACTAAAAGCCTAACACAAACTGCCAACAATAATTACCGATATAAGTTGATGGAAAACAGCGTACCGTTTATGAATGTGTCTGTAGGTCTGGTGAGGCACTTAATGAACACATCATGAGGGTTGGGAAGAAGAAGGGGCTATTGTACCAGGGTGCTGCTCATGATTTGACTGCCAACTCCATGCCGAGACTGGGGCTCTTTTTACTGTCTGCTCCTCTCTCAACCCCCCCCCCCCCCCCCAACACAAACATCTCTCTCTCTCTCTCTATGTTCCTACTCTTGATCTAACTGTATATGACTTTGTATTTGTCTGTGTCTGTATCCAGGTCTGTTTCTGTGTTACCTGTCTGGCTGTGACTGCTTCTGTTGTTCGTATCTATTTGTAACCTCCGACAACGAAGCTTGAGGAAGTAGTTTTTTGTTGCCTTCGTTTGTCTGTTTAGTTCTCTGTAAACAAAATTATCTCAGAAAGTCATGAACAGATGTGCACGAAATTTGCTAAGCATATAGGATATGCAGCAAGGAAGCAGTGATTCAATTATTATTATTTTGTTGTAGTGAAATATGGTGTTAATTACAAAAACCTCGCTTTCTTATGGTGAAGAACCAACGCAGTCTCGATTTGTATGTGTGCTTAAAGTATAAAAAACTACGGTGCCAAGGATAAACTAGCCTACATATTTTCAGCTGACGGTAAATTAACATAGGCTATGTTTTCATCTTGAATACTCAGCTTTTACGAATATTTTGAAGCTCAAGATGTTGTTAATAAAATTGGTATTTATGTGATGGGGAGATAGAGTAGTTTCACATTCGTCCATCAATTATAGATACATCAGTTGCTTAGGCATTGAAAATACCGTCAACTGAAAACAGACAACAGTTTCTTGATATATAAATAATACAAAATAAGAACATACAATAATCAATAGGAGAGAGAGAGAGAGAGAGAGAGAGAGAGAGAGAGAGAGAGAGAGAGAGAGAGAGAGAGAGAGAGAGAGAGAGAGAGAGAGAGAGAGAGAGAGAGAGAGAGAGAGAGAGAGAGAGAGAGAGAGAGAGAGAGAGAGAGAGAGAGAGAGGAGAGTATCACTGTACTGTAGTATATTATGTAGGTGTTTTCAAGAACCCTAATATTAAGGGGAGGTTTTTAGTTTGGTCCCTAGATATCCATCAAGCTTAAGATTACACCCCCTTGAGCCCCTTTCAAGATAAATGTGCACATTTTTCGGTAGAAAAATTTCCCGGCTGAAAGCCGGTTCCTCTTAAATTACAGGCTCGCTATCGCTCGCCAGGATAAAATCGACACCTAAATGGCACAAAAGGTTTTAAAATTGACAGAAATGGGTTGAAAGTTCTTAAAATAGTCAAAGTAATGGAGCAAACGTCTTAAAATTAGAAAAACAATGGGGCTAAACATGAGGGAGAAAGGAGTCCAGAAAAAAATCCCTCAAGTGGACATCTCCCCTTAACCCGTTCTGTACCGGTGCCGTCCTTATAACTTTATTCTGGCCACTATTAGACGATTCTATTCAGTTTAAAAAGGGCCTCCAGCAATTAACAAGCTTCGAACAATCTCACTTAATCCTTTTTAGTACCACAGATCCTTCTTAAACTGCACAAAATCGTTTTATTATAGCTAGCATACAATTAAGAAGACGTCGCCGGTACAGAAGGGGTTAACCATCAAGACATTAACACCAAACAAGTGATATACAGTAAGAAGTATTTATAGAGCAAAGATAATATAATAGTTGAGTATAAAGCATATTGTTAAGTTACTGTAAACTGGACAATAATGAACAACATATTTAAATAAAGGCACATCAAATAATTACGGAATATAAAAAGTAAATTTAACAAGTATATCAAATAAATTAATAATGCAATCCAGGTGATATATCTATTAAAACTCACATGGGGCATATGTAGTACCCATTATTATATATGAATAATTAATACCACAATCGAACTCCTATACCTTCATGTATTTTAAATTAATGCCTCAGCGCCCACTGAATAAATACATGAATACATTAATAACCTGTAAATAAATGACGACCTATCTTGTGTGACCAAGGTTTATTATTATTATTATTATTATTATTATTATTAGTAGTAGTAGTAGTAGTAGCAGTAGTAGAGGTGGTAGTAGTAGTAGTAGTAGTAGTAGTAGTAGTAGTAGTAGTAGTAGTAGTAGTAGAAGATGCCATCAGAGACAAACTCATCCCAGCTTGGATGAAGTCCCACACCCCAAATGCTACAGAGAGGGAGTTGCTCGCACTTCCTCCTAGGTTAGGAGGGCTTGGAATTATCAATCCGGTGAGGAGGGCGACAACGGAACACCAGAACTCAGTAAAGATAACAGAATCTCTCACTGAACGCATCGTAGCGCAAGATCCTGACGGCGAAGTGGACCAGGCGGACATCTACAACATCAGAAAGACCATCACGTCAGAGAGGCAAAACTCACAGAAAAATGACCTGGCACAATTGATGCGACAACTTTCCCAGAGACTAACAAGAAAAGTACAAATAGCACAAGAAACGGGTGCTTCAAATTGGCTGACAACACTACCAATCAAGGCAAAAGGCTTCAATCTAAACAAACAAGAATTTAATTATGCTATTGCACTGAGGTATGATTGGCCGATTGAAGGACTGCCCGATCGATGCGTTTGTGGAATCAACAACGATGCAGACCACAGCATGATATGTAAGAAGGGAGGATTCATCAGCATCAGGCACGATGAAGTAAGAGATGTAACGGCGAACATGCTCAGGGAGGTGTGTCGAGATGTGGTGCGCGAACCATCACTCATTCCCTTGGAGGGAGAGATCTTGCAGCACAGGACGGCCAACACATCCAACGAAGCACGAGTGGACGTTAGTGCAAGAAGTTTTTGGACAAGAGCACAGCGAGCATTCTTTGACGTAAGAATATTCGACCCAATGGCCCATAGCTACAGCGGGCTGTCGGCTGCACACAAGAGGAATGAACAAGAGAAGGTCAGGGCATATGGGGAAAGGATCTTATATATCGAACATGGCAGCTTTACCCCACTAGTCTTCACCACATCTGGAGGGATGGGACCTAGGGCCCAGTGCTTCTATTCAAGGCTTGCAGAGATCATCGCAGAGAAGAAGAAACAGCCCAGGAGCCACGTTGTAACCTGGATGAGGTGCCGTCTATCTTTCTCGTTGCTCAGATCAGCACTACTATGCCTGCGGGGAACAAGACTGTCTGCACCACAACCAGCGACGGTGGCAGAAGTGGACTACGAGGCAGCAGTGGCAGAGGGTCGCATAGGAAGGAGACTGGATTGAAGTTGCATGGTGTTGAATAGTAATATCTGATGCTTGTAAAATAAAATGTATGAACAATATTAAATACAAATCAATGTAGTAGTAGTAATCCACGATGATGAGTCTGAGTGCTGACCCCGGAATAGTAAGTAGCTGAATGACTACCAAGTTGGACGCTTTGATGACTGTTCTGACCTGGTTTAGGGTCCAAAGAGGGGATGCACTGGCTGAGTGGTTTAAAAATTATTAAAAAAAAAAAAAAAAGAGTAGTAGTAGTAGTAGTAATAGTATACTAACTGCTTCAAGGTTCGTGTGCCCAATTATTTTTATTTTAACGTACGGTACGGTACCTTGAATTTGGCTCTGTCACTCTTTCAACTTTGGGGGAGACACTTGTTACAGACAGCTTTGCCTTGTGTCTCCCTCATCCATATATGTGTGTAAAAAAAAAAAAAAATGGTCTCTGCATCGCTAACACCCCAACCTGATACCGTATGCTGTCATGTTCTGGACATATTTATCTACTTCATGCAAGTGTTTACATCTGTGGACAAATTCGGAAAATGATCGAAAACCCGCCTAAATTATTAAGTGAATAGACTATTAGTGTGCGCAATTTGAAGTATACTCATAATTATTCATATAACTATATTTGTATTATAATTCAATAAATACAAGTAGCTTATACTAGCTATAATGCATTTAATGAGGCATTATAATAGGCAATGTATGCAATGTGAAGATATTGTTTGTTATATAATATCCATTACGGGGTTAACACAGACTACCGCTTAGCTATACAAATATATCGAGAGACAGCGTTGCCAAATGTCTGGTGGCAGGTGGGTAACAGAATTCTGGCCAAGCCTGTATATTCCGATAGTTAGTTCAAATAGTACTTCATAGGCTATCAACCCTATTGGATTATTAATCCAGCACACTGTAAGTCAAGAATAACGTCAGGACTGGAGCCTCTCTGTGAAAACTCCAGTCCCAAATATATATATATATATATATATATATATATATATATATATATATATATATATTACGAAATACGGATCTAGTTATTAGTCAACTGTACTGAAAGGAAGCTAAGTTGTTTTTTTCTTTTTCTTTTGTCATTAAGTGCCAACAAAATATATTGCAAAACGAAGACAAACCAAGAGTAGCAATTACTCGAAAGATTCTGAAAAGAGAAAATGTTTTGCGCAATGAATATATAACGATTGAGAATTGAGTAAATAATTTAAGATCCCACGATTGAGAATTGAGTAAATAATTTAAGGTCCCAGACTTTCACCTTTACATGGCTTTTCTGACCTACAATTTCCAGTGATGAACAGAAGCGCTGAATGAGCCCTCCTGAAATATTGGTTTACTTCCTAAATGTTAACCAGAATTTTAGATGCTGCGTTAAGAGTTAAGGGGACAGTGGTAATTTGGGGGGTCTATTTTTATATATATATATATATATATATATATATATATATATATATATATATATATACGGTATATATTAATTTATTTTCTAGTTTCCACGCTAGACCTCCATCAATCTTTAAAAAACAAACATTCCCTAGAGTCCTAGACCATCCTTCAAGAGAAATGTGTACATTTTTCGATAGAAAAATGTCCCGGCCAAAGGCCGGTTCCTTTTAAATTACAGGCTCGCTATCGCTCGCCAGGAAAAAATCGACACCTAAATGGCACGAAGTGTTAATAATGACAAATAAATGGGGTGCAAAGTCTTAAAATCGCCAAACTAATGGGCCGAACATCTTAAAACATAAAAAACAAATGGGTTTAAACAATAGGGAGAAGGGGGGCCGGTAAAACCAGCCCAACACCCCTTAACTTGACCAAATTATAGAGTAGTAATTTGCTGGCTTGCTTTCAAGGTAGAATGTAACCAAACATTTATGATTTCGTTAATTATTACAGCATTATTCGTAAATAGCTACGGTAGCCTTGAGACTTGGAAAACAAAAATATATAAATATTAAATCAAGCTATCTATCTATCTATCTATCTATTTGCTCAGGCTCATTCCCCATTTTTCTGTTTTTGTTTTCATTTCTTGTTTACTTTTATTTATTTAGTTATTTATTTATTTGTTTTACTGGGGGTGGCCGACTCTAGACAATAAATATATATATATATATACCGGTATAAATAATCACCACGGGTTACTTAATGTTTTAACTTATTTTATTGTATATTTAACGACTTTATTGAGATTAGTCATTATGTCTACTTAAGTATTGCAAGTGTAAAGTAATTACTTCACTATAATGATGTCTTAATTACCTGTATTCTGCAAAACATAACATTATTTTATTTGCTCATTATTTTTTTTCTCTCTCTCTCTCTCTCTCTCTCTCTACCTAGTCATGTCATTGAATGTAGTACTATTCAAACTTTCAAAAATCGGCTTGATAAATATCTCGCTCTTAACCCCGATTAACTGCATTTATATACGAACAACACCACGTTATACTGTGCTATCCTATCCTGTTTCCACATGGTATCGGTCATTTAGTTACAACCAGCTTCGTAAGGAACACCAGGTATGTTGTTGCTTGTTTTCCTTTGTACTTGATACTCTCTCTGTACTGTAGACTAGCAATGTTCATAAGAAACAAAGATGGTCTTGCACTAACAAGGAAAGAAAACGACAACAAAGGCTACCATTTTAAATTACTAAAGATATTTAAAAGCGACTAGGCCTAAAAGATTGATAAAACAAAAAATCAGCTTATAAAGGTCTGACATGCCAATACGAAAAGCTAATAATTAATAAGTAATCATAAGACAAACACACATTATTTAAGAGTAAAACAAAAACAACAACAACAACAACAACAACAACAACAATAACAAAAATATTAACATGTTACGGTTGAGGTTAATAAGTGTTGTCAGCTATTTCACAAAGTTTCGGACACTGACTAATACTCTGAGGGATAAGCACTTTTCCCAGTAACTATAAAGATACCAATAACACTGTTTGAGCGATAACCACTGGAATCTATGACAACACTTCAGTTTCAGTTTCAGTTTCTATGGAGCTCGTCCTGGAATCTTTACGACTCTGAACCTCACGATTCTATACAGGACTGGCCATTTGTATCGGCACTAGCTCAGAGAAGAGTGTTGAGAGGGGAGAAGGGGTGTTGGAGAGAGAGGAAGCTGTTGGAGTGGCTTTGTACTACCCCCGATTGTACCTTTTAGTGCTACGTCTCGCATCCTGTAAAATACACTAACATGCATTTATATAATATTAAACAACCGCCAGACGACTTTTTTCTGGTTAGCAAATACTTCTAGTAATCAAAGGCGAAATAAATATCGTAATTATCCATTTTAGTCCGACGTTGCGTGTGTATGAGAGAGAGAGAGAGAGAGAGAGAGAGAGAGAGAGAGAGAGAGAGAGAGAGAGAGAGAGAGAGAGAGAGAGAGAGAGAGAGAGAGAGAGCTACATAGAGCTACATAGATACACAGACCACACAGACCTCAAGGTCCTTACTAGTCAGTCTGGCCTTACAAACTATAATATGCATATATGCATATATACACATACACACATATACATACATACATATACATATATATATACATATATATACACATACATATACACATACACACATATATATACAGTATATATATACACACTGTACAGTGCACACACATACATATACATACATTTTTTTTTTTTTTTTTTCATTCATATCACCCCAGCCCTCTGCAGATAGAGGTCAAGCCTTCCCTTGAAGGCGTTTATTGTGTCGCTCTCCACCACTCTCGCTGGTAGTTTATTCCACTCTGTCGCCACACTGTAGGTGAAGAAAACTCTTTGTGACATCTAGGTTTGCCTTTTTGGTTTTTAATTTCATTCCATTTCCACGAGTTTGATTAGTATTGTTTAATGTGAATAGTGCATTTACATCGACTTTGTCGAAACCTTTTAGTATCTTAAAGCACTCAATAAGCTGACCCCTCAACCTCCTCTTTTTTAATGAGACAAGGTTCAATCGTTTAAGTCTTTCTTCATATGGTTTATTTCTTAATGAGGGTATCATCTTCGTCGCTCTACGCTGTACTGACTCGAGTCTTACAATGTCCTTGATCAGATAAGGTGACCAGAACTGCACACCATATTCAAGGTGGGGCCTCACCATACTTTTGAACAGTGGCACTATTACTTTTTCATGTTTATATGTAAATTTTCGTTTAATAAAGCCCAATGCTATGTTTGCCTTATTTGCAGCTGCTATACATTGGTCGGAAGTTTTTAGGTTTCAGATATTAGTACCCCTAGGTCTTTTACTACCGTTGCGGTTTTTATTTGTTTGCCATTCATTTCGTATTTGTATTTCATATTTCTGCTACCAACCTGCAGCACCTGACATTTATCGACATTGAAGGGCATCTGCCATTTTTTCGACCACTCTGATATCTTGTTTAAATCAGATTGCAACGCATTTCTATCATCTTCGTTCAGGACTGTATTTCCTATTTTTGTATCGTCGGCGAATTTGGAAATGGTGTTGTTTACCCCTACATCGATATCGTTAATGTAAATGAGAAACAGGACCGGTCCAAGGACTGAACCCTGTGGAACTCCACTAGTGACAGGCTCCCACTCCGATTCCACTCCATTTATCACCACTCTCTGTCTTCTGTCCGTAAGCCAATTTTTTATCCAAGAATGAATTTCACCTTTGATACCTATCCTCTCCAGTTTAGCCAATAGTTTTCGGTGAGGCGCCTTGTCGAAAGCTTTTTGAAAGTCCAAGAAGATTATATCTAGTGATTTCGTCATGTCGTTATATGTGAATAGTTTGTTATAAAATTCAATCAAATTTGTTAGGCATGACTTATTTGATCTAAAGCCGTGTTGACTATTTTCGATTAGGTTGTTTGATTCGAGGTAATCTACAATCTTATCTCTAATGATTTTTTCCATGATTTTTCCTACAATTGAAGTTAGGCTAATTGGTCTGTAATTACTCGCTTTGGCCTTGCTACCCTTCTTGTATATCGGCGTAATGTTCGCATCTTTCCAATCACTCGGTACAATCCCCTGTAGTAGTGATAAGTTAAATAGTTGTGTCAGGGGTTTTGCTATTTCGTCCTTGACATTCTTAATTATTTTCGGGTGGAGCATGTCGGGTCCCGGGGTCTTATTTACATTTAAATTACTCAATTTGCTTTGTACTTCGGTAACACTGATGGTGAAATCTCCTATCACATGAGTTGAGGTGTTATTTTCAAGGGTATGATCGATAATTTCTTCTGTGAAAACTGAGCCAAAATATTTGTTGAGCAGATTTGCCGTGTTTGTGTCGCCTGTTATTGTCTGGCCATATTCTATTAGCGGTCCGATTCCGCTTTTGATCTGTTTATTTTTGTTTACGTAACTGTAGAATTTTTTGGGGTTTGTGGCACTTTCTCTGGCAATAGTCATTTCGTAATTTTGTTTGTTCGCCCTAATTATTTTTTTCACTTCCCTTCTACTATTTTTGTACAAGTTTTTAATTACTTCAGTGTTTGTGTTATTTTTTACAAGTTTGTGGAGTTGATTCCTTTTCCTTATTGCCTTGCCAATGTCTCTACTAGAGAGAGAGAGAGAGAGAGAGAGAGAGAGAGAGAGAGAGAGAGAGAGAGAGAGAGAGAGAGAGAGAGAGAGAGAGAGAGAGAGAGAGAGAGAGAGAGAGAATGTAAAAATTATAGTGATTTGTGGGTTATCGTTCTAGAGCCAAACAAACCTTTGGCTAGACAGAATAAATTAAAGATTCAGGTTTTCGACAAACATGACCCAGATACAAACACACCCAGGATCAGATGCATGTGGCCGAATTATTCACAATGCCACCGATGTTTGGTTGAATTCGAAAAAGGGCGTATTTCACCCATGATACACGAGTTGTCTTTTCTTGGCTCAACATTGTTTCTGACTGGGGGGTGTTCAATATTACTGTGATACCTGTCAGCCTATACAGTATTATAATGTACACAGTAACCGACGGGAAACTATAGTTCTCTGTCTGTCTGTCTGTCTGTCTCTCTCTCTCTCTCTCTCCCCCCATCTGTCCTTTTTCCTTTCTTACGCCAAATCCTTTCATCTTCTCTCTTACTTATTTTCCCTATTTCCCTCGCTTACAACTTTCCATCCTTCCTTCCCAGCTGTCTTCCTCCCTCCCCTCCCCCTTTAACCCTTTCTGTACCGGTGATAGCCTTTTCATTATATTCTGGCAACTATAAGCAATTATATTCATCTTAGGAAGGATGTCTACCAATGAAAAAGCTGATATCACCTTTTCATTATATTCTGGCAACTATTAAGCAATTATATTCAGCTTAGGAAGGATGTCTACCAATGAAAAATCTACAGAATATCTTAATAAATTCTGTTAACAACCATAAATCCTTCCTAAGCTTCATAACATCATCTAAATGTAGCTAGAATACAATATAAAAGACGTCGCCGGAACAGGAGTTAAGTCAATCTATCCATCCATCTGTTCTGTCCTCCCTCCATCCTTTCCTTCCTCTATTCCTCCCTTCATTATGTCATCCTTTCCCTCTCTTCTCCCCTTTAAGTCAATCTATCCATCCATAGATGGATAGATGCTCTGTCTTGAGTCGGCTACCCACAAAATGGGGATTGGGCCTGAGCATATAGATAGATAGATAGATAGATCCATCCATCTGTCCTGTCCTCCCTCCATCCTTTCCTTCCTCTATTCCTCCCTTTATCATGTCATCCTTTCCCTCTCTTCTCCCTATAAGTCAATCTATCCATCCATCTGTCCTGTCCTCCCTCCATCCTTTCCTTCCTCTATTCCTCCCTTCATTATGTCACCCTTTCCTTCTCTTCTCCCTTCCCCGCCCTCCCTCCCTCCCGCTTTCCTCTTGACCCGATAATATAAAGTTGGCTTAGAAGTGATGACCTGGGATCAGCTCTATGTGTCCGTGTCTCTCACTCAGTTAAGTCCATTTCTTGCAGCCGACACACGCGTTACACACATTTATATACCAAGCATTCAATCATATTTGTTTGACCTTCGTCCAAGACAATACCAACACACAGGAGGAGTTATGATTGTTCGAGTTATCTGAGGGAAATGTGGTGAGGTTGTTTTAGGAAAGTTTTACAAATATTTCTTGAAGGAGGGTCTTGAGGGGATATATTTTTAAGCTTGATGGAGGTCTAGGGAAGAAATATAGCTAGAAATGAGCATATAGACGATAATATATTTGTCATGTTCCACGAGTGCTACAGATACATATCCACGGAATAATAGTATATTTTCTAGTAACAAATATTCTACTAAAAGTAATTAAATAACTAAAACATTGAAAACATTAGATTATATTTCCAGCTACAATCCTATCATGATCTAAGACAACTAAATCATACCTACTCTGGGTAAATATAACATTCCTCTTATTATAATGTTGAACCAAAGAACCTTACCTAATGCCATGGCCAACCCAGATCCCCTCCCACCACCAGTTTGAACCATCATTCCTTACCTGTAAAGATAAACACAAATTAACATAATATATACAGCAAGAAAGAAATATGCGATTACCTTTAGACGCATTATTAGTATATACACTAGATAGAGATAGATAGAAAGAAAGATAAATAGAGAGAGAGAGAGAGAGAGAGAGAGAGAGAGAGAGAGAGAGAGAGAGAGAGAGAGAGAGAGAGAGAGAGAGAGAGAGAGAGAGAGAGAGAGAGAGAGAGAGAGAGAGAGAGAGAGAGAGAGAGAGAGAGAGAGAGAGAGAGAGAGAGAGAGAGAGAGAGAGAGAGAGAGAGAGAGAAAATGTCCGTGAACATCCCGAATTGCTGCTGCCCTCTCTACCCCTGAGTATTACCCGTACCCCCCCCCCCCCCCCCCCCCTATCCCATGTGACCATCCTCAGGTGTGTGTAGGGATTACCCCCCCCCCCCCCCCCCGTGAACGTGACCATGGCAGTCCAAGGGGGATTATACACTGTCATGGGGGCCATATATATATATATATATATATATATATATATATATATATATATATATATATATATATATATATATACTGTATATATATTTATACTAAAAAATGTACATATTTATCTTGAATGCTTGTAGTACAGCAGGAACGATCATATCACCGCTGACAAAAACCCTGCCATGTGACATGGACTCAATCGGAGGTCTTTTTGGTCTACAGTCCATTGCAAGCCACCTATAGGAAGTTATGGTATCGATAAACATTTAACCTAACTAGTCAAAATGTATATATTGTAACAATCAAACGAACACCTAATCTATTTCAACGTGTGGGCGAGTTGATTGAATACCAAAGCTGCGAGTGATATCTGTAAAGCATGAATGTTTGGGTTTGACTTTACATATGGTATTGCAGAGAAAGATACTCGCTCCAAGTTAAAGGTTTTTTCTCTTAGTATACACAAGCCAGACTGAGGGTCCACAAGCACGACCAGTCACACACACACACGCATATTGTATTGGAGCATGACACACACACACACACACACACACACACACACACACACGCATATTGTATTGGAGCATGACACACACACACACACACACACACACACACATACACACACACACACACACGCATATTGTATTGGAGCATGCGATTGTACACACACACACAAACACACACACACACACACATACTGTACACTATAACACACAGAAACATATATGAAAGGTGTACAAGATAATTGGATATAGTAATAATGATATACCGGTACCTTTTTATCTACATAATTAAACTGGTATAACACTGCCAATATACCTAATTGAGAAGGGTGTTTATTACGGACACTTTGGTTAACCCTTTCATACCCATATTTAGTTTGATACTGTACGAGAGTGAGGTGGAAAGACAGAGGGGAAGAAGTAGACCTAGAGAGAGGTAGAAGGATGGAGTTAGGAAGTATATGCGTGAAAGCGGTGCTGGATGGGAGGAGGGGCGTCAACTGACTGGGGATAGAAGTGCAGGGGTGCGTTTCGTTCGTGGCCACCCCTTCAGGGAATGGGGATCACGGCGTCCGGCAAAAGATTGATAGATACATATTATATTATAGCTAGTAATAGCATATATATACCGGTATATATATATATATATAAATATATATATATATATATATATATATATATATATATATATATATATATATATATATATATATATATATATAATGCCTTAACCCCTTCACCGTGATGGAACCTATTGTTAGCTTTATCCGGGCTAACTTTAAGCGGTTTTATGCGGCTAAAGAAGGACCTATGTATGTATGTTATGCGGCTAAAGAAGGACCTATGTATGTATGTTATGCGGCTAAAGAAGGACCTATGTATGTATGTTATGCGGCTAAAGAAGGACCTATGTATGTATGTTATGCGGCTAAAGAAGGACCTATGTATGTATGTTATGCGGCTAAAGAAGGACCTATGTATGTATGTTATGCAGCTAAAGAAGGACCTATGTATGTATGTTATGCAGCTAAAGAAGGACCTATGTATGTATGTTATGCAGCTAAAGAAGGACCTATGTATGTATGTTATGCAGCTAAAGAAGGACCTATGTATGTATGTTATGCAGCTAAAGAAGGACCTATGTATGTATGTTATGCGGCTAAAGAAGGACCTATGTATGTATGTTATGCAGCTAAAGAAGGACCTATGTATGTATGTTATGCAGCTAAAGAAGGACCTATGTATGTATGTTATGCAGCTAAAGAAGGACCTATGTATGTATGTTATGCGGCTAAAGAAGGACCTATGTATGTATGTTATGCAGCTAAAGAAGGACCTATGTATGTTATGCAGCTAAAGAAGGACCTATGTATGTATGTTATGCAGCTAAAGAAGGACCTATGTATGTATGTTATGCAGCTAAAGAAGGACCTATGTATGTATGTTATGCAGCTAAAGAAGGATCTATGTATGTATGTTATGCGGCTAAAGAAGGACCTATGTATGTATGTTATGCAGCTAAAGAAGGACCTATGTATGTATGTTATGCAGCTAAAGAAGGACCTATGTATGTATGTTATGCAGCTAAAGAAGGACCTATGTATGTATGTTATGCGGCTAAAGAAGGACCTATGTATGTATGTTATGCAGCTAAAGAAGGACCTATGTATGTATGTTATGCAGCTAAAGAAGGACCTATGTATGTATGTTATGCAGCTAAAGAAGGACCTATGTATGTATGTTATGCAGCTAAAGAAGGACCTATGTATGTATGTTATGCAGCTAAAGAAGGACCTATGTATGTATGTTATGCAGCTAAAGAAGGACCTATGTATGTATGTATGTTATTTCGATGGTTTGTATAGATAGTAGCCTATATTATGCCATTTCCAGTCCTAGAGGTAGAATGGAAGCTTAAGGGGGGTGACCTGCTTTTTGTTATTTCTTTCCTTTTCTCTCTTTCTCTGGTTTGTATCCGTTCGCCCCCATTCAGCCAACTATTTTAAGACGTTTATCCCCAGCTAGGTGTCGATTTCTTCCTGGCGAGCGATAGCGAGCCAGCATTATATGAAGAAATCCGGCTTCGCCGGAGAAATTTTTCTATCTAAATATGTAGAAATTTAGCCTGCTGTCAAAAACATTTAAAACATATGATGGCTCGCTACTGCTCACCAGTATAAAAATGACACCTGGATGGGGATAAACGTCTTAAAACAGTAGGCTGAATGGGGCCAAATGGATACAAGCCAGAGAAAGAGAGAAAAGAAGAGAACAAAGCAGGTCACCCCCCTTAACCCGTTCTTTACCGGCGACGTCTTTTCGATTTTATTGTAGATATGTTTAGACGATTTTGTGCAGTTTAAGAAGGATGTGTGGTCGTATAAATGGTGAAGAGAGATACTTCGAACCTGTTAATTGCTCGAGGCCCTTTTTTAACAGCACAAAAATCGTCTAATAGTAGCCAGAATAAAGTTAAAAAAGACGTAGCCGGTACTGAAGGGGTTAAGAAAATCGTAGAAAGATAACTAATAGTGTGGCCAATCATTGTAGCATAGAACTGATTATACGCAATGACGTGACCATGTGCGGTAATCTGGCTATCATTGGACGATATTTCCAGTTTAGGAAGGACCTGGAGGAAGTCGGAAGGTTAATGGAGATAGTTTGGACCTTTGTGATTCCTATGGAACCTACTGAAGCTGAATATCATCATCTAATATTATGCAGACTGTATTTAATATGACGTAATTGGACCGAAGGATTTAAAGGTTAACGTCGTGATTTATCCTTTTACCTGACCCCCGCACATCATGCTACCCGAGAACAGCCCTCTGCAGGTGCCCGAAGGACTGAACTAAACTACCTGACCAGAATTGCCGCATAAAATTGCCTTAAAATCGTTGGTGTGACGCTAAACAACCTGAGGAGAGCCGAACCAAAGGCGAGGTGGGAAAACCGTGTCCGGGAAAAGAAGAAAACGGGAATATTTTTATTATAACGCAAACATTTAATAATTAAGAAAACAAACAAAAACACACATACAAAAGATTTGTCTTACATTTCACGTGTTTATTTCATATCGCTTTACAATAATTACTTTATTATACATAAATTATAACTTAAGATATTTATGTACGAACATATTTAACGATAATACTTAAATTGGTTTTGTTTGCAATGTCGACATTTTGAAATTAACATTTCTGCTTATGTCGACATTTTGAAATTAACATTTCTGTTTATGTCGATATTTTGAAATTAACATTTCTGCTTTCGATTATTTCTGTTTTATTAATTTAGAAGTACCTGTTGAGGCTGGACGTCTGCTCTTCGTTCGTGCATACCGATTGGTATATTAATTTAGTGTTTCGTGTTATCGTGATATAAGAATATAATCAGTTATTATCTACGTGATATATAGATATAAGGGTATAATTTTGCACTTTTATAGGTATATAATAAGTAGATATGCCTAGCGTCAACGTTAAGGCTATAAATGCTAGGCATAGCCTCTTTACCTTCCTCGATCGAAATTATTTAGTTACGAATAATAGAGATGATCGGGTATTGATAGATTTATTTTATGATGAATATAAATGTTTTTGTGACGTTCATCATTGTCAGGTTGCGGGAAGAACTCACATGGGTCGCCTAATGAGTGAAAAGGGTATAAAGTCAGGAGGCCGAGCATTGGTCCGGGGGGATGATGGAATAGTCCAGTGTAAGCATGTGTATGTCGGACTCCAGTGTATTACGGAAAAGTATCCTGGTGTTAATCAGGAAGCACAGGTAAAGGTGACCCAGGTCCCTAAAATGGCCGACTATGAGAATGGTTTTGAGCGGTTTATGTCAGAATGCTACGTGTTGAGTTATTCACCGAATGATATATTATTGAGCAGTAAGCTGTATAACAAATATATGAAATACTGCTCCCGTCACGGACTGTCTGCCTGGAACCGGATTGTCGTGGGTCGTTGTTTGGCTAAGCTTGGTATCCGGGCCACTGTGAGAGTCGGGGGTTCCATGGGACTAGGGCAACAATATGCGTTTGTTGGTCTGCGGCCTAAAGTGGTTAAGGATCAGTCAGAATGTCTGCCAGTGACCACATCTAACCTGCCCATCACAGCTGATGGGATTAAAATAAAAAAATGTTTTGTCAGGCTAACAAAACTGACGACAAATAATTACGTTCCCGAGTACACCGGATCCAGATCGAAGGAAAATGTTAGTGAGTTTGACCAACTTAGTGTGGACAAGGACGAGTCAGCATATCTGCCCGTTACTGTTGACGGGATAGTATTAAAAGATTGTTGTGTCAGGTTAACGAAACTGACACTACAAAATGACCATCCCGAGAACACCGGCCCCAGACTTGGTAAACGCAAGGCACCGACTTATGAAAATGAACCAGGAGTAGAGCCAAGCAAGAAGGTCCGTAAAATACACACCGGCCCCAACAGCCTACCCAAGATGGCTGACTATCAGAAAAGTCTGGATAGTTTCATGTCGGCACGCTATGTAGTAAGTTACGCCCCTTGGGATAGAGTGTTGACCAGTGAGCTTTATGAGGACTATAAAGCTTACTGTTCATGTCACGGATTGTCTGCCGGATGTCGGATCATAGTCGGACGTTATTTGTCCAAGCTTGGTGTCCGAGCCAAGGTCAGGGTCGGGGGTCATCATGGGCAAGGTCAACAACCGGTGTATGTTGGTCTGAGGCGTGGTGTGGATTGTTTGACTATCACCCTGCCCAATTTACCTTTCACCGACTTTCCTGAACTATCCTACCACCCCTACCCTTCCCTGCCTCCCCAAGATGACCACCTGAAGGGCTACAGGGCCTTCCTCGATCACGTTGATGAGTCTTTTGTGTCTTGGGTCCAAACTATGGGATAATTTTAACTATTTAATGCATTTTAACAGTTTATTCTGGCTATCATTAAGCAATTGTATACGTCTTGGAAAGGATCTGTGGGGGATAAAGGGGGAAAGACGGTGTGAATCAACCCTTTTTAACTTCCATATATCCTTCCTAATCTCAATAAATTCGTCTAACAATAGCCAGAAAACAGAAAAGAAATGAGTCATCGTATCTTGAGAGGGTTAATCTACCCCAACGTTTAACCCCCCGTTTAACCCCTTCTATACCGTCGATATGCTATTTATTATATTCTGGCTACTAGAAATCTATTTTATTCGGTTTAGGAAGGATCTGTAGCAATTATAAGGCTTCAAACTATCTCCAGCTACCCTTCTAACTACCACAGATCTCTAACTACCACAGATCTCTAGCAATTATAAGGCTTCAAACTATCTCCAGCTACCCTTCTAACTACCACAGATCTCTAGCAATTATAAGGCTTCAAACTATCTCCAGCTACCCTTCTAACTACCGGTACCACAGATCCTTCCTAAGCTGCAGGAAATCGTCTAAATATAGCTAGAATATAACATACATGACATTGCTGGTACAGAAAGGGTTAACCCCTTCTGTACCGGCATCGTCTTTGTAACTATGTTCTGGCTACTACTAGTCGATTTTATTCAGTTTAGGAAGGATCTCCAGCAATTAACAGGCTTCGAACTATCTCAATCAGCCCTCTAAACTACCACAGATCCTTC
Source organism: Paralithodes platypus (assembly GCA_032716605.1). Lineage (NCBI taxonomy): Eukaryota > Metazoa > Arthropoda > Malacostraca > Decapoda > Lithodidae > Paralithodes > Paralithodes platypus. The sequence goes on along the minus strand of CM064577.1, from coordinate 17,243,369 downwards.
CTAAGCTTCATGAAATCGTCTAAATAAAGCTACAATAAAATTAGAAAGGGGATTAAGGGATTAACCATGGACGTACTGGCTTGTCTTAGTTTGGAGCTACTGGCGGGCAAGATATACAGGGGAGGCGGAGCCTATATATGGGTCAAATACATCAGTAAGAACTAGCAAAAACAAACATACAAACATGCGTACAGGGTAACAAGTCTACTAGTACAAAAGAAAGTTCTTACTGATGTATTTGACCCATATATAGGCTCCGCCTCCCCTCCCCCCATGCTTCTGCCCCCTCCCTGTCCTGCCTCCTTCCTCCCTCCCAACCCCCACCTCCCTCTCCTCCCTCGCCACCTGTCTGGACGGATATTTAAGGCCTCCTATGTACCAGCATTTGTTAAAATTGTTAGTGACCTGATGAAGCTATCTGCGAAACGTTGTCAATAAAGTGCTCTTCCTCAGATGGTGTTTTTTATCCACCTGTAAATTATGAAGAGAGTGCTTCGGTTCTCCCTCCTTCCGAGTGGTTAGATGGGCCCGCAAAGGGTGGGTCTCGTTCTTCTTGTTAATTCGATTAACAAAAACTAATACGTAAGAACATTTCAATAAAATAATATATTGGATTGCATGTATATAATAAATGCACCATAATCATTTCGGGTCTGTTGCATAATAACGATGGGGCAAAATAATATGCCAATATGGTATGCAATTTGAGTATATTCAATAAGGCAGTTGACACGAATAAATAAGTTGACCATAAGGCGGTGGGAATTTGTAAAAATATAATATTTGAACTATGTCAACATTATAGAATATCATTTCTGTATCTATATTAATCACGAGTGATGTAGCTTAAGGGATGTCGTTGCGTAGCAGGTGAATTTCTATTTCATAGAGCAGAGGACCTGGGTGAACCTTTGCTAGGTCATGCATAACTGGACACTTTTTATTTACCCATTCAGTACCGGGGACATCTAATATAATTCACTACAGTTATAATCAGACATTTTATGTAGATTAGGAAGAGTCTGTGGTAGTTAAGGTGTTATTTGCGATAGTCTGTAGCATTTCACATAGTAGCCTAGACACCCTTTTTTAGCTTAGTCCCTTCTTTACCGGCGACGTCTTTCTAATTGTATTCTAGCTACATGTAGACGAAATTGTGCAGAAGGATCTATGGTAGTAAATAAGGTTAAGTGAGGTAGTCTGAAACCTGTTAGTTGCTGGAGGCTCTTTGTAAACTGACTATTATCGTCTTATAGTAGCAAGAATGAAAATATAGAGACGTCGCCGGTACAGAAGGGGTTAATAATATCGTCTAATATTTGCCAGAATATGATGCAAAGGATATCACCAGTACCGAATGAGTTAAAACCTCATGATCGTAGCGTTAATTGGATTAAAATATTCATAAGGAGATGCTGCAACACCGGTTTCATTTGGCTGGCATCCCCCACTGTTTCTGTCTGTGCCTCACTTACACAGATTAATTCAGCTTCTTCCCACAAACACCTCCTATTAATTTCACTACACTTAGCAACCACATCACACATATTCAACAACCTAAATTACCTTGATTTGTCTGTCTGTCTATCTTTCAACCTTCGGGTAGACACTTGTTGCAGGCGGCTTTGTCTTATGTCTCCTTCATTCACATAGACAATTAAACAAATGCCCACACCATTTAAATATACACCAACCAAGGAGAATATTAAAAAAATCAACAACCTTAAGGATCATGACATAGGACATACCGGTAGATGTAATGGTTAAGGAATATTGTATATAATTAATATATGAGAATTCACCTAATGTAAAAATTATGATTATTGGCCTTAATTACTTTTAAGAATTAATGTCCAGTTAGTATATGGATAGTTCAACGTAATTGTTATTGGGCCAAATAGATCATAAGATAAAAACCTTAATTATTGTTTATAGTAATAATAATACTTAAATTAGGCTGTCCTCCAGAGAGATTAGATGTTTACTGGACTGGTAGAGGTATTGTTAAACACGCAGTGGAAATGTGTCGGGTTCGATTATCGTCTTGTCTAACATTGAGAGTAGCGGTAAAGATTTTGGTTTTCCATGCAACACGTCAATAAACTAAGGGCACTTTTGATATAACCTAACCTTATTTATACACGGTAGCATATATTTGTGGAAAGATATTTGGTTCCTAAACATCATTATATTTGTTGTAGCTACTAGCTGTATACACCTTACATTTGCTGAATATTATTCTCAATCCAATATTTCTCATTTAATGCTGTGAATGCTAAATGTTAAAGTTGTTTACATATTACATAATACCCTGTTCTTTAATAATAATTATACTTTTAGAGATTCCACAGCCAAGGAGTTTGTTGTGGTTTCAACATATACTATATTGCCCAGGTAGTTTGCTTCACAACTTATTATCATAATAATATGATGCAGTGCAGGTATTATTTTGAGTCAAAGGTCCTATTTTATTACAAATTATGAACGTGCACCTCAATATAACACATATTTTGTTATCTATGTGAGTGAGGGAGACAAAAGGCAGAACTGCCTGTGACAAATGCCTCCCCCAAAGTTGAAAGACTGACAGGGCCAATATCAAGGGATTTTCGAGCCAAAATAACTGGACACACGGAGTTTGAAGCAATTTAAGTCATAGGAAGAGGGAAAGACTAATTCTGGGAGAGAGTTCCAGAGCTCAGCTGTTGAATAGAAGAAAGGTTGAGAATAACGTTTCACTCTTGGGTTTGGAGAGTTGCACAGAGTAGGGGTGGGATTGTGTTGCAAGACGGGTGATACGTGCTCTACAAGGAGGGGGTGATATACACTGAGAGAGCTCAGAGGAACACTGATTATTGTAATAGCGGTAGAATAATGATAAAGATGCATCATTGCAACAAAGAGACAGAGATTGCAGATAATTGGTGAGTGGACATAAGTTAATGAGACGGGTGGAAGGCTTTCCTTTATACTTTGTCTATAAGTGCTGTGTGAGAGGATCCTCCCCACACGTGTGAACAATACCCAATACATGGACGCACTGTGCCCCTGTATAGAACAAGAAGCTGCGCAGGAGTAAGGAATCCCTGGAGGCGGTTGATCAAACCCAGCTTTCTTGAAGCTGTTTTAGCAAGAGTGTTAAAATGATCTTTCCAAGAGAGAGAGAGAAAGAAGAAAAAGAGACACCGATAATATTAAGAGAAGATGAAGGGTTAATTTATAAGTTGTTGAAGAGTAAGTCATATTTTTCAGGAAGGGGGCGATGAGTAGACAGATGGAGAAATTGAGTTTTGGAAGCATTGAACGTAACAAAGTTTTCTCTGCCCCAATTAGAGATAGTAGAGAGATCAGAAGATAGGTGCTTTATGGCCTTCTTACGTGAGTTTTGAAGTTCCTGCTGTGAATGATGTTTTGGAAGGCTAGTGGAATAGTGTAATGTAATGTCATCAGCATATGAGTGAATGGGACTGGAGGTGCAGTTGAGAAGGTTGTTAATGAATAATAGGAAGATACTGAGATAGGACAAAACCAAGAGGAACACCGGAGTTGATATATATATATATACAGTATAAGTATATATACCGGTATATATATATATATGTATATATATATATATATATATATATATATATATATATATATATATATATATATATATATACCGGTATATATATATATATAATGAATTGTATTAAGTAATAGTACACATACACGATGCACATGGGGTGGTTGCACACGTTTACAAACACAACAAAACTCTAACACAAACATGGGTAGAAATAAATGACACATACGCGCACACACATAGCCCCAATACGTACACACATACTGTACAATTAAACCTAAACAACACACATACATACAGACACAGATGTATACAAACACACACGTAAACATGAACACACACAAATATACGTACACACACGTTCATAAACCCATGTAAACGTAAACACACACACGCCACATTACTCTCATTGGCAACACGCACACAGCAGAAATAGGGTGTAAGCGGAGTTAAACGGCAAGGATATGGATTTTTCTTCTTCTTAATGCATAAACATTATTCATCAGCTATCATCAAGGAATGCTCGAGCCAAAATGTCTGGACATACTGAGTTTGAAGCAATTTAAGTCATAGGATGAGGGAAATATAAATTCAGACAGAGCTCTGAGGAACACTGATTATTGTAATGGCGATAGAATAGAAGTAGAGATGCAACATTGCGGCGAAGAGAGAGAGAGAGAGAGAGAGAGAGAGAGAGAGAGAGAGAGAGAGAGAGAGAGAGAGAGAGAGAGAGAGAGAGAGAGAGAGAGATATTGCAGAGAATCGGTGAGTGGACGTGAGTAAATTATACAAAAGGCTTTCTTTTCTACTTTGTCTAGGAGTGTTGCGTGAGAGGATATATTAATTTAAAACAAGTACATATCTTTGATCATACAAATACATATATAAAGAGGAATCACTTCAGTAAAATATATCACAAAACAAATAAATAATATGTCAGTATATTTCTAAAGAACACTCAATACTCATTAACATTACCAAGTAAATACAAAAGCGACAACTAGGTCCAGGTTCGGTTAATAAGCTGCATCCTGACTAAAAGTACCTCTCAGAAATACTTACTGGTGTCCGAATGGTTCAAGTCATCCAAGTACGGTACACAGAACAGAGATTAGTCAGGGTTTCTCTTACAGCTATATTATTATTATTATTATTATTATTATTATTATTATTATTTTTTTTTTTTTATTATTATTAATATTATTATTATTATTATATATTTTTTTTTTGTAAGTTTTCCCTCAGACCTCATCAAGTTTTACCATCATCATAGTCATAACCATCATCTCTACGTAATTACCATCGCCATCACCAACTAGTCACCATCACCCAGTAATCACCACATATAACACCAGTCATAACTGGCACCACACCAGCCAAACAAATCACCACCATACCATCATTATTAAACTACCACCTTCATCAACACCATCACTATAGCCTGTTCCAATTAAGTAGGCCAAAACTCTTGAACAGTAACCTCTAACTCACGAACGACTAGAGTAATAGACCTACCGGTAATACTAGTACCATTTTGGGAAGGGTCAGCCAGGGAATAAGTGTAAACATTTACAACCCATTTGCTCTACTGTAGTCCTTTTTGAGTTACAGAGGTTAGGGTTCAACCAATTCGGAACAGACTATAGTACACCATTCTCACTAATTCCCACCACACCATCATCACCAGCTATACCCCGTTCCAAATAGGTGGGCCAAAATCGTAAACTCTAACCTCTGTAACTCAAAAAGGACTAGATCAAATGGGCTGCAAATTTGCACACCTATTCCCTGGTTGACCCCTCCCAAATGGTACAAATAATAGCTCGATTACTCTAGTCGTTTTGTGAGTTATAGAGGTTAATCCCTTCTATACCGGCAACGTCTTTTAAATGTTATTCTAGCTATATTTAGACGATTTTGTGCAGTTGAAGAAGGATCTGTGGTAGTAATAATGGTCAAGTAAGATAGTTCGAAGCTTGTTGATTGCTGGAAGTCCCTTATTAACTGAATAAAATCGTCTAATATCAGCCAGAGTAAATATTAAAAGACGTTACCGGTACAGAAGGGGTAAATTTTCAAGAGATTTGGCCTACTTCTTTGGAACAGGGTATCGTCACCTGCACAATACTACCCCCCTCAGCACCCAAACATAAGTACCATCACACCGTTCTCTCTCACCCCAGGCACAATCATCACTACTCCCCATCACACCAGTCCGTCAGCTTTACAATTATCACCACTTACATCAATACCCCCCACCATCACCACCACCTAGCACACCATTACCTCTACACCACTACTACCATCACCGTCACCACCACCATCATCATCACCACCACCTAGCACACCATTACCTCTACACCACTACTACCATCACCGTCACCACCACCATCATCATCACCACCTAGCACACCATTATCACCATTACCTCTACATCACTACCATTATTGCCATCACCACCATCACAACCCACCACCATCATCACCACCTAGCACACCATTACCTCTACACCACTACCATTATTGCCATCACCACCATCATCACCACCTAGCACACCTTACCCTATCACCGTCAAATCCCCCCCCCCCCCCCCCCCACACCACCACCACCAGCCCCTCACCACCACTGGATAATCTGATCGGAAATCCATCACGACGATTGACGATTCGGTTTCACGCAGACGATTCACCTTCAAACCGACCCCCCCTACCCCTCCCCCAGCCCAAATCCTATAGCTACTATTTCCTTTTAAAAATGTCCCTTGATTTTGTGTAATTTATTATTTTTTTAGAAATCCTGGTTACAAACAGAAAACTATGATTACTTAACTTGCGCAATCTCCGTTTGGTGGAAATACAGTGAGTCATTAATTTTAAGGAGCTTCCCGATTAAATATATCTTTCCCTCTTCTATCTCTCTCTCTCTCTGTCTCTTCTTTCACGTAATACGGTCTCATTAGAGTGATTTTGACGGTGGTTTCCTCGGACTATTTATTCTATTTATAGGTTAATTCCGGTTATATTCAAGGTGCCTTGGCCTTCAACTCCTAGACGAAGGCTATCCAGAGTTCAATAAAATGTTGACCATACACAAATAGACTTCTATCTATCTATCTATTGCCGGACGCCGTGATCCCCGAAGGGGTGGCCACGAATGAAACGCCCCCGTGCACCTGTCCCCAGTCAGTCGACGCCCCTCCTCCCTTCCAGCACCGATTTCACGCATATACTTCTTAACTCCATCCTTCCACCTCTCACTCGGCCTACTTCTCCCTCTCTGTCCTTCCACCTCACTCTCGTACACTCTCTTATAGTCATTCTCTCGCTTCCCATATGTTCCACATGGCTGAACCATCTCAAGGTGTTCCATTTCACACTTTCCAGCACATCTACATCCACACCACCTCTCTATTACTACGGTACCTCATTCGTCTGTCTATCCCTCCATATAACTCCGCACGCACTTCTCAAGGAACTCATTTCCACCCCTCTCACTCTTGGTCTGTGTCTCTCCAACAACGTCCATGCTTCGCTCCGGTAAGTCAATGTCGGGATTACCAAACTGCCATGCAAGGACTCCTTTACTTCCATGCTGACCACCCATTTCTTGCTACTGCTTTCAGTGTTCCTACAACCCTCTTCCCCTGTTGCACCCTCTCCCGCACTTCTTCATCCATACTCCCATCTTTACTCAACACACTGCCCAAATACTTAAATGAGCTGACATTTTCCATAGCCTAACAGTTCAACCTCACCTCACCCTCTGTGGCTGCACCCCTTTTAAAGACCATAACCTTGCTCTTCCCCGCATTTACCTTCAGATTCCGTTTTTCACACACTGTTCCAAACATATTTACTAGACCCTGCAACTCCCATTCACTATCGCTCATCAGAACTGTATCATCGGCAAACAGCAGTACAGGTAACTTCCACTGGTTTCCTTCTGTTATCAGCGATACACCAACATCCACTGCTCTTCCTTATGTTTCTTTCATGATTCATCTATTCATATATATTGAACAACCATGGGGACATCATACACCCTTGATTTAACCCAACATTCAGATCAAAGAACTCGCTCTGTTCATTCTCCACACGCACTGTCGACTTTGCACCCTCATACATGCTCTTCACTGCTTTCAGCAACTTGCCATCTACTCCGTATATTCTCAGTACTTTCCACAGACCTTCTCTATCAACTCTATCATAGGCCTTCTCCAAGTCCATAAAGGTAGCATACAACTTTTGTCGCTTCTCCAGATATTTTTCCACAACACATTTCCGGGCAAAAATCTGACTTAAAAATAGACTTAATTGTAGTTATTGAAAGAGTTGTTCGAGGTAATTTGAAACCCTGACTAGGAGACGTCTTTCCAAAGAATAAAATTGTCCAATCTTAAGAGTGTATAGAACAAAACACAAACATGTCACCATACTTAAGGGGGTTGACCTGTTTTTGTTCTGTCCTTTTCTATCTTTCTCTGGCTTGTATCCATTTGGCCCCATTCAGCCTACTGTTTTAAGACGTTTATCCCCATCCAGGTGTACATTTTTTACTGGTAACCGGTAGCGAGCCAGCATATTTTTTATTTTTGTTTGACAGCAGGCTAAATTTGTACATTGATAAAAAAAATTCTCCGGCGAAGCCGGATTTCTTCATATAATGCTGGCTCGCTATCGCTCGCCAGGAAGAAATCGACACCTAGATGGGATAAACGTCTTAAAATAGTTGGCTGCATGGGGCCGAATGGATACAAGCCAGAGAAAGAGAGAAAAGGACAGAAATAACAAAAAGCAGGTCACCCCCCTTAAGGGGAGGTATTTAGTTTGTTCCCTACGTTTTCATCAAGCTTAAAATTACACCCCCTAGACCCCCTTTCAAGATAAATTTGTACATTTTCGGTAGAAAAATGTCCTCTTAAATTACAGGCTCGCTATCGCTCGCCAGGAAAAAATCGACACCTTAATGGCACAAAGGTCTTAAAATTGACAGAAATAGGGCAAAATGTCTTAAAATGTTCAAACTACTAGGGCGAACGTCTTAAAATCTCAAAAGCAATTGGGCTAATCATGAGGGAGAAAGGAGTAAAGAAAAAAATACCTCAAGTGAAGATCTCCCCCAAGCCATCATTATGTATACACGCTTATGCATATTATGTATACACGCTTATGCATATTATGTATACACGCTTATGCATATTATGTATACACGCTTATGCATATTATGTATACACGCTTATGTATATTACACACATAACAATTATATTATGTGTTTGAAATCTGTATATTTAGTTTGAATTCGATGTCTTGACCAATAAAACTAATATTTAATAATAATAAATATATATAAATATTCAATAATAATCATCATCATCCTCAACTTAAACCTATCTTTTAAGGGGAGATTTCCACTTGAGGGACTTTTTTCTTGACCCCTTTCTCCCTCATGTCTAGCCCCATTGCTTTTGAGATTTTAAGACGTTTGCCCCATTAGGCTTGGTGATTTTAAGAATTTCCGACCCATTCTGTCCATTGCAAGACCTTTCGTGCCA
>CM064577.1:17211753-17229253 GCA_032716605.1 Paralithodes platypus | reverse complement strand
GTTTTGACATTTTAAGACGTTCGGGCCATTAGTTTGCGATTATAACACCTTTCTCCTCATTTTGTTGTCAATTTTAAGACCTTTCGTACCATTTAGGAGTCTATTTTTTTCCTGGCGAGCGATAGCGAGCCTGTAATATTAAGAGGTACCGGCCTTCGGCCGGGACAATTTTCTACCGAAAAATGTACAAATTTATCTTGAAGGGAGATTTTTTTGTTTTTGTTTGTTAAAGCTTGATTGGAAATCTAGGGAGGAAACTCAAATAGATAGATAAATAGATAGATAGATAGATAGATAGATAGAAAAAAAAACTATTCCCCTTAATAAATCACCCTGGACAACCGGGAGCCCAAGTCCTATTGAGTCATGGGGAATATGTGCCCACCGCTCAAAAATTACTCGCGACCCAAAATGATTAATGACTTGATCTGTTGATGTATTAACCCCTTCAGTATTCCAGGAAGCACTTCTTATATTGGATATCATTAGGCAATTTTATTCAGCTAAGGAAGGGTTATTGGAAGTCAGAGGGTTATTTTATGTATATGTTATCCCTTTTCTTTCCATAGAGGCTTCTCAAGTTGAATACAAATCGTCTTATTATACCCAAAATATACGGTTGAAACGCGTCAAAATCCTCGAAGGGTTAAGTGACCTGACCTAACATTAACCGAAATGATTAATGACTTGATCTGTTGATGTATTAACCCCTTCAGTATTCCAGGAACCACTTCTTATATTGGACATTCTAACCTAAATAATATACTATTCTAACCTAACAACCTACTCTAGCTTTATCTAACTTGCTCAACTAACCGAACTCCATCTAACTTGGCCTAACCTCATCATAACATATTAAGGGGAGATGGGTCAAGTTTCTGATCCCCTTTCTTCCTCATGTTTAGCCCCATTAGTCTTCAGATTGTAAGACATATTGCCCATTTCTTTGTAAAATATATTAAGATTTTTCGCGTCATTTAAGTGTCGATTTTTTCCTAGCGAGCGAAAGCGAGCCTGTAATTTAAGAGGAACCGGCCTTCGGCCGGGAATTTTTTCTATCGGAAAATGTACAAATTTATCTTGAAGTGGGGTCAAAGGGGTATTTTTTTTAAAATATTGATGGAGTTCTAGCGGGGACACTAAATTTATATATAGATAAACTAATTATTATGTTTTTTGCCACCAACCAACTTCACCTTTAAACTCAATTAATGAAATCAACAAATACATGTGGCACTCCAAGGACTCGAACCTAGGATACTCACATCGAAATTCCGCGCACTAATGCATTACGCTATCAAGACTAATATATAGACCCACAAATCAAGTATCCCTCCTTAACCCCATAACCCTATCCCCCCTTAACCCCATAACCCTATCCCCCCTTAACCCCATAACCCTATCCCCCCTTAACCCCATAACCCTATCTGACCCAAGAAAGGATCGCATAACCTACCCTAAATACCTGTAGGTATAAACGCTGTCAAGATACGAGGACACATTTCATCCTTTTATTCTGGCTATTAGTGGATTTATGCAGTTTAGAAAGGAACTGTGGGTATCAGAGAGAGATTTTACTAATTTTAATATTGAGAGAGACTTTACTAATATTATTATTGAGATACTTTACTCCTTTGATTCATAGAGGTTCTTAAAATCTTGAGTACAATCGTCTAATGTTAGCCAAAGTGAAAATGCCTCTTCGAATACTAAAAGGGTTAATTGTCTAGAACAGAAATAAAGTCAAATGAATCCTCCTGAACTAAGCGTGTGTCAAAGTCCTATTGAACCATGGGTAATACGTCGCCCGGTCAAAAATTGCTCTTGGTCCAAAATGATTAATGGCATTATCTGTTGCCGCATGAAGTGGGAGAGTTTGTGGGCCAATACCCAATAGCCATTCTCCATTAAGGGAGCCCACCTCGCTTGTTTTCTCTTTCTCTCCCTCTCTCTTTGGCTTCTATACATTCGGCCCCATTCAGCCTACTGTTTTAAGACGTTTACCCCCATCCAGGTGTCAATATTTTCCTGGTGAGCTGTAGCGAGTCAGTATATATATATATATATATATATATATATATATATATATATATATATATATATATATATATATATATATATATATATATATATATATATTTGTTTTGAGAGCAAGCTAAATTTGTACATTTTTCGATAGAAAAATTTCTCCGGCTAAGCCGAATTTCTCCATACAATGCTGGCTCGCTATCGCTCGCCAGGAAGAAATCGACACCTAGATGGGGATAAATGTCTTAAAACAGTTGGCTGAATGGGGCCGAATGGATACAAGCCAGGGAAAGAGAGAAAAGGAGAGAAAGTTTAGAAAAACAGGTGACCCCCCCCCTTAATTTAGACGTCTGTTGTCTGATAGCTATGGAATGTATCGCTCGTATGTCACTTCATTAAGCTGGTATGGCTTAACTGGCAAAGGAATGTTCTCTTTTTGTTTTGTTTAGTATATAATTATGTTACATACAATAAGTTCCCATAAATTAATCTCCCACCTGATCTCGATGGAACATATATCTTTCCTCTTCACAAATATTAAAACGCCAATTAATTAGCATTTCTTTTTTGTTCATTGGATGCATTTATAAGGTCTTGTAAGTTGCAATAGATAAATAGACAGATTAAAGATTGTGAGAACAAAAGAAAGCACACACAACTACAACAAGAAAGGTATTGAAGTCTCAATTTTCATTATGGTTACAAATTCCGTATTTGTAACTATTGTTTAGTTAATAAAGTATATCATACTATGCAAGGAATTCTATTTTTGTAAACACTAACACGAAAGACTGAATAACGAGCAAAATGAGGGCGGGGGTAAGGGGCGCCTCAAGTCTTAAATTTAAAACTCCGCCATCAATTTAAAACTCCGCCATCAATTTAAAACTCCGCCATCAATTTAAAACTCCGCCATCAATTTCTTTATACTGTAGAAGTGTAGATCCTCCCAGAAGAAAACAAGTTTGATCATACTTTCGATGCTTGGTCAAGTTATGCACAGTCACGCTATCCATCTCCACACGGTGCCTGCAGCCAGTTTATAAAGGTGTACGATAGAAAAAGAAGAACGTAAGGAGAGAGGTGGAGTAAAGAATGTGTAATATATATCTGGCATCTTCCCCAATTTTTTTTTTTTTTTTTTTTTTTTTTTTAATGTGTACCTTTATGAATATTTTACATAAGAACATAAGAACATAAGAAAATGGGAGTCTGCAGAAAGCCGATTGGCCTAAGCAAGGCAGATCCCTGTCCCACACAACCCCAAATCAATTACAAAGCCCAATTATAGGCTCAACACTCTAATACCCTGAGGATCATCCTACCAAAACGGTTAGAGATTAACGCAGGATTATGGGGGTCTGCAGAGCGCTGATTGGCCCAACCCGGCTGATCCCCCTTCACACCCAACCCTTCTCGTCCATATGCTTATCTAATTTTATCTTAAAGCTCCCTACAGTTATAGATCCCACTATAGCAACTTGGTAGTCCATTCCACCCATCTACAACTCTGTTACCAAACCAATATTTGCCTATATCTTTTCTGAAACGAAATTTATCTAATTTGAAACATGGTACAGTTCTTTCGCTATCACTGAGCTTTAGTACATTTGTCATGTCCCCTTTGTTAATCCCACTAACCCACTTGAACACCTCTATCATATCCCCTCTAACTCTGCGTCTCTCTAACGAATGTAAACCTAATTTCTTCAACCTTTCTTCATACGGAAGATTTCTAATATTATGGATCATTTTTGTCATCTACGCTGTACTCTCTCCAATGAATCTATGTCCTTCTGTAATAAGGACACCAAAATTAGACAGCATAATCCATAATGGGGTCTCACTAATGACAAGTAAAGTTTTAAGATAACATCAGCAGTTCTGTTACTCACATCCTAGAGATGAACCCGAGAATCCTGTTTGCCTTATTACGAACGCCTATACACTGTTTTCTAGGCTTCAAATCATTGCTAACAAAACACACCTAGATCTTTCTCGCAGTCTGAATTTTCTAATTCTAAATTAGCTAGTTTATATTTAACATTTGTTTGCATCTTCCCTATCTTTAATACCTTGCATTTGTCAATGTTAAACTTCATCTGCCAATTTACTGACCATTCATGTAAGGTATCTAGATCCCTTTGGAGGCACTCTATATCGCTATCTGAATCAATTGATCTCCCCATTTTAGTATCGTCTGCGAATTTACTTATCCTACTAGTTATACCTAAATCTAGGTCATTTATGTATATAAGAAACAACAGGGGACCTAATACCGATCCCTGGGGGACACCACTTTTGACTGCTCCCCACTCTGACTTGGTACCATTTATGCTGACTCTCTGTTCCTACCAATTAGCCATGACCTAATCCATCCCAACAACGCCCCACCTATTCCATGTGCCTCAACCTTTCTCATCAATCTCTCATGAGGGACTCTGTCGAAAGCTTTACTGAAATCTAAATATATAATATCGTATGCCTTGTCATTATCTACTGTTTCATATACCTCTGAGAAAAAACTAAGCAAATTAGTAAGGCAAGAACGTCCCTGAGTGAATCCATGCTGAGAAGAATTGATTAAGTTAAATGTTTCTAAGTGGTTCCTCATTTTCCTAGCAATAATTGACTCTAGTAGCTTTCCTATGATTGAAGTGAGACTAATGGGACGGTAATTGGATGCTATGATTTATCACCTTTTTTGAAAATCGGAACTACATTTGCAAGCTTCCAAGCTTCTGGACTATACCTGTTTCTAATGAATTGTTAAAAATAAATGTTAATGGGTAACTTAACTCATCTCTGCATTCTTTTAATACTCTGGCATATACCTCATCGGGACCAGGCGATTTCTGAGGTTTCAGTCTGTCAATTTCCTTAAGCACATCATTTCTACTTATTGTAACCGTACTTAAACCTATTTTCTATACTATCGCTATACCTTACGGACTTCTGGAATCTGTGCCAAATTTTCATTAGTGAAAACGGATAGAAACTTGACTATTTAATGTACTGCACATTTCTAAATCATTTTCTGTCATTTCTCCTATCGAAGTTTTAAGTGGGGCCTATTGTATCTCTAACTTTAGATTTATATAGCTGGTAAAAAGCCTTAGGGTTATTTTTTGAGTCATTGGCTATCCTGATTTCATAATTTCTTTGTCTGTCCTTATACATTTTTTTAACCTCTCTTGATAGAATCTGATAGTAAGCAAGTAGGTGATTTTCACCTTTCTTAATTTTTTTATATATTCCTCTCATTTTATCCTAGAAGATCTAAATAGTCTATTATTCATCCATTTGGGTTGGTTCTGTGTTGATCTAAATTTTCTTTTGGGGATATATTTATTTTCCGCATTGTGGAGTGAAGAAAATAAAATTATTATATGTAGCTGTCAAATTATCCTGAGTTAAGACAGGTATCTGAGAGAGAGTATGTTCATTAGCGCACCTGGGTCCACTTAATAGTATAGGATCGACTCTTAAGGCTCGTCTTAATCCACCATAATTGGCTTTTCTGAAATCTGGGATAAGTGTCGTATTCTCTTTAGCCTTTCCTGTCCATTGTATGTTAAAATAAATTGATTTATGATCACTATTTCCTAGTTGGTCTCCTATCTCTACATTATTTATCATTTGTTCATTATTACTGAGAACTAAATCGAGGATATTATTACCTCTAGTAGGCGAGTCTATGAATTGAAATAAAAAACTATCCTGTACCGCCTCAATAAACTCTTTTGAATCTGAGTCGCCGATTTGATGCTGCCAATCAATATTCGGAAAATTAAAATCCCCCATAATAACCACATTGCTAAACCTTGATGCTATTTTCACTTCCTGCCATAAAGCTGTACCTTTCTTTCTACTCATATTTGGTGGTCTATAAATAACTCCAATAATTATTGTCTCACTACCTTCGCTAACCTCAACCCAAATACTTTCGTTATCAGTATTTAGTCTAATACCTGATTTAATACAGCTTTTTAAAGAACTCCTGACAAACACTGCTATTCCGCCGCCGCCCCTCCTACTTGTTCGGTCGCGTTTAAACAAACTATATCCTGGTATATGGAATTCTGCTAAAAAATGTCTTGATTCTGTATTAATCCATGTTTCAGTCAGTGCTATAATGTCTATATTTTCGTTGCTAACAAGTGCTCTAAGTTCATCCATTTTGTTACATAAACTCCTACAGTTTGTATAATATAATCGCAATGAATTTATTTTACTGGTATCGGATTTACCTTTATTTCTAACTGAATTCCCATCTTCTGTTACACCTTCAATATTTCTACTAGCAGTACAATTAAAATCCTGTGACTGATATTTTCTATTCCTATCTGATGTACCAGTACGGCAATTTACCCTATCTAGACAATTTTTCTTACTCATATTCTCAGGCTTTATTTTCAGCGAAACCCCGCGACAATCCTATCTATTGACCTAGCTAAATACTATCCAAAGATATAATATAGCATTGTTTAGGAGGGATTTCGTATTCTGAAGGCATTCATTATAATTATCTTAAGTATTTCTTTTGGTATTTGCTTTTCGGTTAACATTATATTTTACTTCCAGGCAGACATAAAGACCCGACCACCCACCCACACCCACACACATGGCCAAAATGCCTACCTAGACGACAAATGCATCGAAATGGGATTAACAAAAAATACTAGGCTTGATTCCTCTGTGAACTTGAGTACGGTACCATGGCGTCGTCTATGTCTCTGATAATAATCGCTAGGTTAAACTACTCAACGATATGCACTACCTACAGGCGCTACAACCACCCTCTGTGCCGTACAAGAGTGTATACGGTTGATAGTGATTGTGAAAGGTTGCATATTCTACATTTTAATGCTGTATGTTATCCCAAATTATAAGGAATTGTCAAATATTTGCTTTGCCTAATAATTGTCTTTCGGAGGTTAGATTGTTCCATACAACATAAAGGAGAACTTCAACTGTTGTACATAGAACACCTAACAACACACGGGGTAGAACTGCAACGCCCAGTATTTATATCCGCATAACTTCTACAATTTAACCCATAGTCCACCCAACCCGCCTAAAATAGACTCCACTTCTCCACAAATAACACGAAAGTTACTTCAGCTAAACGTGTTTCCCAGAACAATGGTCAATTATTACAATTAACGAGGCAATAAAGGGAATTCCTTCTTAAAAGTACCGAAGTTAGATGTTCAATACTGCTGATTCAATGTTGTGGTACACTTACAAAAATTGTACAAAGGAGTACAAAGGAAATCAAACAACAACAGATCCAGCGACCGCTCATGGCTTCTTTCCCTAAAAAACACTGATGGTCAAGTGTCCAAACAGTGGTTTAGAGTGGGTAAGGGAAAAATGGAAAGGGAAGACTGCCCTGGGACAAATGTCCGTGGCAGGATTAGATGTTAGTAGGGGACAGTTTTTAGTAGTATAATAGAGGAAAACAAAAAAACTATATTAATTTACAAATACAATCAGTCGCGGCTTTAAGGCGAGGTGTTTGTCTAGGCGATATTTAAAGGAATCAACAGTGGTGCAGTCTATAACATCTCGGCGAAGCCCATTCCACAAGTTATCTAGAGTGTAAGTTCAAATGTTTTGTTTATGTCGGCTGCTGTAGCGAATGGTGGGTTAGTCATGGATGTGAAATGTCATAATAGCCTAGAGTCAACATAAGAGGTTTTGCTTCAGACCGGCTTATGGTACACAGCAGTGTATCATAAGGGATTTGCATTGGGCTCCATTATATTTGTCATTTACATGAACGACCTCAAAGATAACTTGGAGTTGTCAGCCAGCCAATTCACAGGTGACGCTAAGATCTAATCTAAAGTCAGCATAACACGTTGCTAAAGTAGTTGCCAATTCAAACAACAGGCTAGGCATTAACAACAGCGTTCCATACCCCAACAAGGACATCCTACGGTCACTGTACCTGTCCCCCCTGGTATGACCTATCCTTGACACCGCTGGTCACTGTACTTAGTCATGAAATGAAATTAGGTTGCCAGAACAGGTACAGCAAAGAACCAAACTAGTATCGTACCCAATATTAGCCACCTACCATATGAAGACTGATGTAAAGCTCTAGGCCTACAAACACTGCAAAACACTAACAATGGGGATGGGGATGGGGAAGGGGAAGGGGAAGTGGAAGGGGAAGGGGGGGGGGGGGCATGATCGAGGTGTATACAATGCTGCACGGATGCAACAGCATCCCCTTCTCTTGGTTCTTTGTATGGAAAATGAACCCGCTAAAATAACACTTCTGCAAAATAGCCACCAACACATAAAACCCCCTCCCAGAGAGAGTAGTCAGAGCCCCCACTATAGCCAGATATAAACTTAGGTATGATAGTCATGTTAGAGGTCTAAATGGCTGGCACAGGTCTTTAGAGGTGGTGAAACAAGAAGCCTACTTCTTATTCCCCCACTAAACATTAATAGGTAAGCAATGTATATCAATGCAGCAGTATTTGATTTAGGTCTTCAATACATTGTGTCGACTTGTTGGTTACTAGATATTCATTGACAATACACACTTAACTCGGAACAAACCAGTCTGTCATAAATGCGCGACGAAAGTTGGTTTCTAATCAAAGGCAAATTAAGTATTCAAACTTCATAACTGTATAATTATACTTCCGTTCAGCTTTAAACGTGACAAACAGAATCAACATTGTGTACGGTACAGTCGTGCCCTGCCTTCAGAATAACAATGTTGGTTCTCACTCTAGTTTAAAAACAAAGTACCGGTATGTAGCATGAATATCAAACGGCTTTGTTTATGTGTTAACCCCGGTGTGGCAGAGCTAATGTTTAAGATGCCAGAGTTGTCAAAATACTGTACAACTACTATTTTTTCTCTCTCTCTCTCTCTCTCTCTCTCTCTCTCTCTCTCTCTCTCTCTCTCTCTCTCTCTCTCTCTCTCTCTCTTTGGGATTAATACGACACACAGCCATAGCAGTTTCCTATCTTTCCACTATGTATCGATAAATCAGGCACTAAGGGATTCAATTGACCATTAGCTGGGGAAAAAATAGACTATAGTGACGTTTCTTCACCTGTACACATTGGAGACACGGGTGATCACAACGCTTACCTGAAACAAAAGACATCCCATTGTAATCACCAGTTGAACTACAAACTACAGCCATATATATCAATAAGCCAAGCTATATTATCACAAAGGTACTCCCGTAGTAACAGCACAATATCATAGCTCACTCTTAAGGGAGCCCACCTCGCTTGTTTTCTTTTTCTCTCCCTCACTTTTTGGCTTGTATCCATTCGGCCCCACTCAGCCTACTGTGTTAAGACGTTTAGGCTACCCCCATCCAGGTGTCAATATTTTCCTGGCGAGCGGTAGCGAGCCACCATATATATATTTTTGTTTTGAAAGCAAGCTAAATTTGTACATTTTTTGATAGAAAAATTTCTCCGGCGAAGCCGGATTTCGCCATACAATGCTGGATCCCTATCGCTCGCCAGGAAGAAATCGACACCTGGATGGGGATAAACGCCTTAAAACAGTTGGCTGAATGGGGCCGAATAGATACAAGCCAGGGAAAGAGAGAAAAGGAGAGAAAGAGAAAAAAAAGCCGGTGACCACCCTTAATCTCTCTCTCTCTCTCTCTCTCTGACACATTAGACTCAAGAGCTTCTATCGGTAAAATGGTCAAAGATATATCGAGACTTCCAATCAGAATGCGACAGTATATATCAGGGAATCCAATTGGTCGCGTGTGTGGGGGTGTGGGTGGAGGGATATGTGTATGTGTGTGGGTGTGGAGGAGGGAGGGGAAGGGGGGAGTGTGTGGGTGGGTGGGTGCTAGTGGATGTGAGGGGGTGGGAGGAGGGAGGGAAGTGTGGGGGGGGTGAGTGGATGTGTGGGGGAAGGGGGGAGTGTGTGGGTGGGTGTGTGGGTGCTTGCGGATGTAAGGGGGTGGGAGGAGGGAGAGGAAGGGAGGCGTGTGTGGGTAGGTGGGTGCTTATAGATGTGAGGGGGTAGGGAGGAGGGAGGGGTGGGGGACTGAGCATACGTGTGTGTGTGGGGGGGGGAGGGGGGGGGGGTGTTACTGGGTGTGAGGGGGTGGGAAGAGGGAGGGGAAGTGTGGGGGGGGGGGGAGTGTGACGAAATATCGTCACACTGTTCACTCGTTATTCGGATCGAAGAAGCTGCCAAAATTAAAAGTCTGCGTTCAAGGATGGCAAGAAAATGGGGAATTTTTTTGTTTTGTTTTCAGTTATCGGACGCTGGTGGTGAGGGACTTTAATAGAACTGGGAGATATGATTGGGGCGAAAGAGCCAGCAAGCAAGCAGAGAGGCCGACCAGCACAACATCCCACACACCAGCAGCACCTCCCTCGCACAGGGACTGGAGCTCTCGAAAAAAGGTTCTGGTCTCGACTTTCTTCCTGACATGCTGGTTCAAGGGAAGATGGGTAGTTTTGCTGGTCCCCTTTCTCCCTCTTGTTAAGTCTCATTTGTTTTGAGAATCGGCCTTCGGACGCGACTTTTTCTACCGAAAAATGTAAAAATATATCTTGAAAGGGGGTCAAGATGTTTTTTCTAAGCTTGATGGAGGTCTAGCGAGGAAAAAAAAATAAAAAAAATAAAAATAAAGATATCATAAACCAAGTATCCTACTGCCCTCTCAATTTACCGTCAACTGGAAATGATAGAATATAGACATGGTACTCAAAGGGTTAAAGGAAGGCGCCGTAAGTTGCTATGACAAAGCTATCCTAATCAATTATTTATCATTTCTTATAAAACTATCACACTTCACTTTGCTAGATCAACAGACAACAAGTGTACAGTCGCGCTAACAAGTGATGTCTCGGCACCAAGTATGTGTTGGTCAATAATTGGTATCAGCAATATCTAAGCTTCATTTCTTCATATCGAGTGAAATATACAAACATATTCCTACACTTACCCACCCTATTCAACATCTGACAGACATTAACACAGCACAGAGCGAGCCAAACGTAATGACAGCTGGGACATGACTTATTAGCGCGACCGTACCTGCCCTGCAAAGGTTGGGGAGTTTGATTAGTTGAATATAAATGACTGGGATAGATTAGTAACTACGGTACCGGTATAGGGTACCGGTATAGGGTACCGGTATAGGGTACCGGTATGACATTTAGAAGTCGCGATATTAAGTTTACATACACACTTACTTACTCACTATTACACACACACACACTCACTCTCTCTCACAAACACTCTCTCTCTCACTCTAACTCTCTCTCTCTCTCTCACACCCTCTCTCCCTCTCACTCACTCACACTCTCACTCTCTCTCTCTCTCTCACTCACACTCTCACTCTCACTCACACTCACACTCTCTCTCACTCTCTCTCTCACTCACACTCACACTCTCACTCTCTCTCTCACACCCTCTCTCTCTCTCACTCACTCACTCACTCACACTCACACTCACACACTCTCTCTCTCTCTCTGTCATAGTATTGCGTGCCATAATTCCGGATCGGCTTCGAGATTAGCCTCATATATTGCATAATAAAAAATAGAGATGCAATAATCTGCCGACTTAACCCCTTCAATACGAGAGCCTTGTATATATTATTGTATTCGGATTAAGGGAGCCCACCTCGTTGTTTTTATCTTTCTTTCCCTCTCTTCGGCTTTTATCCATTCGGCCCCATTCAGCCTACTGTTTTAAGACGTTTACCCCTATTTAGGTGTCAATATTTTCCTGGCGATCGATAGCGAGCCAGCATATATATATTTTTGTTTTGACAGCAAGCTAAATTTGTAAATTTTTCGAAAGAAAAATGTGTCCGGCGAAGCCAGATTCCTCCATGCAATGCTGGCTCGGTATCGCTCGCCAGGAAGAAATCGACACCTGGATGGGGATAAACGTCTTAAAACAGTTGGCTGAATGGATACAAGCCAGGGAAAGAGAAAAAGACAAAAAAGCCGAAGACCCCCCTTTAAACACCGTAAAAGCTTTCCCTACGACCTTTCCCGACCCAGATTGACCCTTATACAGATAGGCGATAAGGGTCAATGTGGGTCAGGCAAGGTCGTACGGAAAGCTTTTTACTTCTGGTTAACACTCGACGATTTTATTCAGTATAGGAATGGCCACTAAGAAGCAAAGGGGTAAAAATGGTCAATTAAGGGGAGGTTTCTAGTTTGTTCCCTAGACCTCCATCAAGATTAAAATTACACCCTCTAGACCCTCTTTCAAGCTAAATTTGTACATTTTTCGGTAGAAAAATTTCCCGGCCGAAGGCCGGTTCCTCTTAAATTACAGGCTCGCTGTCGCTCGCCAGGAAAAAATTGACACCTAAATGGGATGAAAGGTCTTAAAATGGGGAAAAAGTTCTTAAAATCGCCAAACTAATGGGGCGAACATCTTAAAATCTCAAAATCAATGGGGCTAAAGATGAGGGAGAAAGGGGTCCAGAAAATAATCCCTCAAGTAGAAATCTCCCCTTAATATTCCGACTCCCAAGGGGGTCTATACTAAGTTGAAAATAATCGTCTATGGACCTCCACGATATATGCAAATAGGTTGATCTTGCTGAAAGGGTAAGACAGTCATTCATATTGGTGCAATTAATACTAACCCCTTTCCATACCGGTGCCGACCTTTTAACTTTCTGCTGGCAAATGATTAGACGATTGTATTCAGCTTGGGAAGGACCTCTTAGCAATAATAAGGCTTCCAACAATCTCATCCAACCCTCTCAACTACCACACATCCTTCTTAAGCGGCATAATATCGTCAACACATAGCTAGAACAAAAATCATAACATACGCCGCTCGTAATCGAAAGGGTTAATCTATACAAATAAATCACCCGTAAAGTTAAGGGGAGATTTCCACCTGGAGGATTTTTTTTTTCTGGACCCCTTTCTCCCTCATGTTTAGCCCCGTTGCTTTTGAGAATTTAAGACGTTCGCCGCATTAGTTTGACGATTTTAAGGACCCTCGCCCCATTTAAGTCAATTTTAAGACCATTCGTGCCATTTAGGAGTCGATTTTTTCCTGGCGAGCGATAGCGAGCCTGTAATTTAAGGGGAACCGGCCTACGGCCGGGACATTTTTCTACCGAAAAATGTACAAATTTATCTTGAAAGGGGGTCTAGGGGGGAGTAATTTTAAGCTTGATGGAAGTCTAGGGAATCAACTAAAAACCTCCCCTTAAGCTTGGGAGTAATATACCGACCCCTAGCCCAGCCATCAACTCGGAAATATATACAACCAAATAAAGAGATAAGAGATAAGTAATAATCATAATGCGGTCATTCTTGATGCCAGTGCTAAAATGGGGCGATAATACAATGGGGCGAACTTCTAATCTCCCACACCGGACAATATATATATCTATTCTATAATAATACTAATTTACTAGAAAGTTTGCTATATCAGTCCGTCAGTTCCAACACGTCACCTCAATGTTACCGATTATAATGTTATATTAAACCATTTAACAGAGAGAGAGAGAGAGAGAGAGAGAGAGAGAGAGAGAGAGAGAGAGAGAGAGAGAGAGAGAGAGAGAGAAAGAAAGAAAAAGAAATGAGAGAAAGAGAAGGAGAAAGAGAAAGAAAGAAAGAGAGAGAGAGAGAAAGATAATATACTTCCAGGTTGCATGTCACTAATCACTACCTGAAGCCAAGTTAAACATTTCCTGGTGGCAAAAATTATTGGCTTCCAATTTCAGTGCTACAACGAAACTTATCCTCCTGCAATTCAGTTCAAATATAAAGATATAGGCTATGCAAATATTTCAACGACGTAAATAAAATACTACGGTACTACAATAGTCACAGGGTTTAACACTATCTGGTGCAACGTCTTGGGGGTTATTTTGGTATTTGGTTTAATTATGGAGGGTTTTAATTGTTTTAGTCATTTTCGAACAATGTATTTTTAGTTTACCCCCTAGACTTAAAAAAATGCCTCTCCAGACCCCCTTCAAACTAAAAAATAACGTCCCCCAGACCCCCTTCAAGCTAAATGTGTACCTTTTTCGGTAGACAAATTTCCCGGCCAAAGACCGGTTTCTCCCAAATTAAAGGAGGAAACATCGACACCTTATTGGGTTGCACCATCATATAATCGCCAAACTAATGAGATGAATCGTCTTAAAATCTCCAAGTTAATGGAGTAAAACTAGGAGGTTCCAAATTGGCCCGCCCTGCACCTAAAAGGGTTAAGGGGCTTGTGGGTAAATTTTGGTTGATGTGTTTATGTATTTAGGTATTTGGTAATTTGTTTTATAGTTTCATTTCTAGACCTTCAATAAGCTTAAAAAAAAAAAAAAAAAAAACACCCCCTAGACTCCTTTAATATAAAATAAATGTTTACATTTTTCGATAGAAAAATGTCTCAGCCGAAGGCCAGTTCCTCCTAGAATTACAGGCTCCCTATCAATCGCCAGGGAAAAAACGACACCTAAATGGCACGAAAGGTCTTTATATTGACAACAAAATTGGGGCGAAAGGTCTTAACATCGCCAAATTAATGGAACGAACGTCTAAAATCTCAAAGGTAATGAGACTAAACATAAGGGAGAAAAAGCAACTACCTCTCCCTTAAGAAACGTATAGTTGTTGTTGTTGTTGTTGTTGTCGTTGCCTAAGCTGTCTGGCCGAACAGCCCCGAGTCCCTAAGGAAGGCCATGGCAACGGTCGGGCTTTCCCACAGAGTTCTCAAGGAGTATAGATTATGTTGTAGGCTGCAGCCTCCACAAGCCAACACTACACTACATGGCAACACACCCACAGTCACCAAGTAATATCAAAACAACACCCAGCACACGGTATCACACACAAAACAACCCCCAGCACACGGTATCACACACAAAACAACCCCCAGCACACGGTATCACACACAAAACAACACCCAGCACACGGTATCACACACAAAACAACACCCAGCACACGGTATCACACACAAAACAACACCCAGCACACGGTATAACACACAAATACTGTCTTCTCTCCCTCCCTGCCCACCCCAAACCATTGTATAGTAAAGCAATTAAACATTCGAGGACAAAAATTATGCCCCTATCTTGGTCCTAAAAAATATCCAAATCAATAGATAATAGGCCTATGTTAGTGAAATAGGTTCATATGGTCCTGTTTGATCCTTATTAATCTGATTCACTGGCGATTTTATTATTATATGACCATTATGGTATCTAGCCAATTTGATCCACGGCCAATGAGCACAGCCAAGTGGTGAAACTAATATGATTTATATTGGAGGAGCAACCATTTAGGCCCACAGCCGTTATATTTAGTGGCCGTTTTGGTCTATAGCCGCTACGTGCTGAGCGTTGTAATTAGATGGGTCAGTTTGGTTGGGGAATGAGAGGGAGAACAATGGGAGAGAGAAGAAGAGATATAGTATAATATAGGAGGAGGAAGGGATCGGGAGGAGGAGGAAGGGATCGGGAGGTCAGAAATGTGTGAGACTTTGATGGGAAAAGCATTAGCGATAGATGGAGTGTGTGGCGAGATAGTGACGTACCGGTATAGAGGTGAAGTAGTGATGGAATGGATCTGGAAAAGGTGTAGATTAGCATGGGAGAGGAAAGGGAGCCAGAAGACTGGAAATCAAGTATAGCAGTCCCCCTACCGAAAAATGTACAAATTAATCTCGAAGGGGGATCTAATGGATGTTATTTTAAGTTTGATGGAGGTCTAGAGAGGAAACTAGAAAAATAATAAATAAATGAACAAATTCGACCAAAAAGTGAACCATCCCCCTTAAAGGAGATCTATCAGAGAAGGTCAAGTAAAATAGTCTGCATACCTTTGATTCCTAGAGGTCTTTCCTACACCGAATAAACTAGTCCAGCGTTGTCAAGAATAAATAACACCCCGTTCTTAACATTAATCATCAATTACAAACCCCAATGTACTTGAATAAACTAATGAACGCATATGGTCCTCCCGGGATTCGAACTCGGGACACCACACCCAGATCATAAGCATCTAAACCATTACACCACTAACACATGCAAATTACGCCACCGTACTCAAAGGGTTACATTAGTCTGGTATCCAAAATAATTCAGTTCTCTTCTTCATAAATCATTCGGGAGTTCGTCGGCGTTCGCTCGATATAGGACAAGGGACACCATTTCTTAGACCTTGACCTTTAAAATACAGCCGTGTGTGTGGGTGGGTGTGTGGGTGTGGAGGGCATTGTGTACAGGTGGGAGGGAGGGAGGGAGGGAGGTAGGGAGGGAGGGAGGGAGGGAGGGAGGGTGGGTGGGTGGGGGGTGGGTGGGTGTGTGTGTTGTGTGTGAGGGAGTGTGTGTGTGTGTGTGTGTGTGTGTGTGTGTGTGTGTGTGTGTGTGTGTGGAGAGATGGGCTGATCCTGTCAGAGTGGGGGTTGAGCGTCCCCTGCCTCCCAGAGCTCAACCTCACTTTATCTTATGCTGAATATGTTTCAATACTTTTTGACGTAGTTAATGGATTTCTTCTTCGATATCCGACAACAAAATGTGACTTCCCCAATTTGAACTAACTGATTTTGTCTACTCTACTTCTGACTATCAAATTGACTTCCCGAATTTGTCAACCCCCTGATTTTGACTATTTCATTAGTACTATACTACTTTTTCTTTTAGGGCAAACACTCTACACCAGGTATTATAGAGATAGCCGGTTTGCCACAGTTATAACAGAAAACCGATTACGGCGGATGGCTGTGGCCTGCTGAAGTCCATCCGCCTCTCTATTTTGCCTTGGGGTGGGTGTTTGACTGTCTCTCTATATTTTTCATATATCTGTGTTAATTTCAACTCTTTTCACATGTGTGTGTGTGTGTGAGAGTGAGTGAATGAGTGTGGGTGGGTGTGTGTGTGTGTGTGTGTGTGTGTGTGTGTGTGTGTGGGTGTATGTGTGTGTTTTGTGTGTGTGTGGGTGGGTGTGGAGAGAACATGGAGTACAGGTTTGTGTAGTGTGTGTGTGTCATATAAATGCATACTCGTGCAATGATTATAATATTGAATCTTCAGCTTATAATCGTCCCCTGCAAATCTGCAACTCCTCTCTACCTATATATCAATATGCAGTACATGTGCCTAGATGTGTGTAATGTGTAGTTGTAGCTAGGCTTTATGTATAGCCTACTGTACATTATGTTGTTTTCACCTGGCGTAATTGTTAATGGAAAACATGAAACTACTATGTCTCTGCATCATAATAACTTAATGTTTTCATGATAAATATACACATTTCTCTATAAAATTGTAGTATAACTGTAGGACCTAGTGAAAAGAGTAGCCAAAATCGGTTAACAAAAGGCCGGGAAACTTCCGGCAATTAAGCCCTTCAACAAAATAATTTAACACAATCATACTATTCTCAAGAACGTCGCACCAGACAATTTTAAGTTCTTATCACCCCAGGCTGGATGTCGATCTATCTTCGTTTTCTCTCCACT
>CM064577.1:17183791-17211653 GCA_032716605.1 Paralithodes platypus | reverse complement strand
TACCCCCATCCAGGTGTCAATATTTTCCTGGCGAGCGGTAGCGAGCCAGCATATATATATTTTTGTTTTGAAAGCAAGCTAAATTTGTACATTTTTTGATAGAAAAATTTCTCCGGCGAAGCCGGATTTCGCCATACAATGCTGGATCCCTATCGCTCGCCAGGAAGAAATCGACACCTGGATGGGGATAAACGCCTTAAAACAGTTGGCTGAATGGGGCCGAATGGATACAAGCAAGGGAAAGAGAGAAAAGGAGAGAAAGAGAAAACAAAGCCGGTGACCCCCTTAATCTCTCTCTCTCTCTCTCTCTCTGACACATTGGACTCAAGAGCTTCTATCGGTAAAATGGTCAAGATATATCGAGACTTCCAATCAGAATGCGACACTATATTTCACGGGATCCAATTGGTCGCGTGTGTGGGGGTGTGGGTGGAGGGATATGTGTATGTGTGTGGGTGTGGAGGAGGGAGGGGAAGGGGGGAGTGTGTGGGTGGGTGGGTGCTAGTGGATGTGAGGGGGTGGGAGGAGGGAGTGGAAGTGTGGGGGGGGTGAGTGGATGTGTGGGGGAAGGGGGGAGTGTGTGGGTTGGTGTGTGGGTGCTTGCGGATGTAAGGGGGTGGGAGGAGGGAGAGGAAGGGAGGCGTGTGTGGGTAGGTGGGTGCTTATAGATGTGAGGGGGTAGGGATGATGGAGGGGTGGGGGACTGAGCATACGTGTGTGTGTGTGGGGGGGGGAGGGGGGGGGGGGGTGTTACTGGGTGTGAGGGGGTGGGAAGAGGGAGGGGAAGTGTGGGGGGGGGGGGGGGAGTGTGACGAAATATCGTCACACTGTTCACTCGTTATTCGGATCGAAGAAGCTGCCAAAATTAAAAGTCTGCGTTCAAGGATGGCAAGAAAATGGGGAATTTTTTTGTTTTGTTTTCAGTTATCGGACGCTGGTGGTGAGGGACTTTAATAGAACTGGGAGATATGATTGGGGCGAAAGAGCCAGCAAGCAAGCAGAGAGGCCGACCAGCACAACATCCGACACATCAGCAGCACCTCCCTCGCACAGGTACTGGAGCTCTCGAAAAAAGGTTCTGGTCTCGACTTTCTTCCTGACATGCTGGTTCAAGGGAATATGGGTAGTTTTGCTGGTCCCCTTTCTCCCTCTTGTTAAGTCTCATTTGTTTTGAGAATCGGCCTTCGGACGCGACTTTTTCTACCGAAAAATGTAAAAATATATCTTGAAAGGGGGTCAAGATGTTTTTTCTAAGCTTGATGGAGGTCTAGCGAGGAAAAAAAAATAAAAAAAATAAAAATAAAGATATCATAAACCAAGTATCCTACTGCCCTCTCAATTTACCGTCAACTGGAAATGATAGAATATAGACATGGTACTCAAAGGGTTAAAGGAAGGCGCCGTAAGTTGCTATGACAAAGCTATCCTAATCAATTATTTATCATTTCTTATAAAACTATCACACTTCACTTTGCTAGATCAACAGACAACAAGTGTAAGTCGCGCTAACAAGTGATGTCTCGGCACCAAGTATGTGTTGGTCAATAATTGGTATCAGCAATATCTAAGCTTCATTTCTTCATATCGAGTGAAATATACAAACATATTCCTACACTTACCCCCCCCTATTCAACATCTGACAGACATTAACACAGCACAGAGCGAGCCAAACGTAATGACAGCTGGGACATGACTTATTAGCGCGACCGTACCTGCCCTGCAAAGGTTGGGGAGTTTGATTAGTTGAATATAAATGACTGGGATAGATTAGTAACTACGGTACCGGTATAGGGTACCGGTATAGGGTACCGGTATAGGGTCCGGTATGACATTTAGAAGTCGCGATATTAAGTTTACATACACACTTACTTACTCACTATTACACACACACACACTCACTCTCTCTCACAAACACTCTCTCTCTCACTCTAACTCTCTCTCTCTCTCTCTCACACCCTCTCTCTCTCTCACACCCTCTCACTCTCACTCTCTCTCTCTCTCACTCACACTCTCACTCTCACTCTCACTCTCACTCTCTCTCTCACTCTCTCTTACACTCACACTCACACTCTCACTCTCTCTCTCACACCCTCTCTCTCTCTCACTCACTCACTTCACTCACACTCACACTCACACACTCTCTCTCTCTCTGTCATAGTATTGCGTGCCATAATTCCGGATCGGCTTCGAGATTAGCCGCATATATTGCATAATAAAAATAGAGATGCAATAATCTGCCGACTTAACCCCTTCAATACGAGAGCCTTGTATATATTATTGTATTCGGATTAAGGGAGCCCACCTCGTTGTTTTTATCTTTCTTTCCCTCTCTTCGGCTTTTATCCATTCGGCCCCATTCAGCCTACTGTTTTAAGACGTTTACCCCTATTTAGGTGTCAATATTTTCCTGGCGATCGATAGCGAGCCAGCATATATATATTTTTGTTTTGACAGCAAGCTAAATTTGTAAATTTTTCGAAAGAAAAATGTGTCCGGCGAAGCCAGATTCCTCCATGCAATGCTGGCTCGGTATCGCTCGCCAGGAAGAAATCGACACCTGGATGGGGATAAACGTCTTAAAACAGTTGGCTGAATGGATACAAGCCAGGGAAAGAGAAAAAGACAAAAAAGCCGAAGACCCCCCTTTAAACACCGTAAAAGCTTTCCCTACGACCTTTCCCGACCCAGATTGACCCTTATACAGATAGGCGATAAGGGTCAATGTGGGTCAGGCAAGGTCGTACGGAAAGCTTTTTACTTCTGGTTAACACTCGACGATTTTATTCAGTATAGGAATGGCCACTAAGAAGCAAAGGGGTAAAAATGGTCAATTAAGGGGAGGTTTCTAGTTTGTTCCCTAGACCTCCATCAAGATTAAAATTACAACCCTCTAGACCCTCTTTCAAGATATATTTGTACATTTTTCGGTTAAAAAAATTTCCGGCCGAAGGCCGGTTCCTCCTAAATTACAGGCTCGCTGTCGCTCGCCAGGAAAAAATTGACACCTAAATGGGATGAAAGGTCTTAAAATGGGGAAAAAGTTCTTAAAATCGCCAAACTAATGGGGCGAACATCTTAAAATCTCAAAATCAATGGGGCTAAAGATGAGGGAGAAAGGGGTCCAGAAAATAATCCCTCAAGTAGAAATCTCCCCTTAATATTCCGACTCCCAAGGGGGTCTATACTAAGTTGAAAATAATCGTCTATGGACCTCCACGATATATGCAAATAGGTTGATCTTGCTGAAAGGGTAAGACAGTCATTCATATTGGTGCAATTAATACTAACCCCTTTCCATACCGGTGCCGACCTTTTAACTTTCTGCTGGCAAATGATTAGACGATTGTATTCAGCTTGGGAAGGACCTCTTAGCAATAATAAGGCTTCCAACAATCTCATCCAACCCTCTCAACTACCACACATCCTTCTTAAGCGGCATAATATCGTCAACACATAGCTAGAACAAAAATCATAACATACGCCGCTCGTAATCGAAAGGGTTAATCTATACAAATAAATCACCCGTAAAGTTAAGGGGAGATTTCCACCTGGAGGATTTTTTTTTTCTGGACCCCTTTCTCCCTCATGTTTAGCCCCGTTGCTTTTGAGAATTTAAGACGTTCGCCGCATTAGTTTGACGATTTTAAGGACCCTCGCCCCATTTAAGTCAATTTTAAGACCATTCGTGAGATTTAGGAGTCGATTTTTTTCCTGGCGAGCGATAGCGAGCCTGTAATTTAAGGGGAACCGGCCTACGGCCGGACATTTTTCTACCGGAAAAATGTACAAATTTATCTTGAAAGGGGGTCTAGGGGGGAGTAATTTTAAGCTTGATGGAAGTCTAGGGAATCAACTAAAAACCTCCCCTTAAGCTTGGGAGTAATATACCGACCCCTAGCCCAGCCATCAACTCGGAAATATATACAACCAAATAAAGAGATAAGAGATAAGTAATAATCATAATGCGGTCATTCTTGATGCCAGTGCTAAAATGGGGCGATGATACAATGGGGCGAACTTCTAATCTCCCACACCGGACAATATATATATCTATTCTATAATAATACTAATTTACTAGAAAGTTTGCTATATCAGTCCGTCAGTTCCAACACGTCACCTCAATGTTACCGATTATAATGTTATATTAAACCATTTAACAGAGAGAGAAAATTAGATAGATAAAGAGAGAGAGAGAGAGAGAGGAGAGAGAGAGAGAGAGAGAGAGAGAGAGAGAGAGAGAGGAAAGAGAGAGAAAGAGAAAGGAGAGAAAGAGAAAGAAAGAAAGAAAGAGAGAGAGCGAGAAAGATAATATACTTCCAGGTTGCATGTCACTAATCACTACCTGAAGCCAAGTTAAACATTTCCTGGTGGCAAAAATTATTGGCTTCCAATTTCAGTGCTACAACGAAACTTATCCTCCTGCAATTCAGTTCAAATATAAAGATATAGGCTATGCAAATATTTCAACGACGTAAATAAAATACTACGGTACTACAATAGTCACAGTCATAGTCACACTATCTGGTGCAACTTCTTGGGGGTTATTTTGGTATTTTGTTTAATTATGGAGGGTTTTAATTGTTTTAGTCATTTTCGAACAATGTATTTTTAGTTTACCCCCCTAGACTTAAAAAAATGCCTCTCCAGACCCCCTTCAAACTAAAAAATAACGTCCCCCAGACCCCCTTCAAGCTAAATGTGTACCTTTTTCGGTAGACAAATTTCCCGGCCAAAGACCGGTTTCTCCCAAATTAAAGGAGGAAACATCGACACCTTATTGGGTTGCACCATCATATAATCGCCAAACTAATGAGATGAATCGTCTTAAAATCTCCAAGTTAATGGAGTAAAACTAGGAGGTTCCAAATTGGCCCGCCCTGCACCTAAAAGGGTTAAGGGGCTTGTGGGTAAATTTTGGTTGATGTGTTTATGTATTTAGGTATTTGGTAATTTGTTTTATAGTTTCATTTCTAGACCTTCAATAAGCTTAAAAAAAAAAAAAAAAAACACCCCCTAGACTCCTTTAATATAAAATAAATGTTTACATTTTTCGTTAGAAGAATGTCCCGGCCGAAGGCCAGTTCCTCCTAAATTTACAGGCTATCTATCGATCACCAGGGAAAAAAACGACACCTAAATGGCACGAAAGGTCCTAATATTGACAAAAAATTGGGGCGAAAGGTCTTAACATCGCCAAATTAATGGAACGAACGTCTAAAATCTCAAAGGTAATGAGACTAAACATAAGGGAGAAAAAGCAACTACCTCTCCCTTAAGAAACGTATAGTTGTTGTTGTTGTTGTTGTTGTCGTTGTCGTTGCCTAAGCTGTCTGGCCGAACAGCCCCGAGTCCCTAAGGAAGGTCATGGCAACGGTCGGGCTTTCCCACAGAGTTCTCAAGGAGTATAGATTATGTTGTAGGCTGCAGCCTCCACAAGCCAACACTACACTACATGGCAACACACCCACAGTCACCAAGTAATATCAAAACAACACCCAGCACACGGTATCACACACAAAACAACACCCAGCACACGGTATCACACACAAAACACCCAGCACACGGTATCACACACAACACCCAGCACACGGTACCACACACAAAACAACCCCCAGCACGGTATCACACACAAACAACCCCCAGCACACGGTATCACACACAAAATACGGTCATCTCTCCCTCCGTCCCTGCCCACCCCAAACCATTGTATAGTAAAGCAATTAAACATTCGAGGACAAAAATTATGCCCCTATCTTGGTCCTAAAAAATATCCAAATCAATAGATAATAGGCCCTTATGTTAGTGAAATAGGTTCATATGGTCCTGTTTGATCCTTATTAATCTGATTCACTGGCGATTTTATTATTATATGACCATTATGGTATCTAGCCAATTTGATCCACGGCCAATGAGCACAGCCAAGTGGTGAAACTAATATGATTTATATTGGAGGAGCAACCATTTAGGCCCACAGCCGTTATATTTAGTGGCCGTTTTGGTCTATAGCCGCTACGTGCTGAGCGTTGTAATTAGATGGGTCAGTTTGGTTGGGGAATGAGAGGGAGAACAATGGGAGAGAGAAGAAGAGATATAGTATAATATAGGAGGAGGAAGGGATCGGGAGGAGGAGGAAGGGATCGGGAGGTCAGAAATGTGTGAGACTTGATGGGAAAAGCATTAGCGATAGATGGAGTGTGTGGCGAGATAGTGACGTACCGGTATAGAGGTGAAGTAGTGATGGAATGGATCTGGAAAAGGTGTAGATTAGCATGGGAGAGGAAAGGGAGCCAGAAGACTGGAAATCAAGTATAGCAGTCCCCCTACCGAAAAATGTACAAATTAATCTAGAAGGGGGATCTAATGGATGTTATTTTAAGTTTGATGGAGGTCTAGAGAGGAAACTAGAAACATAATAAATAAATTAAAAAATCGACCAAAAAGTGAACCATCCCCCTTAAAGGAGATCTATCAGAGAAGGTCAAGTAAAATAGTCTGCATACCTTTGATTCCTAGAGGTCTTTCCTACACCGAATAAACTAGTCCAGCGTTGTCAAGAATAAATAACACCCCGTTCTTAACATTAATCATCAATTACAAACCCCAATGTACTTGAATAAACTAATGAACGCATATGGTCCTACCGGGATTCGAACTCGGGACACCACACCCAGATCATAAGCATCTAAACCATTACACCACTAACACATGCAAATTACGCCACCGTACTCAAAGGGTTACATTAGTCTGGTATCCAAAATAATTCAGTTCTCTTCTTCATAAATCATTCGGGAGTTCGTCGGCGTTCGCTCGATATAGGACAAGGGACACCATTTCTTAGACCTTGACCTTTAAAATACAGCCGTGTGTGTGTGTGTGTTGGGTGTGGAGGGCATTGTGTACAGGTGGGAGGGAGGGAGGGAGGGAGGGAGGGAGGGAGGGAGGGAGGGAGGGTGGGTGGGTGGGTGGGTGGGTGGGTGTGTGTGTGTGTGTTTGTGTGTGTGTGTGTGTGTGTGTGTGTGTGTGTGTGTGTGTGTGAGATGGGAGATGGGCTGAACCTGTCAGAGTGGGGGTTGAGCGTCCCCTGCCTCCCAGAGCTCAACCTCACTTTATCTTATGCTGAATATGTTTCAATACTTTTTGACGTAGTTAATGGATTTCTTCTTCGATATCCGACAACAAAATGTGACTTCCCCAATTTGAACTAACTGATTTTGTCTACTCTACTTCTGACTATCAAATTGACTTCCCGAATTTGTCAACCCCCTGATTTTGACTATTTCATTAGTACTATACTACTTTTTCTTCTAGGGCAAACACTCTACACCAGGTATTATAGAGATAGCCGGTTTGCCACAGTTATAACAGAAAACCGATTACGGCGGATGGCTGTGGCCTGCTGAAGTCCATCCGCCTCTCTATTTTGCCTTGGGGTGGGTGTTTGACTGTCTCTCTATATTTTTCATATATCTGTGTTAATTTCAACTCTTTTCACATGTGTGTGTGTGTGTGAGAGTGAGTGAGTGAGTGAGTGAGTGTGGGTGGGTGTGTGTGTGTGTATGTGTGTGTGTGTGTGTGTGTGTGTGTGTGTGTGTTTTTGTGTGTGTGGGTGGGTGTGGAGAGAGCATTGAGTACAGGTTTGTGTAGTGTGTGTGTGTCATATAAATGCATACTCGTGCAATGATTATAATATTGAATCTTCAGCTTATAATCGTCCCCTGCAAATCTGCAACTCCTCTCTACCTATATATCAATATGCAGTACATGTGCCTAGATGTGTGTAATGTGTAGTTGTAGCTAGGCTTTATGTATAGCCTACTGTACATTATGTTGTTTTCACCTGGCGTAATTGTTAATGGAAAACATGAAACTACTATGTCTCTGCATCATAATAACTTAATGTTTTCATGATAAATATACACATTTCTCTATAAAATTGTAGTATAACTGTAGGACCTAGTGAAAAGAGTAGCCAAAATCGGTTAACAAAAGGCCGGGAAACTTCCGGCAATTAAGCCCTTCAACAAAATAATTTAACACAATCATATTATTCTCAAGAACGTCGCACCAGACAATTTTAAGTTCTTATCAACCCAGGCTGGATGTCGATCTATCTTCGTTTTCTCTCCACTGGGACTGCCTTCCCTTTTCTCTAAAAGTGGACCATGAATCCCAGTACGTACTTCTAAATTATTGATCTGCTTTCATTTTTTATCAGCCTTACATTCCACAGCAGCCCCCCCCCCCCCCCCCCCCCCCCCCCCAAAAAAAAAAAAAAAAAAAAAAACACTGCTCGCTCTCGCGCTCTCTCTCTATATATATATATATATATATATATATATATATATATATATATATATATATATATATATATATATATATATATATATATATATATATTGCGTTCAGTCCTGGTGTCCCTACTGCCAAAAAGATAAAGACAAACTGGAGTGAGTTCAACGTAAAGTTACCAAAATGATACCGTGTTTGAGGAGCAAACCATATGATAAGCGTCTTGAGGAGTTGAATATTTTGCCCCTAACACGGCGGAGATTAAGAGGTGACTTAATTCAAGTTTTCAAGATCATCAAAGGTAGGGATGTACCGATGTGTTTGTATCGGTGGTATCGGCCTCTTTTAGGGGTATCGGTGTATTGGTATCAGTGGTATCAGCCTGTTTTCGATGTATTGGTATCAGTATCGGTGAAATATTGGCCGATATCGCCGATACTTTAAACTGTATTTACGCTCTGTATTTTCCCCTCTTTTATAATTTGTTGATCAATCCTTTTCCTGTTTAGGGACTTCAGTCACTTCAGGATTGGCTATTGACTGACTTAAGTTCGTGGCATGGGTGTCAATGAGGTTAAGATTTAAGATATACGATTATGAGACTAGTTTTATAGCCTACTTACATTCACAATTTAATTTTCTAGAAAGAAGTATCGGTATCGGTATCGGTATCGGCTAAGTATCGGTGTATTTACAGTATCGGAGTATCGGTATTGGCTCTAAACTGAGTATTGGTATCGACCAAAATAGTGGTATCGCTAGATCCCTAATCAAAGGCATCGACAATTTGAACTGCAGTAAGTAACGTACTTTACAATCGACCAGCCAAATTACACAAGATGAAATGGTTACATTATCATTGGTAAATAATTTTATCTTGCATGAATCTAAGAACGTCTTCTTTAATCGAGTTGTCAATCTGTGGAATGGGCTTCCCCGAGATGTTATAGAGTATAGACTGCAACACCGTTGATTTCTTTAAAGTCCGCCTAGACAAGCACCTGGCTCGAAATCCATGGATGACTGCATTTGTAAATGAATAAAAAAAATCCATAGTACCGTACTGAATTGTTGTTATATTAACCTAATTGAATTCACACTTTATCATATATCCTCTCTCTCTCTCTCTCTCTCTCTCTCTCCCCTCCTCCGTGTTGAATTCTGCATTAACCCAGGCCCCGCTCGCCGCTACCCACCTTAAATCCTTTATTCCTGACATTTCCTCTCCCCCTTCCTTCCTCTCGTCCGGATGCCTTGAAGATACACGCACTACACACGATTATAAGTGTGAAAAGGGGTATAAAGATCTACACTTGTATTGGTATATTAGCATTAATAAACCCATCTATTACTGTATAAGGTTAGAAAGATATATTATTGCCAATACAAGGGTAGCCTATATAATATGTCCACAATATTCTAACATGTTATCGGGAGGTCCGGAGCTAATGTGGACGAATATGCGCAGACTACGTACAGACTTTGAACCATTATTATAAGCATACAAACGATATCACTATAAATGGTACCGTACATACATGTGTGTGAATTTGTATTTTGTTTTTGTGTGTTCATTGTTTTCTGTTGTGATGTCCCTCTTCGGGCTCTGTCTTGAGTCCCCCCCCCTCCCCCAAATAAAATAAAATAAAAATAAAATAAATAAATAAAACAAATAAATACATAGGAAAAGTGGGGATTGGGTCTGATTATATACATACATACATACCGTACATACACATAGTGCTTTATATAGTTCCCATATAG
The DNA here is from genome assembly GCA_032716605.1 of Paralithodes platypus. NCBI lineage: Eukaryota > Metazoa > Arthropoda > Malacostraca > Decapoda > Lithodidae > Paralithodes > Paralithodes platypus. The sequence goes on along the minus strand of CM064577.1, from coordinate 17,201,600 downwards.
GCCTAATGTATTTGCGACAGTAATGATATATACAGCAATGAAGTATGGTATATGGCAAACCTATAAAACACATAAACATAGATTGGCCCCGTGTCCGGCAAGTCGCATACATTTACCGAGGGTTCATTTATATTATTTATGACCGTTTGATTCCTAGAGGTCCTTCACAAGCTGAGGAAAGGCGTCTGACAATAACATCAATAAAGTAAATATATTGTGGTCTGGTTGAAGAGATGAAACAGGACATTCAACTAGACCCACTTACAACAAGACATAAAGAGGCCGTACAAAACAGATGATTAACAGAATCACCAACAACTTAGCGGAACATTACCTACACTCTACAAACAGATATTAACACCATATGAGGAGGAGCACTTTATTGACAACGTTTCGCATATAGCTTCATCAGGCTATATGCGAAACGTTGTCAATAAAGTGTTCCTCCTCGCATGGTGTTTACATTAATTCTGTCTACTTTTCAAAGTATGTTTGTATCACTCTACAAACATATGGTTAACAAAAACAACATAATATACCACACGTATCAAGTACCGGTATCCTAATTCAAGATATATAGTCTATATATCTTGGCCTAATTAAGCACTCAATCTTCCCACGAAGCATTCAAGTGAAATAACCTGCCAACTCGCATAGCCTACTATAGCTACTGTAATAGTCTCATTTGTTTATATACCGGTATATACAGTATATATATATATATATATATATATATATAAATGAATGGCACGAAAGGTCTTAAATTTGACAACGAAATGGGGCGAAAGGTATTAAAATCGCCAAACTAATGGGCCGAACGTCATACAATCTGAAAACTAATGGGGCTAAGCATGAGCTTTAGAAGGGGGACCAGAATAATAAACGGCTCATCTCCCCTTAAGTTAAGATGATAAAATATACCAAATGTTTAGGTTTTTAAGGGCGAGAAGGGTTTGTTCAAGGGTGTGAATGAGTTGTGAATATGACGGGGAAATTAAGAAATTACGGTATATAAAGGTATGATACGTTAACCCGTTCCGTACCGGCAACGTCTTGTATACGTTAACCCGTTCCGTACCGGCAACGTCTTGTATACGTTAACCCGTTCCGTACCGGCAACGTCTTGTATATTTCATTTTAGCTATATTTAATCGACTTTGTGCAGTTTAAGAAGGCTCTGTGGTAGTAAACAAGATTTAGCCTAAGTGAGATAGTTCGAAGCCTGTCCTTTTTTTAACTGAATAAAATAGTCTAACAGTAACCAGAATAAAGTTAAAAGGATGGCGCCGGTACAGAAGGGATTAAAGGGGGGATAAAAACATATTCTGGACCCCCTTCTCCCTCCTGATTAGCCCCATTAGTTATGAGATTTGATGTAGTTTGCCCCATTAGTATGGCGATTTTAAGATATTTCGCCCCATCTTCTTGTCAGTATTAAGGCCTTTCATGCAATTTAGGTGTCGATTTTTTCCTTCCGAGCGATTGCGAGCCTGTAAATTAATGACCGAGACATTATTCTATCGAAAAATGTACAACTTTATCTTGAAGGGGGGGGGGGTTTACGAAGCTTGATGGAGGCCTAGGGCGGAAAAAAATACAAAAAATAATAAATAAACATATAAAGACGCCAATCCCCCCTTAACCCTTTGACTACCGGGGATGTATGTTGTATTTTATCAGCTATATTTAGACGATTTTAGGCAGCTTAGGAAGGATCTGCGGTAGTAAAAGGGGTTAATTCCGATAGTTTGTAGTCTCATAATTGCCACACTACCATCCTAAGCCGAATAAAATTGTCTAAAAACAGCTAAAATCAATTAAAGAAGACGTCACCGGTAATGAAGGGGTTAATGATACAGCCAGTGTCACACGATCGACAACTCTTTCAGACAATCATTTCAGTCACGATTTTAAGCTATTTTATAAGACGAATTAATGTCCACCTATATTTGATTCAGAAGCCGCCGCCATATCCGAACGACTAACAAAAGAAATCCGGATATAGCACTCTCGAATCGGAGTTTATTCTGATGGAAGGATGTTGGAGGGCGGTCGAGTGTTTGAAGAGAGAGAGATATGCGAGAGCGAGAGAGAAAGAGAAAGAAAGAGAGAGAAAAAGAGAAAGAAAAAGAGAAAGAAAGAGAGAGAGAGACAGAAAGTGTGAAAGTGAGACAGAAAGCGATAGATAGATATATATATATATATATAGAGATATATATAGATATATATAGAGAGAGAGAGAATGAGAGAGAGAGAGAGAAAGAGAAAGAGAAAGTGAGAGAGAGAGAGAGAGAGAGAGAGAGAGAGAGAGAGAGAGAGAGAGAGAGAGAGAGAGAGAGAGAGAGAGCCCATATAAAATGAGTAACTATAGTTAAAATACATTTCATATCAAACTGCACGAAAATCAAGGGTAGACCTACATTTGACATCAAGTACAGCCCCTGTATGCTATATTACATTATCTAACTAGGCATTTTCTGTGGAGGGGGTGTGGGGTTACAACTTAGTGGTGGGAACTATAAGGATTGAAGGGATAAAATAAAGGGAAATATACATCAAATAAAGCAAATTAACAGGAAAAAGAGGAACACAATAGGTAACGATACGCTAAACAGCAAACAGATACGAACTCGAATAAAAGTACCAAAGTAGAAACGGGTGTAAAAGCAAGAACAGAAAGACGTCCGCAATGGATATCTACAACACTTTACCAACCAACACGAATTGGTTACATTTCCTCTCTTACCTTAGGTTGCCGGGTAGAAATTCCGGTCAGGTGTAAAGGACTCGCCACGGAAGTTCCCGGGTTTGTTTACATGTGTTTAGCGGGGCCGACGACTCTCACGTGCCGAACACACCCCTCGCACCGCCCCACTCACGCACTATTTCACTCTTCGATGGTTTAGCGGACTTCCTTTTCTAATTTTAGTCTAGTTACGGTCACACTAAGTTAAGCTTAAGGTACTGTCACACTTTGTTAAGCTTAAAGTACTGTCACAATTTGTTAAGCTTAAGTTTGGGTTCAAGTCTAGGAATAATTTCAATAAGATGGCAACCTTTTTGGTATTGTTAGTATTACTGCCAAGAGATTTTATTCAGTTTATGCTCTAGGGGACTACGACTTTTTCATTATTATTGTTACTACCAGAATAGTCAGTTCATGTACTGTATGTTACGGTACTAAGACTGTCTTTTCCTTTGCTGTTTACATTACTGCCAGGCAATTTTATTCAGTCTACGCATGGATTGATGCCAAACTTCTTTTCCATAACAGTAATTCAAATTATCGCCAGACCTTTTATTCAATGTATGTTAGAATTGACGCCAGGGAGTCAAACGAGTTAGAAAAGTGGCCTCAATATGATACTGAATTTCCCTATTGCTATAATTATGAGATTATATTATTTCTCACGGCTGAACAAACATGATGTACAGTATAGGAGATAGCTTAAGCGACTGTCCCCTTCAGAGCAATACCGAGTTGTTATTGTTGTTGTTTTATCTAATAACTTGGCTTATCACCCGATAATATATTCAGTTTAAGGTAGGATTAATTCCTACTTCAAAGAGTTCAGTAATTGTCCGTCTCGTTTAACTGGACATTCTTGTTTTCACTTTCACTAACGACTGAATACTATAATTTCACTTAAAAGGAGTGTAACTGGGCTGAGAAACGCTCACAAAAATTAAAAAGTCAAAATCCACCGTGTTTTAATGTTCTTGACGGCAAAATATTATATGAATCTTTTTTACTTCGTGGCAAGGTCGACCAAAAAGTTTCCTTATAAATTGAGGCGTGTTGTAAGTTATGGTGCCTGACTAGCGAGCTGTCAGTCTCGTGTGGCGTGTCTGAAAGTTAGCACCAGAATCCGTGAATGAATTATGGACAGGAATAGTATGCGTGGTGTGGAAATCACGCGCCGCGGCAGTCTTCGCCTTAAACTTTCTTAATGCATAATTATTTAATCCGGGATTTATGGACGGTGTTGAATTTATGGTGATATTTTGAGTCTGTGAACTACTGAGACAATCACCAAGTTAATCAATGAACGCATGACTGGTTCAAGAACTTTGAAGAACATTGACGTGAACACTGAACCAACGCGCGAGCCTAGTCCAGTAAAGTCGATGTATACGTCCTTCCTCGCCAGCGGCCGCAGCCACACTGATCTTATTCCCGAATTCGTGCCACTGTCTCGTCCCACCTCGGAGTCGATTACAAGTCCTGCCTCGGGTCTGGCTCATCATGCTCTGCAGTTGAATGGGCGCGGTTATTCATCTTTGTCTATCTGTTTCCTAGATGAGGAGGAAACGAACATAATAACTAAAGCCATATATGCAGATTTGTTTCTCTATGTGAGTGAGGGAAGATTTTGTTTTTCTATGTGAGTGAGGGAGACAGAAGGCAGAACTGCCTGTAGCGAGTGCCTCCCCCAGAGTAGAAAGAGTGAACTAGTGAACAACCGACTTCGTTTTTTTGGTCCAACAATATTAATCAAAACATTACGCCCCTCTGCCTAAACTATCCGACATAGGCTACAATCACGGATTGTATTAGTTAGTGTAAATAGAGTACGTTTGGCCTTATGTATAATAATATATAAACTGTTAAACCTGGCCAGCGTAACAATGGAACCCTCAGCACCATCTTGCACCGGACACCTTCAAGACACCAGGTGAACCAGCGTCCTGCACTATCTACCTCAGGTCACGGTTGAGTGCTGGGGGAGGGGAAGGGATGGAGGGAGGAGGGAGAGGTGGAGGGAGACGGGGAGGGGAAGAGGATTGGTGGAGGGAGAAGAGGTGTAAGGTATAGGTGGAGGGGAAGAGGGTTGGTGGAGGGAGAGGGAGGAGGGGGAGTGGATTGGTGGTGGGAGACGAGGAGGGGAGGGGGTTGGAGGAGGGAGACGAGGAGGGGGAGGGGGATGGAGACCGGGAGGGTGAGGATATTGGTGGAGGGAGTACAAAGGAAATCAAGCAACAACAGATCTAGTGACCCTTCTAGGTTGCTTGTCCTCCAAAACACTGAGGATCAAGTGTCCAAACAGTGGTTTAGAGTGGTAAGGGAACATTGGAAAGGGAACTACTGCCCTGGAACTAATGTCCGTGGCAGGACTAGGAAGTTAGTAGGGGACATATGGGTTAGTAACTGAGGGGAGGATAAAATAAAGTTATTCATTTACAAACGCAGTCGTTCGCGGGTTTGATGCGAGATATTTGTCTAGGCGGAGTTTAAATGAATCAACGGTGCTGCAGTCTATAACGTCTCGGGGAAGCCCATTCCACAAGTTGACAACTCGATTGAAGAAAAATTCTTAGATTCGTGTGAGTTAAAAGATTTACCAATAATTTTGCAACCGTTTCCCCGCGTGTAATTAGATTGGTCTATAATGAAGTACTTACTACAGTTCATATTGTCGATGCCTTTGATGATTTTGAACACTTGAATTAAGTCACCTCTTAATCTGCGCTGGGTTAAAGGAAATAGATTTAATTCTCTAAGACGCTCTTCGTATGGTTTGTTCTTTAGGCTAGGTATCATTTTGGTAACTCTACGTTGAACTCGTTCTAGCTTGTTTATGTCTTTTTGGTAATAAGGGCACCAGCATTGAACGCAGTATTCCAGAAGAGGGCGGACTAAGGAATTGTAAAGGGTTAGGGTAACGTCTTTGGATTTATGCTCAAATGACCTGCCTATAAAGCCAATTATTTTGTTTGCCTTCTTAACAACTTCTGAACATTGTTGACTCGGTTTTAGGTTACTCGATATTGTTACTCCCAGATCGGTTTCTCTGTTTACATTCTTAAGCTGAGTGCCATTCATCGAATAGTTTGCTTTCTCATTTAGGTATCCGATATGTAGTACTTTACATTTATCCGCATTGAAACTCATTTGCCAAATTTGGGCCCAATGTGACAATTTATCTAGATTGTGTTGCATATCGTCAACTTGTTCTTTTGAGAGTACGCTATTTGCAATTTTTGTATTGTCAGCAAATTTTGAGATTGTACAGGTGAGACCCTCATCTATGTCGTTGATGTAAATTAGAAAGAGAATTGGTCCTAGTACCGATCCCTGGGGTACCCCGCTACTTACATTGGTCCATTTAGATGCCTTACCGTTTATGACTACTCTTTGCTTTCTGTCGCTGAGCCAATTTTCTATCCATTTCAACACACCGTCTTGTATTCAATGCGCTTTTAGTTTTAGCAGTAAACATTTGTGGGGAACTTTGTCAAAGGCCTTTTGAAAATCAAGGTATATAATATCTACAGCTTTACTCTCATCGTAGAGGTTGAGGATATCGTGGAAGAAGTCTAAGAGGTTTGTTAAACAGGAACGTTTTTTACGAAAGCCGTGTTGAGTATCTTTAAGTATGTTATTTTCCTCTAAGTGATTTACGAGTCTGTCTCTTATGACAGTTTCTAGCATTTTACATACAACTGAGGTTAAGCTAATTGGACGATAGTTACTGGGTAGGGATTTGCTGCCTTTTTTGAATATCGGTGTTACGTTGGCTATCTTCCACTGATCAGGCATAGTTCCAGACTGCAAGGATTTATTGAATAGTAATGTCAGTGGTTTGGAGAGCTCATCCTTAGCTTCCTTTAGAACTCTAGGCGAGATTGTATCAGGTCCAGGCGTTTTATTTACCTTGAGTTTATCTAAACAATTCAATACTTCTCTCTCTGTAACGGTGATATTGCTTAGAACAACTGAATTATCAATCTGAATCGGCAATGGTGTAGGGATATCACTGAGGTCTTCTGTTGTAAAAACTGATGCAAAGAAGGTATTGAGGGCATTACTCATTTGTACTTCGTCTTTGGTGTATTCTCCATTTTCATCGACTAACGGTCCAACAGTTGAAGTAACTACTTTTTTCTTTCTGATATAACTATAGAATTATTTCGGGTTTGTTTTACTTTGATTCGCAATATGTAACTCTAGGGTCTTTTTACTTTGCTTAATTAACTTTTTGGCTTTGCGTCGTAGCTCTACAAATTTCACCCGTTCTTCGTCATTTTGTGAGGATTTTAATCTATCATTAGCAATTTTGTTTAGCAAGCAGGCAGTTTGAAATATCTTTATTCCACCATTTGGGCTTATTATTATGGCCTGGACGCCGTATTTTCGATGGTATGCAGTCTTGCACTGCTTTTAGGTAAGTGGTTTCGAATAACTTCCAAGATGTATTTATGTCGTTATTGTTAATTAAAAAGCTCCAGTCACTTCTTTAACATAGCTCTAAATTTATGAAAGTTTGCTTTCTTGAAATTAGGGACTTTTTCGATGCTACTATTTGGTTCGTTACTAGTAAAGAGAAGAGGATTGGTGGAAGGAGACGAGAGGGGGGGGGGGGGAAGACTGCTGGAGGCAGAGGGTGAAGGGGAGATAATTGGTGGAGGTATACGAGGAGGTGGGGGAGGCATCAAGAAGAAGACAGCCACTCATTACTATTCATTAAAGAGTAGAGAGAAATACAGTCACTCATTAGTACCAGGTATTTGTAGAGGGAGGAGTAGAGAGAAATACAGGGGGCTAAAATAGAAGAGAGGGAGAGGGGAGGAAATAGCAGATGAGTGAAGGCAGTTTGGTGAAAGGAGAGGAGACAGGACGGGACAAGGGAGGGGGGGGGGGCGGGGGGGGGGGAGGAGAGGGGAGAGGGAGAGGACGGGACAAGGGAAGGGAGGGGGGCTGGGGGGGGGGGGAGAGAGATGGACGAGAGACAAGACTAGATAAAGGAGAAGGGGGATGAACGCGTAAGCAGGATGCAAAATCTGTTTTGTGCAACCGACTATAGGGAAGTTGGTATACCTCCGTACAGTCACGATCAAATGTAGTGTCCCACTTACATCATTTCAAATTTTTCTCTCCTATAAAAATCAATACAAATAATCCATGAACATATTCATTCAATTAGTGGGTTTTTCCTGAGCATGGAAACGAGGGGTGCAACAGAAGGAGGGAAGAGGGGGTGCAAGAGATGGAGAACACTGAAGAAATACGCCCAATGAAGAAAAAATGAACATGGATAAGAGCTTGAAAAATCTATAAGGGAGAGAGGGGGAATAAGAGATGGAGAACACAGAAGAAATAAGGACAATAAAGGAAGAACAGACAAGAAGAAGAGAAGGGGAAAATATGGAAAGGAGAAAGCAAAGAAAGGAGGAATGAGGATAGAGAAGAGAGGTGTAAAATAAAGAAGGGAGAGAGGGGGATAAAAGAGATGGAGAACACAGAAGAAATAAGAACAATAAAGGAAGAATAGACATGAAAAAGAGAGGTAGACAATAAGAAAGGGAGAGAGAGAGAAATCACATAAGAAATACGGACAATACAGAAGGAGGCTCAGAGGGCAGGCGACAACAATAGACGACCCCACTCCAGATGATGGTGAAGGGGGAGGTGGGTGGAGGGTATGGGTTCGTGGGTTGTGTTAAGTGGCTGGTAAAGGCACAGTTCCCTCTATGGTCACTCTGGCTACCGTACAGACCACTAAGGTTGATGATGATGATGATGATGATGATGATGAGACAACCCCCCCCCCCCCCCCACCCACCCACCCACCCACACACACACACAAAACACCCCATACATACTATTCAGGTATATACACATTCAGTATATTATGCAATCGAAATAATACAAGTCGAAGAATATAAAACGCATTGGTTTCGCCCGCAAGTCATTTCCCCCACAGTCACTTTGTCCATACTCAGAACCGACTCTCTGACCCCTATACCTAACCTATCCTAACCTTAACATCATTTAAGCTGACCTAACTGTTATTCACCTGACAAAATTAATCTAATCTGACCCAACCTAACCTAGCTTACCATACCTAAACTCAGTGACAGCTCAACCAGAATTAACATAATAGTCCTCGGACTCCTCTCTTAACCTAACCTAACAGTAGCCTACCGGTACTGATTGGGGAGCCCATGGTTTAGATCTACTTACTGAAATGGTGTACTGATTGAATTGTAGGTCAGCCTTTCTCATTCTAAAATCTCAGATTACCGTACCTTAACTGTAGTATCCAACGAACGGTGGCGAATGGGATGCCTCTGAAATAAAGACAATTAAACTAGTTAGCTCGGGATACAACATGGATTAACTTCCCACATTGCCTATGTCCCATTTTAAGATGAGACTCCTGGAACTAACCAGAAGATTTCAATTAAATTTCGATTAAAATATCATATGCATAGCTTCGGCCAGAACTGTTTAATATTATTGTTCATAATGTATGAAAGTAAGTGTTGATTAGTGAAATCTTGTCATTCAATATTTGCGGCCCAACGCATTCCTAAACAAAGGCTACAAGTATTATACACAATTATGTCTAAATCGATTTTCCAGCATGGCACAGATATTCTTGTCCATGATTGTACAGTTACCTTCAATATCCCACGACTACGGGGATTCTATTACTTAACCCTTTGAGTACCAGCGACGTGTGTTATACTTTATTCTAGTTATATTTAGAAAATATTATACAGCTTAGGAAGGATCTATGGTAGTTAAAAGGGTTGATTGAGATAATTTGAAGCTTTATTATCGATAGAGGTTCTTCGTGAGCTGAATAGAATCGTCAAAAAGTTGCCAGAATGTGATTAAAAAGACGTCCCTCGTACTCAAGAGGTTAAAATAATTTCTCGTTTACAACCCGAATTATCCTAACTGTTATAATGGTAAAAGCAGTAACCTTAAAATAGTTCAAATTATCAGGACTGGCAACCAATTATTTCAAACGATTTATTACGCTCAGTCATGTCTTCACCCACAGTCACTTCAACCGCAGTCACTTCACCCACAGTCACTTCACCCTCAGTCACTTCACTCAGTCACTGCGCCAATAGCCACTTCACCCACAGCCACTTAACCTAAGGTCACTTCACCCACAGCAACTTCACCCACGGTCACTTCACCCACAGTCACTTCACCCACGGTCACTTCACCCACAGTCACTTTACCCACGGTCACTTCACCCCTGGTCACTTCACCCAGTCACTTCACCCACAGCCACTTCACCCAGTCACTTCACCCACAGTAACTTCACCAAAAAAACAAAAACAAACTGAAAAATCGGCATCGTAAAATGAAAGGGTTAACCTAACTCAACCGACTTCTGAGGAAACTTATATATGCGAACGAACTACTTGACGAAAGGCCCAAGTAAAGCCAGCATCACACGAGAAATTTTATAGTCAACATTCGATGATCAACATTTTGCTGGCAACATTTCTAGAATATTTTGCACTTGTATCGGAAAGTAGACTGATGGTAGATGAATTGAGGTAACCGAAATATTTGAAATGTTGACCTCATAAGCTGCCAGACCAGTGTTGAAGATAAATGTTGAGGGAAAAAACGCTTGTGTGATACCGTCTTAAGGGTAAGGAATGACGGCCCAAGGTTATTGTAAAGACCCGGGAGTCAATACTAGATGGAGCCCCATTCTTCACCGTCAGGGATTTGCATTAACGTTCACTGAAAGTAGTCTGTGATCTAAATTGGAGACTTCTCGGCCCGCTCTGTCACCTGTCTCTGAGTCTCGGATTTATCAGTACCCTAACGTGAGAATCGGTAATTTTATGTTATTTTGTTCATATATTAACTCTTTCAATACGAATGACGTCTTTTCTATATTATTCTAGCCGCATTTAGACAATTTTATGCGGCTTAGGAAGGATCTGTGGTAGCTATAGGGGTTAATTTAGATAGATTGTAGCTTTTTAATCGCTAGAGGTTCTTCGTAAGCTAAACAAAATCGTCTAATAGTAGCCAGAATAAAATCAAAAGGACATCACCCGTACTAAAAGGATTAATGCACTTCGTTTTCAGTAGGTAGGTGTGGGTGGAGTGGTCTTGGTACTGAGCTGGTAATCCTAAAGTCCCAGACCCAAATCCCAATTTGTCAAAGGGAAGATCTTATTGGAATGGAATATATGTTGCACCTGGTTTCAGAACATTGCCACAAATCCCAGAGATGCCATAAACACACACTTGCGTTATATAATGTATTAGCATTGTATGAATATTCCCATATGAAGAATATGCAATAGAGGACAATCCCCAGGGAGTGAGAATCCCAATAGGAGAGTGAAAGAGTGTGTAGTACAAGATTACGAGCCAATATAGCGAAATTGGAGATGGAGCTTCAAGAAGTCAAGGTGCACTGAGCCATAGCTGAGAGACAGTCAAGGGCCACTACATGAGGGAGACCGAGTGTGTAAAACCAGGTCACAAAACTCGTCTCATTCGTTATCTGGAATAACAACTCCAGATTTATCGTATTGAGTGATCGCATTTATAAGCTATAAAAGTGTGCCTATGTCTAAAGTTAGAACTGTACCATAAAATAAAGTCTTTTGGGAGCAAATATTATATTACAGTGACTTTGTTTTACCTTCATTCATTCTATTGTGTAACAAAAACTAATAGAAAAGTTCCAGGCATTACAATTCATCTATCTATCTACTGCCAGACACAGTAATCGTCGAGAAGTGGTGGCCGCGAATGATTCGCCTTCATATATTTCCATATGTCGAGGCAAATCACTCGGTTTCTGGAAGCATATACAAAACGCGAGGGACATCCTATAAAAGTAAAATTGTATTATACAATTTCCTTTGCATATACTGTAATGACTCTTCCTAAAATGATCAGAAAGGTCTTGTTTGTGAGTAAACTATTCCGTGTTACTCCTTGTAGCTCACTCTCGGTCTCACTCTCTCTAGGTCTCACCCTCGCTCTCTCTCTCTTGCTCTCGCTCTCTCACTCTCTGTGCCCGGGTGAGTAGTGTGACAGGTCCTCTGGCGTGGTCTTTGTGTGGAGTGATTTACATGTACAGTATTTACTAGTAGGACGGCTCTCACAGGTCACAGGTCCCTCGCCTTCTATGTCAGTCACAGTAACACCTGTCCTCAACTGCTATGACCTGTTGTAATCTGCTATAATATGCTTTGCCATGGCTTTTTTTATTATCCAACTCCCCGACATTAAAACAACGAACTAGTCACCTAAACTAGGCCATTAATATTGACCTCTAGTGTCTTATATATACCGGTACCTCAAAACAGGCTAGAACTGCTATATCACTTATGATCTGTGTTATACAATAGAACGAAGGCTACAGCATCCCTTACAAGATTCCTGCTGCTTTATGCAAGGCTATTTTACTTGGCTGCAGCACGACAGAAATGGAACTCCGACATATTTCTCAGGAGTGGCATAGAACAATATTAGGAATACCCATATCTGTTCTATAAATTTACCGAAGAACCCTGAACAAAACCCCAAGGAAGTAAGGGCCCTCGGACGTTGTGCTACCCACCAATAAATGTGATGTATTTCCCACTAATACCATTGAGTCACCCACCACCACTGGCATGCGTTTCACCAATAACACTACCATAGCTGTGAACTACAATCTGTGTCACCCACCAGCACTGTTGTTTCATCCTCAACAAAACTCTCATAGTATTAATAAGCTGTGAACTGCAAGGTATGTTATTAGCATAACTTACAGTCTGTACCCCACTCTGTACCCCCTACTTTGGCAGGCTTATTCCAAACCTTCAATCCTGATTTTTGGCGAGACGGTAATCCCATCAGAGACCGGGTTACAGCAGGGAGATCCAGGTGGTCCTGCTCTTTTCTCAATAGGGGTGGATGCAGCAGCTAACAAAGTAAGGTCAGAGCTGAATGTATGGTACCTGGACGATGCAACCTTGGGTGGGTCAGTAGAGAAGAGACGTTCTAAACCGACCTAAATAACATCATAACTGTTCTCTGCAAAGCCGGGCTAGTGATAAATGACTCCAAATGAGATCTTGTTCTCCTCTACCACACACGTGAACAAGGAGAAGAAGAGACTCAGGCCCTGTTCCGAAACATATTGCCAGATGTAAAGATCCTTCAGGAGCACCAGCAAACCCTATTAGGTTCCCCACTAACTCTGGCAGCAATCCCACCAGCACTTAAAAGTTAAAAAGGAGGAGCTTCAACGTCTCGTGAGTCGCCTGATACACATCGATGCCCACTCAGCTCTGGCCCTGCTCAAGAACTGTTTCTCCATCCCAAAACTCCAATACCTCCTGCGCACATCGATGACTTACACGAACAATGGCGGCCTCCAAGAATTAGACAGCATAATCCGAGAAGCAGTGACCAGCATCACCAACGTGGAATTTAATGAACGGGCCTGGACACAAGCCACCCTTCCTGTCCGCCTCGGGGGCTTGGACATACGGAGAGCCTCGGATATTGCCTCCCCAGACTTTATCTCTTCCCTCATCGCGACCAACGACCTCGTATTGTCCATCCTTTATTCTAAACCCGGAATGACACTTAAGGGGGACGTAACAGCAGCGATTAACACCTGGAAGGGAAGTACAGGAGTAGAGGAGGAGCCTCAGGGTACCTCCAGGAGCAAGCAGAAAGCGTGGGATACCATCTCGGCGAAGAAAACTCAAGAAAATCTCCAAACGAATGCAGCCGGGGTTGCAAAAGCACGCCTCCAGGCAGACGCCAGTTCGGAGAGTGGCTTGTGGTTACACGCCATCCCCATCCCACCTCTTGGAACTCACTTGGATGCTGAAGCGCTCCGGGTCGCCATCGCGCTCAGAGTGGGTGCGGCAGTTTGTCACCCACACACTTGCAAGTGTGATGGGAGGATGGATGCTCAAGGTCACCATGCCTTGTCATGTAATTACAACGCAGGCCGCCTGCCAAGACACTCTGCACTAAATAATGTCATAAAACGGGCCCTGCAGAGTGCTAACTGTGCATCAATCCTCGAACCACATGGACTTCACAGAGAAGACGGCAAACGGCCAGAGGGGATGACCTGTTTCTCTTACAAGAATGGCGGTTGCCTCGTGTGGGATGCCACATGTGTTGACACTTTCTCCACAACCAACGCCGCCAGAAACGCCGACGAAGCAGGTGAAGCCGCCCGGATAGCAGAAAATAAAAAGCGAGAAAAATATCAAGCCATCGCCAGAATTCATCAGTTCGAGCCCCTGGCATTCGAAACTTCAGGAGTCTTCGGCCCCACCACCCTTAAGATGGTGAATGAAATAGGCCGTTAAAAATCAGAGAAGTTTCAGGAGAAACCCCGGGAAACCCTCTGGCTCAAGCGAAGACAGGGGATGGCTATCTAGGGGGGCAATGCCACCAGTGTCATGAGCGCAGTCCGACAGGACTGAGTCATGCCACTGCCTGGGGGCCCCGCAGGAGTGGTGTATCCGTAGTCTTTCCACAGTAGGGTAAAACAAAACATAAACCTTATTTGTATGTAACATGTGTGATGCACATTAATAAAAGGGGATGTGTCGGATGGTTGAAAGCCACAGTTGCTCGCGCGTTTGGGGCTAGCAACACGTATTATGAAAAACATGCATCCTCCTTCATTCACTGTCCCCCCCCTTCACTCACTCAACCCCACAATTTGCCGGAGGATAACAGGTTTTTCACAATACGTAGACGGAGGTCTTTTATAAAAAAAAAAAAAAAAACTTACAGTCTATTCACTGTAAGTAGGCGAGAAATCATGACCTCTATCCTCTGTAACTCAAAAACGACTAGAGTAATCGAGCTAATATTTATACCACATAGGAAGACTTGGCTAGGGAATAGTTGTATAAATTGACAGCCAATTTGTTCTAGCCCTTTTTTAGTTACAGAGGTTAGAGGTTACGATTTCTGGCCAACCTAGAATGAACGGACTATAGCACCTCAACATACCGGGCCAGAGATGACACAACCCTAACATCCTTCAACACTGATGAACTACTGTCTGTATCACCAGGTCGCTCACTGCAAGAACCGTCGACACCCTACACCCCAGTGAGATTTCCCATGCCACCACCAATGTTGAGGCAAGAATCATCGCCTGCCTAGCTTTGTGAGCGCCATCACCCAGGACTTATGTAGGCACTAGCTCCTGAAAAGTTATTGTTGGACCAGTGTGAATTCTTGGAACCCTATATAGCTGCTAAGACATGAACCTGGGACAAAAACTATGGGACTTGGGCTATATTTGACTATCATATTGGATCAATTCATAGTAATAATGTAATATTGTGAATGAATGAGCTTAACTGTTTCTAATAAAACTATTACACTAGGGCAAATTAATCAATATTACATTAAACTCTAAATATAACTGTGAGGGCATAAAATAGTCATCTATTCAAAGTACATAACCCAGGTTCATGTTTTGGCAATTGTACATACACTTTTCATCAATTTGTTCCCCACCACTCCTATCAATCACACCACCACCCGTCCTCTCATTACCTACCCTGTCATGAACTATTCTATCCGATTTGAGTCTTTGATCCCCAGTTCCCATTATACTACGGCAACTAGGACACCAATTAAACCAGCAGGTCTCAAACAATGCCAACTCAACCAAATCTAACTAAATAAATCCCAACTTATAGTCCTAACATAATTTAGCTTAACCTAATTTATCATTATTAGTTGAGTAGGCATTGATTGAGATCTTTTGGTTTAAATGATATACAGGCTGAGAAGTCCTGCTATGACCTACCTCATGTAGCCTACCCCTACCAGATACAAGACAGAAATATAAGACACCTAGAGATAAACAAATAAGGAAAAAGACAGGGAGGCAAGACAGACAGACAGGTAGACAGATTGATAGATAAATGTATATATTAAGAGAAACAACTGCATCCTATTATAGTCTGGAAAACTTAATACTAAACAAAGTTAATTTGGCGACGGTCCTATTAAAACCTTCACATCAGGCAGAAACTCCGAGATAAATCAAGGGTACTGACTTTTACAGCACCATTAGTTTTGTCTAAATTAAGCTGCGTGCGTGTATGTGCGTGCGTGCGTGCGTGCGTGTGTGTGTGTGTGTGTGTGTGTGTGTGTGTGTGTGTGTGTGTGTGTGTGTGTGTGTGTGTGTGTGTGTGTGTGTGTGTGTGTGTGTGTGTGTGTGTGTGTGTGTGTGTGTGTGTGTGTGTGTGTGTGTGTGTGTGTGTGTGTGTGTGTGCCATTGGTTGAATACTGCTGCCAGTTATGGAACCCCACAAACATCGGCCAAATCAGAAAACTGGAGGCAGTACAACGAACGTACACGGCCCGAATCGAAGGACTGAACAACATGGACTACTGGCAGAGACTACAACATTTAGACATGTACTCATTGGAGAGAAGAAGGGAGAGATATGTAGCAATGTACGTGTGGAAAATAATTAACGAAATGATACCAAATCTGGAAAACGAAGATGAAATTAGGACGACATACAGCAGTAGACGAGGAAAATTGTGCACTATTCCGTGTTTAGTGAGAACAAGGATGAGCTTACAAACCTTGAAAGATAATTCAATGGCTGTACACGGTCCAAGGATATATAACTGTCTCCCCAAGAAACTAAGAGAACACACAGGCTCTCTCTTAAATTTCAAGACTGGATTGGACAAATTCCTACGAACAATACCCGACAAACCATCGCTGCCACACTATTACCAAACGTCCGACGGAAACAGCCTGCTACATCAAACCAGAGCGAGGAACTACTGAGGGCGGCGCACCAGCGTGGCCCAGGACTTCGGTCCTAAACTACAATCCAGGAATCCAGGTGTGTGTGTGTTCATTTCAAGCAATTAATTACCTCCGTCAAAGAAGTTGGATGTTATTTGTTTACCTCGGTCTGTAAACAATATCTTAAAAAGCTATTAACCGAAGTTCACGAAATTGGGTGAAGGTTAAATAGGATAATCACCGAGGAACAAATGATTCCGCTTAGGAGGCGACCGGTAGAGCGCATACCTCCACCAGCGTAGGCGGGGGTATACGCCCTCCCGAGTGCCTTTCTAGGTAAGTAAAGTATTGATATCATTCACATACATACAATGGTTTAGCGTCATTATTCCATTACATGTATTGTAACGGCTCAGACGGGGTTGCCTTTCAGTAGTTGTAGTGTACTGTAGTACAATCAAGTTCCGCCACAGCACTGGCCCACTAATTCATCACTGTGACTGATGTTGATATAGTGCTAACCGTGCCTCAGCAAGACTCAACAGAGTCCCCCTGCAACACTCGCACCTGCAGTATCTGCAACCACACCAGCCTTAACAGTGTTACAAAAAGACAGCACCATAACAAGACTCTACTGTATATTAGGCAATTTAGACTATAAAACAATAAAGTCCTGCCCCAACACTGCTCCAACATGCAAACACCGTTGCCGACACAGGTGTGGTGCCAAAACAGAGCCCAGGTAAGACTCAGTCCCCTGTGGCACCTATCCGCACCCCACCAGCCTTGGCAGTGCCATACCAAGACAGTGATAAGATAAAGACTTTATTGCATAGTAATGGCTGTTGGTCCACAAGTCTATCGCCATCCCCTCTATTAGTCGCCTTGTACGACACGCAGTAGGATGCGTGAGGCATATTCTATTTTTCCTCCACCATTAGATGAAGAATCCCTTACCCCTTGGTGGGGGGGGGGGGGATACCATCAATTGTCAAGTCAGTGTACTAAGGGGCATACCACGGCAACCAATATATCGACGTGTCTGGTCAATAAACACCCAGGTCTATTATTTGGTATAGTGCAATAGAGGAGTTACGCTGGCTCGGGTATGTCGGTAATGTCTAGGTAGTCTGAATATTCTAGTACTGTACAGTCAACTAAACATGTTACGTTATAGTGTCACGTATAGTATCAACAGTTATAGGAAGATATACTGTACATAGCAAGGTAGAGCATGGCAACATAAATAGAGGTAAATAGAGTGAGAGCGAGAACGG
>CM064577.1:17031291-17178791 GCA_032716605.1 Paralithodes platypus | reverse complement strand
TAGAAAATCTTATTCAAATATATGCCACTACTCCTTTGCACCAATATCTTACACAACATTTTGAATGATACATCTTGAATTACTCCATTGTTCAAATAAATTATACTACACTATCTTACTCTAACACAATAAATTATACTACACTATCTTACTCTAACACAATAAATTATACTACACTATCTTACTCTAACACAATAAATTATACTACACTATCTTATTCTAACACAATAAATTATACTACACTATCTTATTCTAACACAATAAATTATACTACACTATCTTATTCTAACACAATAAATTATACTACACTATCTTACTCTAACACAATAAATTATACTACACTATCTTACTCTAACACAATAAATTATACTACACTATCTTATTCTAACACAATAAATTATACTACACTATCTTACTCTAACACAATAAATTATACTACACTATCTTACTCTAACACAATAAATTATACTACACTATCTTATTCTAACACAATAAATTATACTACACTATCTTACTCTAACACAATAAATTATACTACACTATCTTATTCTAACACAATAAATTATACTACACTATCTTACTCTAACACAATAAATTATACTACACTATCTTACTCTAACACAATAAATTATACTACACTATCTTATTCTAACACAATAAATTATACTACACTATCTTACTCTAACACAATAAATTATACTACACTATCTTATTCTAACACAATAAATTATACTACACTATCTTATTCTAACACAATAAATTATACTACACTATCTTATTCTAACACAATAAATTATACTACACTATCTTAGTCTAACACAATAATATCTTCTCTATTAATCCCTGGCACCAACATCTAACACAAAAACACCTTACACAATATCTTACATACAAATATCTTACACAACTTCCTTTCCTCCAGCTCCCTATACAGCACCATAAATGTCACATCCAATCATCCGCGTTCTCTCCTTTCTGTCTACATTTATCCTCTACTTCAATCGCGCGCACACACGCACGCACGCACGCACGCACGCACGCACGCACACACACACACACACAGATAAACAAAATATGTTAATAACACACATCGACCTAATGCAAATTTATATTAACCACTAACCAGTAGTATTCGAACTGTTAAATTAGTTAGTGCGTTACCACTGTGCTACCAAAATGATGCTGCAGTTATTGATACACTGGAACATAAATCTGCACCACATTAGTTGAACATACAAATAGATTTTCAAAAGTTGTCAATGCGAATGCAGAAAACCGCCAATTCAATCCCCATTTCCCTAGTTAATAGTCCTCTAGGAAAACACACAAAACAATTAATTCCCTGACGGTGGGGCTTGCACATTCGGATGCCATAGTTTCTAGACCACACATAAGAATTCGTGGACTTCCTATGTTTGTTTTAAATATGGCAATTAAAACTATCTGGATTGATTATATTGGATACAACTTACTTGTAAAGATAATTGTAGGCCTATTTAGTTGTGTAGTTGATGGATATTAAATAATATTCATAATTTCGTTTCTAGAGACATACTTCCATAATTAGAAATAGGTTAAGTCCACGAATATTAATGAGTGTTTTTTTTTTCTATGTGATTGAGGGAGGCAAAAGGCAGAATTGCCTATAGCGAGTGCCTCCCCCATAGTTGAAAGAGTGACAGGGCCAAAATCAAGGGAAGATCGAGCCAAAATGCCTGGACACACGGAGTTTGAAGCAATTTAAGTCATAGGAAGAGGGAAAGAGGGCTGCATACTATAGCATCGGAGTGTACATTAATCCCCAGAATTATATGATGGGGCTCAGCGCATTACAGTTTGAAAGTCAGACCGAGTGACAAAAACAAAAACAGAATGACAGAAACGCAGACATACAGAATAATTCAACAGGCAGATGGCTATAATCAATAAACGGAAAAAGAAACTGGGTTACAGAAGAAAAAAAAACACATAGCCTTCTACCTACAGTACGCAATGGTTAAAAAAAAAAAAATATATATATATATATTATTATGTTCTCTCGACTAACCAACTTTAATCCTAAACGCGATTAATGAAATTAACAAACACATGTGGCAGTCCGGGGACCAAGGATATACAAATAAAAACAAAAATAAAACAAAATCTGAAATCTCCAATCTAGCGAACATCTATTACGGTAACGGAAAAAGAAACTGAATTATACAAAAAACATAAAGCCTTCTACCTACGCAAAGGTTAAAAAAAAAATCTCCAATCTAGCGAGCATTTCCATACGTCGGGAGGGGCTGATGGTTCCAATACCCGGGCCTGAGGGAGTGTCGGGGGGTGGAGGAATGGGAATAAAATTTGACCTAAGCTCCCCCCGTCACAATGAAAAACGGTGATTCGGATACTTTGAAGTGAGGGGGTGTGGGGGAGGAGGAGAGGGGGGGGGGTCGTGAGGCGGAATAGGAGCGTATGTGTGCGTAATTGGAAGGGAGGGGATTTGAGATGAGAGAAGGAGAGGAGGGGAAAGGAAGGGGAGGGGTGGGAGGGTGAAGGGAATAGGAGCGTATGGGTGTGTAATTGGAAGTGAGGAATGGAGGGGGTTTGAGGTGAGAGGGAGGAGAAATGAGGTGGGAGGAAAAATGAAGCGAGAGGATGAAAGGAGGAGAAATTAAGTGAGGGAAGGAGGGGAGGAGAAGTGAGGTGAGGGGAGGACAAGTAAGGTGAGAGGAAGGAGGGGAGGAGAAGTGAGGTGAGAGGAAGGGGATTGAAGGGATAGGAGGGAGAGAAGTGGAAGTGTCATTGGGGAGTGGAGAGGAAGAGGGTGGTGTGTGATGGAGGGGAGGCCTGGAGTTAAGGATGGCGACACTGAAACATTTAAGGGGGAGGGGGTCGCTTTTTAGTCAGAGGGTTATTAATATGTTCTCTCCACCAACCTTTCAGACAGTCTTTACCTATATACGGTACTTCCCACAGATCTTTATGAAACTGCATAAAATCGTCTAATAATAGCCAGGATAAACTGTCAAAATGCGTCACAATCTTCAAACGGTTAATATAATTAAGGTACCTTACATAACGACCGGGCTAAAATATAGTTGTTCTGTAGGGGCAGCTTCTAAACAATCAATATTATTAAGTGTGATGACCACGTATACATTATATATTATAAGTGTTACTATAACCTGCTAAACAAGGTAAGGTGCATTTGTCATAATATGAGTTACATACTATTGATAACAACTCAAGTAATCGAAATTGTGTATTTAATTGAAATTCAACGTTCCAGTTGGGCCTACACCAATCATAAGCATACACACTAATATATATATATATTTTTTTTCTATGTGATTGAGGGAGGCAAAAGGCAGAATTGCCTATAGCGAGTGCCTCCCCCATAGTTGAAAGAGTTGAAAGAGTTATATACATAGTGAGAGATATATACTGTATATGAGAAATATATAAGTAGCTAGCCTAACTAGATATATGACCTAAAAATAAATGAAATGAAAGAAGCTAAGAGAAGAACCCCAAACAATACATCCCGTGCACGAACTCTAGTCAAAGCTCTTATTTAATACAAGACCTGTTACGAGAGCGTGGGAGGGGGGAGGGGGGAGCACATGACTATCATAAAATATAATTCCCAGTTATAACTATTTTTTCCTTTCTTCTTTCATTGTTTAGTATTAATTGTAATATTAATGGTGACCTAGCTAATCTCTATAACACAGTGACACATAAATAACCTCATGCAGTTTAAAAACAGGGCATATTCTGGCCTAGCAAAAGCTTTGGTAGCTGTAATGTCTCCTTATTGCAGACTATACAAGCTGGGCATAGTTATGAAAGATAACTACTAGCATACAGTATATACAGTACCGTACCGGTACATGCATACGGTACATAGCATGCATAACATACAGTACACACATAGATAGACAGAGAGACAGGCAGAGAGATTGGGAGAGGATAAATACAAACTAGATATCCGATAGACAAATATATAGACAGATAGATAAAAACAGAGATAGACAGATAGATAGGGAGAGGATAAATACAAACTCGATATCCGATAGACAAATATATAGACAGATAGATAAAAACAGAGATAGACAGATAGGGAGAGGATAAATACAAACTCGATATCCGATAGACAAATATATAGACAGATAGATAAAAACAGAGATAGACAGATAGGGAGAGGATAAATACAAACTCGATATCCGATAGACAAATATATAGACAGATAGATAAAAAACGGTGATGGAGAAGTTCTTGCTTGGTGTACAATATTGAGGCCCTGAGATGGATCCACCTGGTCATCCTAAAGCACACCACTATATTATTACTAGTGCTGAGAGAGAGAGAGAGAGAGAGAGAGAGAGAGAGAGAGAGAGAGAGAGAGAGAGAGAGAGAGAGAGAGAGAGAGAGAGAGAGAGAGAGAGAGAGAGAGAGAGAGAGAGAGAGAGAGAGAGAGAGAGAGAGAGAGAGGAGAGAGAGAGAGAGAGAGAGAGTGAGAGAGAGAGAGAGAGAGAGAGTGAGGAGGGGGGGGGGGGGGGTGGGGGGGGGGGGGGGGGGGGGGGGTCGGTGGGGGCAGCCAATCTCACTATGTTTAAGATAAGCTGGAGTTAAGTTGGATGAATGTATGCAATAAGATAAGAGGAGTAAAAGTGAATTTGCAAAGAGAGAGAGAGAGAGAGAGAGAGAGAGAGAGAGAGAGAGATATGAGTAACCCAGTATGTTAGTGTCTCTGTGACTGTCTGAAGGCCAAGACGAGGGCCGACCTAATGAATAATATATGGCCGTGAGACATCTCCCGGAATTCGTCACGATACGTTAACAAGATTGGTTTCATACATAGATGCATATGGGTAGATAGGTAGACATAGAGGCAGATAGATGGCACAAAACTCTAACTTCCAAAACTACCCTCCTTCGGTTTCTATGCCTCTATCTGTGCCTTTGTCTCTATTTTACTTTCTGACCGTTCCATAGCTCCAATTGTGGACGGCTATCGTTCTCTTCCTCAAGCTATCAATTCCGGTGTTTTTTAGGGTTCTGTCCTGTCTCCAGTTCTCTTTCTAATAATCATTAATTATCTCAACTGTACCTCTATTCGTATCCTTTCATATGCTGATGGCTCTACCTTACACTATTTAAATAATTGTCACAACAACCCGGCAAGCAATCACGCCAAAACTCACATAACAAGGTCATGGTGCGCCTATCTTCTGATCTTTCAATTGTGTTCTGATTGGGGCATAGAAAATCTTGTTAAGGTACTTTCAATGCCTCCAAGACCCAATTTTTCCTTTTATATACCCCTCGCAATCTTCCATAAGACTACCAATTACTCTTCAACAATACACAAATCAACACTTCATCTTGGAATATTCTTGGGGTAACTTGATCATCCACCTTTCTTGGAAAGATCATATTACCACACTTGCTAAAACAGCTTCCCGAAAGTTAGGTGTCCTCAACCGTCTCTGTGCGGGGTTACAGATACATGCGCCCATGTATAGAGTATTGTTCGCATGTGTGGGGAGGTTCCACCCTCATCAACTCACTTCCTCTTACTAGTTCCCTATAATTACAAATTATTATATTAAAACCGAAACAATCATATTATATGTACAGTTAGCTGAACAACCAAAGCTCATTTGACTACGTTCTTTTGTCCATATTTCGCACTGATATTTCGTCTCTTTCCAATGGTCTATTCACAAGCTATTATGGCTCCTGTCCCTGATGTATGGGCGAGGAAGACTAAACAAATATAATGCTAAATTAATAGTAAGATTCGTTACATATGTAACGGTAAATTACGTAAAATACAGCAAGAAATGGAGTAAAGTAGAGTTGCATCACTTTCCCGCAACTTTCATGGCTGTCTCCTCGGCATTATTTAACACTAATCCGACCTAAATGTACTCGTTGCATGTTTTTAAAGCTGTGTAATATATAATTTTGAGTGGTATATATATGATATAGATGTATTAATCTCAAAATACTTTGCAATAATGCAACACAGATAAGCTGAAGTACAATAGCAAGAGCCATACTCCGGTTAAATAACTGTCCCACTGCTCGCTTACCAGTGTCGCTTTTGAATCTGATAATTCTGATGTTGCAGGTTCGAGGCCCGGCGAGGACGATGCTTTTGTTTTTTTTCTTATATTTGTTTTTCTTAGTATATTTTTACTTGTATATATAGGGTTAATAGAAGCAGAGTTGATAATAGGTTGGTTAATATTTTATATTTTTGTTTTACTATTTATGATTATCTATTTGGTTAATAAAGTTAGCATTAGTTAGAATATGATAGCATTGATTAAATTAGCTATAATGTTATATCATATTCTAACTAATTTAATCAATGCTATCATTCATAGGCTATGTTTGCTTTATTCTATATTATTAAAATGTGCCTAGGCATACTTTGTTAATTATGTTTTATATGATAGATATTAAGACTAACACATAGGCTACTAGTAGTTAGGCTACAGGTAGTTCATGCTTGGAATTAACTTATACCCGGGAAAGACTAGATTTTAACAGTTTAATAAAAAAATATACTGAAGTATGCAATGAAAAATTAGCTGTGTTGCTTACAATCACATGGTGTTCACAGTGGAGTACTGTAGCCTACAGTATAATGCTATAATTGATTAATATTACGATAAAACACATAATGCATGAAGCTTATCAATATCAAGTTAGATTGTTCTATATATTGATAAGGGTTCACTAAAAACAACAAATTATGCCTACTTTAAAGTGTACAACTTCTGAGCAAGCAGTGTCATTCAGTGCGGCTAGGCTATAGCCTACTGTAGTTTTCCCAACAATGATTCGTCGGAATGATGAATTTGGCATGCGCAACATAATTATATTAATATAGCGTAATATTCATACCGGTACCGGGTACTAATTTAAAGATATTAAACTCAATTTGAAGACAGGACACTTTCATAAAGCATATGTTTTTGTCAGTAATTCATGATAGATCTTTGTGTGTTTCACTTTGCTCGGCAAAACTGCTAGGTACCGTGTGCTAATTACGCCAAGCTGCTAGGCCAAATTTGCTCAATGAAACGCTGTTATGCTTGGTGACAGTTGTCCGTGTGATAGAGGCTTAAATTAGGCTAAGCGAATTGAAGTTGACTGAAAATAACAACAATATGGGTTGGAAGATATACATCTATAATACACATACCGATAACATACCGAGTTATGTTAACCACCACCACCACCACTACCACAATAACTACCACAACCACCACCACAACCAAGCACCATAACTACACACCATTAAAATAAGTCGTCTAGGCTATTAGTAGCCAGAATAAACTGTCAAAACTGGTCATAATCCTCTCAATGGGTTATTAAAGATAGTTATTATGTATTTCCTTCCTAGACGTCCTTACTAAACTGCATAAAATCGTCTAATAATAGCCAGAACATAATGAAGGAACGCGTCATAGTATCCTGAAGGGGTTACTTATATCACCCATATTTCTCACCTTATTTCAGCCTATTTCCTTCCCATTCTCCTCTCAGCCCGTCCGCTATTCGTCAAATACCACCTCCAGTCTCTTTCCGCACTTCTGGCACTCGAATATCGCGCACAAATAACAAAAAATAACTACGGGAGGAGCAAAGCGTCTTTACCGAGCGTCACCGTCTCTGAGAATCAAGCGAGAGTCTATAATCTTCCACCTGGGCACTTATACACAATAAAATAAATATCCGGCTTAAAAATCAACTAAACAATACAAACGTTAACTCAATATCATAACGTTGTTTATGGGAAGTGAAAATATTTATAAGGACCACCAAGAGTTAAATATGGAAGGTGAATTGATATGCCTGTCCCGGTGGGTTCCCGGATGTCACGCGTTTCCCGCCAAGACCATGGAATGCTGGGTAGCTCTCGTTTTCTGTGAATATGTATAATTTTGCTTGATCTGAAAATAGGATTATACTGCATCATGTACACTAGCGCGGTTATATATAACAATGTGTAATATACAGTATATATACTGTGTGTATATATATATATATATATATATATATATATATATATATATATATATATATATATATATATATATATATATATATATATATATATATTGCCTGGCGCCGTGATCCCCGAAGGGGTGGCCACGAACGAAGTTGTCCGTGTGATAGCGGCTTTACTAAGATTGCCTGAAGTCCAAGATGAGGGCCGACCTCTTCTGATGAATAATGTACAGGGAATTTGAAAGAAACGTAAGCCACCTCCAGGGGTTCCAGGTTTAGAAGGGCTAGGGTACGTAGATATAATAAATACGTAGATATATTAAATACATACAGGTAAAGATTGGACAGACAGTGATAAAGATAGATATATATGTGAAACAAATACACAGATAGGTTAAGATAAGTGGATATATTAAATACAAACAGCTAAAGATGGACAGACGTGGATTGGAGAGCTAAAGATAAGATAAACAGTATATATGAAACAAATATACAGACAGACAGACACAAAGTTAGGGTCACCTTGACTGTCTGAAGGTCAAGACACGGGCCGACCTGCTTTAATGAATAATTTACGGAAGAACGTGACCTACCTAAAAGGATTAGCCTAGACGGGTTAGGCTATGTTAAAACATAAATTAATACATAGCCTAATTAACCCTTTGAGTACCAGTAACGTGTTATATATGCTGTTCTAGCTTCATTTAGATAATATTATGCAGCTTAGGCATGATCTGTGGTAGTTCAAAGGGTTGGATGAGATAGTTTGAAGCCTTACTATTGCTAAAGGTCCTTAATAAGCTGAATATAATAATCTAATAGTTGCCAGAATATGATTAAAAGGAGGTCCCTGGTACGGTACTGAACGGGTTAATAATAGATAGACAGATTTAGATAAAGAGAGGTATAAAGGAATACAGGGAAATAGAGTAACAACAAATCTATCAATCCTTACGAGGCTGTTTATAGTTAATCTACCGGTACGTCATATGCGAAAGAAAGATTAGTAGTACTGTATGGAAAATGTTTGAAAAAAATCCCATTGCTAAAAGAAAAATTGTCACATAATACAAAAAAAGGGGAAAAGAACCACTAAAGATATGTAGGGTACCCGGTATATGTATCATCAGGTTCCCGGACATCTCAACCAGTAGACCATTTCAACCAGTAGCTCTTAACCAGTGCCAAATCAACCAAGACCAACCAAACCAGTGCCAAAGTATAGTACTAACCTAACCTAACCTAGCCGTATTGGTTGATTTGGTACTGATTGAGAACTACTGGCTGAAGTGGTCTACTGGTTGAGTTGTCCGGTCACCGTATCATCAACGCCATTGTTTATTTTGATTTTGATGTTTGTTGAGAAATGATTGACTACCGGTATTCATAATGGAATCCCCATTAGCAGTGGCATAGTATTGTAATGACCGCGTATTCCGTGGCAGTAGAGATAATGGTGTTCTGAGAGTGTGTAACACGGTAGGGATGGTGGTGGTGATCTGTAGTGAATCGATTTTCGCGATGGTGGTGGTGATCTGTAGTGAATCGATTTTCTCAATCTTTATGCCATTCGACAAGTAAACCCTAGACTCTCCCTCAATTAGCTGTTACAGATATCCAGTTGCTTACGTCCTTATAGACAACAGAGGGCAAGCACATAAACATAGAAACCAAGTAAAAGACAGACAGACACGAAGTTAGTGTCACCGTGACTGTCTCAAGGCCAAGAGGAGGAATGACCTGCATTGATGAATAATGTATCTTACGGGAAGTGGTCGACTTGCAAAGAGTCTAGGTTTAGATGGATTAGGATTATACATACAGTAGATTAAATATATAAATATGAATAAGTAGGTAGATATATAAACACATAAACAGACATAGGCCTATAGATACAGATAAAGAGAGAAGTATACAGACATACCGGTAGTGAGTACAGAGGATCAGAGACATGACAGATAGGTGCACACACAATCAAGCGAACATACATAACTTAAAGGCAAGCAAAACACAGAGAATCTGCTCTGATGAATTATGTACCGGTACAATGCAAGCAAAGCCTAATCGATCTGCAGGGATTCGATTTTCCGCGGAGGAGGGAGACAGTGTTCTTTTAGCGACATGGAATTAATAGAGAATTTAAATGGTAAAACTTGCAAAATAAACAAACCAAAACTGGGACAAAGACAATATAAAGGCAAAAGAACTAATCAAAATTGTTATGTGGAAACAACGCTTTAGCAAATTACAATTGTGAAATAAAAGAACACAATCCATATTAGAGATGAGATAGGCTATAACAGTATATATATATATATAACTATTGACATACAGACTGACGAAGACAAGCAGTCATAAATATAATATCTGATGAATGGGCTAGGTAGCAAGACAGACAGGGGTAGGTAACAGAGAAACAGATACCGGGCTATGATATAAAGCAAACCAAAAGAACAAAATGATTTCCTCAAATGTGTGAACGGTACCGGTATGTGTGTTTTTTTTTTGTGTCTCAATAACGACGACATATTAGTGTTATTTCTGGCAAACATTCCATGAATTTAGTCAAACTATAATAATCCAATATGGTAGGCTATCTATTCAATGGATTGACACGTCTCTTACGAAATTATTCCAAACATCGACATTTAAACATTCCCTTGAATAACTTCTATCCAGAACTAGATATTTTTGACGATTCTACTCAGTTTGTAAAAGACCTCCCCCTCCTCCCATCTTTCTTCCTTCCCCTTACCTCTTCCCTCACCCCATCTCTCCTCTTTTCTCCCTCTCTCCCTACCCATTTTCCTTACTGTCCCTCCCTTCCTCTCCTCCTTTCCTCTCTATTCTACCTTCCTTCTCTCTCTCTCCTCTTTTTATCTTCTCCTCTCCCCCTTCACTTATTTTGCAAGGTACCTAATAGCACAATATCATGCATCGTAAATTAAAAGAATGTAATGCTCTTTAAATCATTTTTATTGGGAGTATCAAAATATTAGTGATATACGGTACTGAACCGGTATTTGACATCGGATTTTGAAACTCTGCAATCAGTAGTAGGCCTATTTGGTTTATATACAGTAAGTGTATTTAATAAGAGTCCCATTGTTATTTGAGAACAAAATATTTGTTTGAAGATAGATAAAATATGAATTGGCAAACAATATGCGTAGGCTATGGGAACCTATTTATAGGTTTCATGTATTTAGTTGCCATATAGTTGCTCAATAATTATATCAACAAGTCTCCCACTGTTGCAGGGTTGGGTAGCCTATGCACTTTCCTTCTCCAAAAATATAAACAAGGGGATGTTTGTAGGAGTTGTGCAGTAGGTTGTTGGTATTCAGTCTTTGGCAACAATCAATACAGTACGGTATCTCAACTATTAAGGCAGAAAAACAAATTAATATAGATAAACATGCTGCTTGAATTAAAGTTGTATTAACTGCATCCCAATTTATAGTAGTGCCTAAACAAAATATGACTATAAATCACTTCAGTCTAATACAATACACAGCTGCACCCAGAACCCCAATAAGAACAATAGCAACAAAGTCAACCATTCATAGGCCAGGCAAAAACTGCATCCAGGACAACCATTCTAAGGGGACCCCAATCCTAAAGGGGCCTCAATCACTTTCATACGTCACCAGTCCTCCGTCCTTTGTCCTCCAAGATTTTTTAGAGCCAGCTTTCAGTTAATTGCCGGGACAGAACAGATTGGCCCCGGACAGAGTGGTATTGAAACTGTTCGATTCATGTAGGGAGTTTATTTTTCAGTGGTTCAGAGTCCGGGTGTATTTTATGCATTCACGTTCAGACCATCCTTAAACGCTATTAGAATGGGGAGGGATAGTCACAGTGCCCTGAATGTTTGAATGGAGTAATAAACTTGCATGATATAACAGGCGTATTTATTGTTATAAGACACGACAAGTTTCGACTCTCTCTCTCTAGAGTCCTCTTCAGAATACCGGGTACCCCTACACACTGTAGCCTACTCTGTACTAGGACTCCTGTCCCCTCACACCTGAAGAGGACTCTAGAGAAAGTCGGAACTTGTGTCTTAGTAACACTAAATATGCTGAATAAAATGTGGGAACCTTTAAAGGAAAACTCCAAAGATGAAAATGCAAAAAATTAGCTTAATGTTGGTACAGAACTAGTTACGAATGTAGTTTAGTGTATATATGTTTTTGTTCTATGTGAGTGAGGGAGACAACAGGCAGAACTACCTGTAGCGAGTGCCTCCCCCAAGTTGAAAAAGTGACAGGGCCAAAATCAAGGGACGTTCGAGCCAAAATAACTGGATACACGGAGTTTGAAACAATTTAAGTAATAGGATGAGGGAAAGACGGATTCTGGGAGAGAGTTCCAGAGCTCAGCTCTGGAACAGTAATAGGCCTACATATAAGTCTATAAGTTATTTCACTGTTCTACATAATGTTAGTGTACGGTACCGGTAAATGACGTAATTTTGGACGGGGAGATAATTTCGAACATTCTGGAGAAGAAAAAAAATATAATGAACCGAAGTTATAGGATAAATACATGAAGTTAAGGGAAAACAAGTATGTGTGCGGTGTTCTTCCATAATGCACAGCCATTTTTCCATAACTGTAGCTTATATACTTTTATCCAGAAATGTCCAAAGTATACCCCCTTGACCGAAGTTAGACCTTTTTACGTATACCGGTACTGCATTATAGGCCTATCTTGAGGGTTGTAGAAATTCCCACATTCACTAGGCCTATACAATCTACCAGCTGACTGTAGTTCGGTTATTTTTAGCATGCAGGTTTTAAAGACAGCTTGTACTGTACAGGCATATCATGACATGTATTTATTTTTTATTTTGTTTTCTGAAAGTGACGCATCCGAGTGTTTAAAGATCGTTGGATAATGGGGAACAAGCTTTTTCCGGGAATTGTAACTAATTTCAACTTCTGTATAATGATAAAAACTACCTATATCCAATACAAACAAACATGGGAAAAATATTGGTACTTTCAGTAATATTTGTCGCGTTGTCTTTAAAGTATTAGCCTAGTCACCGCAGTAATGTCTTTACCGCTGCATATTAAATTATTGTTCATTAGACTTTGTGGATTAACAAAGGGTGTAAGCAAAAGTGGCGGCCATCTTGGATCAGTGGAAAATTTAGGTTTGTTTTTAACTTTTCCAGCGTATTTTTAGTATTATGTCATCCTCTATATCCATGGTAAGACTAACAGGTTAGGTTAGGTTAGGTTAATGACAATATATGTTTTCTTAATATTTGAAAGCTATTATAGAATAAGGATGTTACAAAGATCATATAAAATACCATTTGGGTAAAATTCTAACAATGGCTTCAAATCGATTAGAGCATTGATTATTTTTAATTCCTTTCTTTTCATTCATATTTCATGATTGGAAAATATTAAAAATTGATACAATTTAGTTTTATATTAGCCTAGCCTAGCCTAACCTAGTTTAATCTTGTTGAAACTAAAATTCCCCGTCTATATTACCAGAAACCAATAAGTAAGGATATAAGTAGACGAACGGAAATCAATTTAATACCCAAATCGAGTTGGAGCCACCGCTAGAATTATACCAAAATGTGTTTAAAGCACCAGATATGCATTTTATGTGCTCTATATAGGGTAAGGTAACCAATAGGTACGCAAAAAAACATGGATTGTTTCCTTTCGATGGCTGTACCCGTCTTCCAAATTTCAGAAGCATATCCTATTTAGTTTCATATTATGCAGGAATGGTTGTAGTTTCATGTGACACAAAGTGTTTGTGAATATTCCTATTCATTGTCGAGAAAAATAAGCTGAAATTTAGTGCGTACCTATTATTCCTCGGTGCCCTAAACGTACGCGGCCGGTCCAATAGGTACTAATGGCCCTTTAACTCGACCACTATAAAAGCATGGTGGTTCCTCTGTACATATGATCTATGTCATGCATTACTCTACTCAGCTATATAAGTAGCCTATCATTGAAAGTCGACAGCCACAACAGGGATATTTTTCAAGCTTTTTCAGCGAAACATAACACTTGGGCATTTTTAAATGTTCCTGCTGTATTATCGTTTGTGTAAGTGTAAAAGACTTTTGGTGTGGTCTGAAACATAAGATATAGGCCTAGCCTAACCTTGTTACATATGATTACATACAAAAATCAGCATAGGAAGGCTTGTAAACCTCAACAAAACACGCCTCCTAGTAGGGCAAATGTATTCATATGTTTGTTTTTCTTTTTTAGAAAATCAGAGTTAGAACTACCAGGATCCCCCCCCCCCCCCTTCTCGCTTAATATAACAATATGTACGTGTTTCCCACTTATTACCTACTCTCTCACACCCAAACACACATTCTCTCACTCAGTCGCTCAACAATGTAGGAGGTTACAATTACAAGTTATGAGGCCTAAATCA
This sequence comes from Paralithodes platypus, assembly GCA_032716605.1. Classification (NCBI taxonomy): domain Eukaryota; kingdom Metazoa; phylum Arthropoda; class Malacostraca; order Decapoda; family Lithodidae; genus Paralithodes; species Paralithodes platypus. The sequence goes on along the minus strand of CM064577.1, from coordinate 17,164,346 downwards.
GGATTTTCACGTGCCTCTGAACTGTGCAATTGTGCATAAAAATTGTATATACTTTACCAGCATAATAAACCTATCTATCCTCAACCCCTTTTGTACGAGCAACTTCTATAACATTTTATTCTAGCTATATTTATGCGTTTTATGCAGTTTGAGAAGGATATGTGTTAGTAAAAAGGGTTAATCTAAGTGAGAGCTTGAGTTTATAAGAAAGATGCATCAGGACTGCTCAGAAACACAAGATATAACATAAGAACATAAGAAAATGGGAGTCTGCAGCCGATTGGCCTAAGCAAGGCAGATCCCTGTCCCACACAACCCCAATTACAAAGCCCAATTATAGGCTCAACACTCTAATACCCTGAGGATCATCTTACCAAAACGGTTGGAGATTAACGCAGGATTACGGGGGTATGCAGAGCGCTGATTGGCCCAACCCTGCTGATCCCCCTTCACACCCAACCCTTCTCGTCCATAATTATGCTTATCCAATTTTATCTTAAAGCTCCCTATCAGGGCTGGGTGCGTACCTATTGGACAGAGCCCACATACCAAACACCAAAAGGTACGCACTTTATCAAACGGCATTATAAAATGACATTTTATTTTAGGAAGTGGATAACTTCCAACAGAAATGTTGTATTTTCCAATTAGAAAAAGATAAAAAGACATAATCTGTGGAGGGAAAATTTGTTGTGAAAACCAATAGGTACGCAGTGTGTGGTGCCCAATAGGAACGCGCATACATTCAGAGCACCGAGCACTGCGTATCTTCCTGGAGTCTGGACCACCCTTGGGGTAAATTGAATTGGATGGTACTCTGACAGTTTCTGCGAAAAGTGACTCTTATTCATCCTTGTAGTAGAGGTGGCCTTAGAATGTCATGTAATGTGGCTTAGGACTCTCTGGCAGCCGTTTGAAAAATGCGTACCTAATGGTTTTTGGTATGTGGGCTCTGTCCAATAGGTACGCACCCAGCCTTGGCTTTATCTTGTCTATCTGAGCAGTCCTGGTGCGTTTTTCTTATACACTACGATATATCACAGAATGTACCTGCAAAGTGCAAATAGAAAAAGTTATAATTTTAAATTTGAAAATGGGTCATTAGACACAAAAAAAGAAAGAAAAGGGCAACCCTTAGATTTTCGTAAGAAAACAGTGTTTGTTTACACTTGCACTTCTTTTTGATGCTGCACCTCTTCAATCATACCAAACTATTGATACCTGATGACATGAAGGCATAATGGTTAAGCTTTAATCCTTTCACGCACAGGACGCGATTTGAGCCTATTCTGGGATACTTTAAAGCCTTTGTGACCATCAGGGGTGTTTAGAAAGAAACCTTTAGTTTAGTTACTTCAACCTCTGCAGATGTCTTTGAGTTAGGCTAGCTGTGGGCAGAAAACAAATTTTGGAGGTAAACATTATAAGATTGAGAGAATATTTCTGATTGCTAATCGGCAACCCCTGCTTCCACACGTGCGAGAAAGGGTTAAGATGATACACAATTTAAATGCCCAAGTGTTGTCATATCCTGTGGAGAGGTTTATAAATGCCAAGTGCGTACCTATTGGACCGGTGCGAGATGCGTACCTATTGGATACCTTACCCTAAAGCACTGTTACAAAAAAAAAAAAAATCCCTATTGACGGCGGTAAAACTCTCATTAAACCCCTTACTGGGAAAATAGATGCCGATTTCAATAAGTTATATAGGGATGAGGCCCCCCTCATTGCCCTCAACCCATCCTGTATCCCAACATAATGCAAAACAGTGTTGATTTCCGGAGATAGGCCTAGTAACTAATTTCAACTAGCCTACTCTATATTGATGAAAACTACCTAGGCCTAGGCTAAAACAGAAAATAAAAATCCATGGGATAATTAGGCTAGTGGTAGGCCTAGTTTCGGTAATATTTTCCAAAAATTGCTTTTGCAGAAGAAAAAGCTCCTTAAAATAACACATAGGCCTAGGCCTACGTGACTTAAAATACAAATTGACCCTCATTTCTCAAAATCTGGAATAACAAACATGAAAACTAGACCTAATGGTGCGAGCATTTTCCCTATAGCCTAGCCTAGGCCTAATTACCGAAATCTACAGGTTCCATGTAATCTCAACCAGTAGACCATTTCAACCAGTAGCTCTCAACCAGTGCCAAATTAACCCAGACCAACCAAACCAGTGCCAAAATATAGTACTAACCTAACCTAACCGTGTTGGTTGATTTGGTACTGGTTGAGTTGACCGGTCACCAAATCTACAGTATACTTAGCAAGTTGGCCAGATTTACCCAGGGGGGAATTTCGGGCGGAGGGAAATGCAGACTGCTACACCGGGATATTTGAAGCTTGGTTGTTAAAGGTTTTACTTTACTTGACGATATTGGTTATGATGCTGTCGATATTAGGCTTCATTACTGGCAGAGAGCGCTCGCTATCTAACTTAGCCTAACGGCCCTAACCTAATCTAATGTAAAATAGTTCAAACTAGCCTAACCTTGAATGTACGAAAGCTGAACACAAACTAGGCTATCCTAGTCAATTTGTCAAGAGAATCAAGGGGGCAACCGTCTTGCCGCTACTTAGGCTAGGCCTATCAAATAAAGTAGTTTAAAGTTTTATTGATAGTAAGCATAACACTTGTGAAAATAGTCTTAAGGGAATAGGCTAGTTATTATAAGAAGTCGAGAACAAAAATCGATAACCGTAGGCCTATTCTCTAATATTTTATGATCCAAGAGAAAGATGTGCCAGACTTTGGCTACAAAACTTTACGTATTAGGCCTAAATACAAAAATAATTAAATCAACAATTAACATTATAACAATTACCTGGATCTGCTGTCCTCTTGTTGTTCTGCACGTTCTCCATCCTGGGCACATGGCTAAACGTTGGGCGAGTACTTGGAGAGTCATTACCGTTTTCCGCGAATTAAAGCATTGGTCCAGTAATTTAAAGTTACGTGCGCTCTAATAACTGTTCGTTTTACTTGGACAAAGTTACAAAGCTCGCACTATCACGAAGTCAACAATAATAATCCGTCACCACGAATGAACACAAGCACTCTCCATTAAGACTAGCAGCTCACTGACTTGTCTGTCGGTGTGCGTATGTGGGAGCATGGCTTCCTGTTTCCATGTGTCTAATTCAAAATATTTGTTCTCCAGTACATATTTTATAATTTATCAAAGAGACGTGTATTATATATCTGTAGGCCATATATTTTGTATCTTATGGTTTTATATTTTAGTTGACGAGTAAAGTACTTTGGTAATAAACAACAGTTAAAACCAAGTAGCCTTCTCCTCACGTTCGGACACTGTTTTACACCTTGCAAGACGCACCTCCACCCTGAAATCTCACTAGTATCACACCAAAGTAATTATGAAGTCTAATAATTACCAAGTTGTCAACATATCCTGAAATATACCCACTAGTGCCATGGGAAAAGTCCTATTGGAAAGCAAATTAACGTTACTGTTGTATTTGATAAATGATTGCGCATCCTTCTCCACATGTTCAGAATCGGGGAGAGGGTGGAAGGTGGACGAAGAAGGGGTGCCAACTGTACGGAGTTCGCACGGGTTATATTTTCCTGTGTGCCACGTGTGTGTGTGTGTTTCGGAATGTTTAGTCTGGCATCTTCTGAATTAAGTTTTTTAAACCACTAGTGCCATGGAAAAATAAACATTTGAAAGCAAAATAGCGTTACTATTATATTTGATAAATGATGATGATGATGATGTTGAGGATGATTGCGCATCCTTCTGCACATGTTCAGAGTCGGGAGAGGATGGAAGGTGGAGGGAGTCTGAGTCTGATGGCGGGTGGTCGACTCTGAGAGTGTCCCGGTATATCTGGAGGCATCGAGGGAAATTCATAACCCAAGGACTTATAAAAGTGGTGGGAAGTGAGATTAAGGACAAAGAACAGATAGTGTGAAGAAGAAAGGGGGTGGACTACGGGGAGAAGAGATACAGGAAGAAGTGGGGGAGACGGAGCGGGACAGGGGACGCCATCTGAAACGTTTACAACGCGTCGTCGACACGAGGGAGGGCCAGTCGGTGCTGGCAAATATCTACACAGCTATCTCTCTAAGTATTTTCTTTCTTCTCTCTGCATTATGCAATCTACAGTGTAGATATAGGGGAAGGGGATAGAAAGAATAGAAGTGGGGATACAGTATAGCGGGGGAGATGGAAATAGGAAATGGGGATGGTGGGGGTACAAAGGAGTACAAAGGAAATCAAGCAACAACAGATCTAGTGACCCTTCTAGGTTGCTTGTCCTCCAAAACACTGAGGATCAAGTGTCCAAACAGTGGTTTAGAGTGGGTAAGGGAACATTGGAAAGGGAATTACTGCCCTGGAACTAATGTCCGTGGCAGGATTAGGAAGTTAGTAGGGGACAGATGGGTTAGTAACTGAGGGGGGGATAAAATAAAGTTATTCATTTACAAACGCAGTCAGTCGCGGGTTTGAAGCGAGATATTTGTCTAGGCGGAGTTTAAATGAATCAACGGTGATGCAGTCTATAACGTTTCGGGGAAGCCCATTCCACAAGTTGACAACTCGATTGAAGAAGAAATTCTTAGATTCGTGTGAGTTAAAAGATTTACCAATAATTTTGCAACCGTTTCCCCGTGTGTAATTAGATTGGTCGATAGTGAAGTACTTACTACAGTTCATATTGTCGATGCCTTTGATGATTTTGAACACTTGAATTAAGTCACCTCTTAATCTGCGCTGGGTTAAAGGAAATAGATTTAATTCTCTAAGACGTTCTTCGTATGGTTTGTTCTTTAGGCTAGGTATCATTTTGGTAACTCTACGTTGAACTCGTTCTAGCTTGTTTATATCTTTTTGGTAATAAGGGCACCAGGATTGAACGCAGTATTCCAGAAGAGGGCGGACTAAGGAATTGTAAAGGGTTAGGATAACTTCTTTGGATTTATGCTCAAATGACCTGCCTATAAAGCCAATTATTTTGTTTGCCTTCTTAACAACTTCTGAACATTGTTGACTCGGTTTTAGGTTACTCGATATTGTTACTCCCAGATCGGTTTCTCTGTTTACATTCTTAAGCTGAGTGCCATTCATCGAATAGTTTGCTTTCTCATTTAGGTATCCGATATGTAGTACTTTACATTTATCCGCATTGAAACTCATTTGCCAAATTTGGGCCCAACATGACAATTTATCTAGATTGTGTTGCATATCGTCAACTTGTTCTTTTGAGAGTACGCTATTTGCAATTTTTGTATCGTCAGCAAATTTTGAGATTGTACAGGTGAGGCCCTCATCTATGTCGTTGATGTAAATTAGAAAGAGAATTGGTCCTAGTACCGATCCCTGGGGTACCCCGCTACTTACATTGGTCCATTTAGATGCCTTACCGTTTATGACTACTCTTTGCTTTCTGTCGCTGAGCCAATTTTCTATCCATTTCAACACCGTCTTGTATTCCATGCGCTTTTAGTTTTAGCAGTAAACGTTTGTGGGGAACTTTATCAAAGGCCTTTTGAAAATCAAGGTATATAATATCTACAGCTTTACTCTCATCGTAGAGGTTGAGGATATCGTGGAAGAAGTCTAAGAGGTTTGTTAAACAGGAACGTTTTTTACGAAAGCCGTGTTGAGTATCTTTAAGTATGTTATTTTCCTCTAAGTGATTTACGAGTCTGTCTCGTATGACCGTTTCTAGCATTTTACATACAACTGAGGTTAAGCTAATTGGACGATAGTTACTGGGTAGGGATTTGCTGCCTTTTTTGAATATCGGTGTTACGTTGGCTAGCTTCCACTGATCAGGCATAGTTCCAGACTGCAAGGATTTATTGAATAGTAATGTCAGTGGTTTGGAGAGCTCATCCTTAGCTTCCTTCAGAACTCTAGGCGAGATTGTATCAGGTCCAGGCGTTTTATTTACCTTGAGTTTATCTAAACAATTCAATACTTCTCTCTCTGTAACGGTGATATTGCTTAGAACATCTGAATTATCAATCTGAATCGGCGATGGTGTAGGGATATCACTGAGGTCTTCTGTTGTAAAAACTGATGCAAAGAAGGTATTGAGGGCATTACTCATTTGTACTTCGTCTTTGGTGTATTCTCCATTTTCATCGACTAACGGTCCAACAGTTGAAGTGACTACTTTTTTCTTTCTGATATAACTATAGAATTCTTTCGGGTTTGTTTTACTTTGATTCGCAATATGTAACTCTAAGGTCTTTTTACTTTGCTTAATTAACTTTTTAATTAAATGGGAATGGGGGAGGGAGGAAAACAGGATGAACAGGGTGGAAGAGATATGAATAGAAAGAGCAAAGAGAAAGAAATGGAGGAAGGGGTGATAGATTCAGAGATTGAGAAGGAACGACAGGAGATGGAAAGGGAAGAGGAAAGAATAGAGAGAGGAGGGGAAACAAAGGAAGGGGATGGGGCGGGGGGTGAACAGAACAACGAAGAGGGGGGGGAGAAGCAAGGAGGAACAGGAGGAGAGAAAATAAAGGAGAAGGGGGAGGGGGAAAGAACAGAGGGGGATAAAGACAATAAACAGAAAAAGAGAGGAAGGAGCGAGGAGGGAGCAGTAATGGAATGTGGGGCGGCAGGAAATGAAGAAGGGATGAACAATGAGGAAAGTAAACAGGTCAGGAGAAGTGGAAGAACGGTAAAGAAAATAACATTCGCGGATGAAGAGGATGAAAAATGGAAAGAAAGGGAAATAGGAAAGAAGAGAGATGGAAAGGGGGGCAAGGGAGAAAGGGTAGTTAGGGGGGAGATAGAGGAGGAAGAAGAGAAGGAAAAAAAGGAGGGGAAAAGGGGGAGGTTCATGGCGTTATGTGGAGGCAGCTGTAACAGATGGCTGCCGCAGGAAAAGCTGGAAGCGGAAAACCTAACGGAAGCGCAAGCAAAAAAGTGCACGTTAATATGTTTGAAATGTATGAAGGAAATAAAGGAAATAGGGGAGGAAAACCTGGAAAGGGAACGAAATGGGAGGGAGGAAATAGAAAAGAGGTGGAAAGAAGACAGAGAAAGAATAAGCGAGGAAATGGAGAAAATGAAGGAGAAACTAAACATGCAGAGAAAGGAAAATGAAGAGAGGGTATGGGGCCTAAAACAGGGCATAGGACAAGGGGAAATCGCAGCGGCAAATGAGGAAAAGAGATGGAGGAAAAGGGTAGAGGAAATGGAGAAGGCATGGAAAATGGAGAGAGATGGCCATAGGGAGATGGAAAAGGAATGGGAAACTGAGAGAGTTAGCATGATGGCGGAGAGGAAAGAGTTAAGGGATCAAGTCAAAGAACTAAATGACCAAGTGGGAAAAAGGATTGAACGGGGGAGTGCAAGGGCAGAGAAGACCCGACCAGGGGAAGCTCAAGGGGGTGGAGAGGAGAATAGAAGGGAAGGGAAGGCATATAAGGGTGGAGGGGATGAAGGAGGCAGACAAGTGGAGAAGGGATATGGGTGTGAAAGGGATGAGAAGAAACAGAGGGGAAGCGAAAGAAATGAGGGAAGGGCAGAGAGTTACAGGGGAGAAAAAGAGGAAAGGGAAGAATGGGGTGGGCAGAGTGAAGGGAGAAAAAGATGGGATAAGGAGGGGAGAATGCATAACCAGTACCAGGACGATAGGAACAAAGGAGAAAGGGGAACAGACAGAAGGGTGGAACAAAGGGGATGGAGAAGGGATGATAGAGAGGACCGGGTACTACTGATAGGGGACAGCACGATAAGATGGATGGAGGAGGAACTGATGGGCAAGGAAAAGAGAGGGAGAAGTGTGATAAGCCTCCCAGGGGCGGATATAGAAAGAATAATGCGAGGTTTGAGGAATACAGAAATGGACAAGAGGGAAGGTGGAACTATAGTGATACAGGGGGGAGGAAATGGGCTAGAGGGGAAAGGAGCAGAAGGAACAGTAGGAGCAGTAATGGAAGGAATAAAAAACTTCAAAGAAACCAACCCAATGGTAATGGTATGGGTGGTGGGAATTATAGAAAGGCCAAGGGGAAGGGAAAACGGGGCAATACGAGAAAGATGTCAAATGAGAGAATACAGAGGGATATCGGAGAAATGAACAAAAGGCTATGGGCAAGGGATGAAGCAGGAGTAGGATACATCGACCCAGACTACAAGCTGAGCCCAGGAGATATTGCGAGGGATGGAATACACCTGTCTGAAAAGGGGAAATGGACTGTAGGGGGAAAGATTAGGAGAGCAATAGAAGAAAGTGAGGAGCAGAGGAAAGAGTGGCTAAAGAACACAGAAAGGTGAAGGAAGGGGAGAAGAGAGGAAGCGGGAGGAGAAAGGGAGGATGAGATAAAAGAAAAGAGAAAGAAAGAAAAGCGAGAGGGAAATGAGAAGAAGATTGAAAAGGAAGTAGAGGGAAACTTAGACATGGGAGAAAGAAGGAGGAGGAGGGGAAGAAAGAGAAATAAGAGAAAGGAAGAGAAAGCAGAAGAACAAGGGAAAAAAAGGGAAGAAGAACAAAGGGAAAGAGCGGGGGGAGGGGGATAATGTATACCGAGGAATAAAAATAGGATGTGTAAACATAAATGGGATAAATAGAGGGAAAATACAAGACATTGAAGAGGTATGGAGTGAGTGGGAAATGGAAATGATAGGAATAACAGAAACACACCTTACGGGAGAGACAAAATGGGAAGGGGATAAATATACGCTCATTGGGAGAGGGAGGGAGAAATCAGAAAAGAAAGGGGGAGGGGTAGGGTTAATGATTAGGAACAACTCAAAATGGAAAATAGAGAAACTAAAGGGTGGAGAATCAAAGGAAATGGAGGATATAATGGGAGTGACACTAGCGAGGATGAATAATGGAAGGGAAGAAAAAATAACAGCAATAATAGGGTACTTCACGGTGGAAGGGGGGAGAAGGGAACGGGAAGAAAACAAAATCAAGTACCAAGGAATACAGGGTTTGAGAAGGCGAAAAGTGAAAAGGTGGGACAAATGCAACAATGGAATGGAAGACTATGGAGCGCGACAAGGCTGAGAGCGAATAGCTATGAAATAGTGCGAGGGCTGTGGAAAGGATTGGGAGTACCTGCAATAATGTACGGCTTAGAGGCGGTAGAAACAACAGAGGCGGAAACGAAGAAATTAGAAACGATACAGAATAAAATCGGGAGGACAGGATTGGGGGCAAATAAATACGTAGCTCAAGAAGCAATCCGAGGGGAGATGGGGTGGAATACGTTTGAGGAAAGGATTGGGAAAGCGAAAGGGAAGTACAAAGTGAGACTAGAGGGGATGGAGGAAGATAGGTGGCCGGGGAAGGTATACAGATGGGCGAGCGAGCAAAGTAAATGGAACAGAGAGTGCAAAAAAGATTGGGGAGGATAAATATAAAACAGGACCGGGTGGGGGGGGAATTTAGAAAAAGAAATGAGAGGGGAGTGGGTCATACTAGAGAATGGGAGGGGATGTGTCAGAGAGATAGAGAAGGGGATAAAGGAGGAGGGGAGAAGAAGATGGAGGGAGGGGGTGGAAAATAAAGCCACGCTGGCATATTATAGAGAGAAGGAAAAACCAGCTAGAGAACTGTACTATGATAGGGGATGGGGATCGAAACTCCTATTTAAAGCAAGAACAGGATCACTAGAAACGAATGAGAGAACAAGGAGATGGAATGGAGTGGGACCGCACTGCAGTCAATGTGAAATGGGAGGGGATCCAATAGTGGAGGATGTAGAACACATAGTAACCGAATGTACAAGATATAATGAGGAGAGAGAGGAGTTGGAGAGGTACATGAGGAATAGAGTTGGGAGAGGGGGTGGGAGGAGATTAAGCAGAGGGAAGATAGAGGGGTAGGGGCGCTATTGGGGTTAACACAGGAGATGGAAACACAAGACATGGAGATGATGAAGAGGATATTGGAGAAAATGTGGAGGAAGAGAAATGAGTGAGGGGGGGGGGGGGGGGAGGGGGGGGGGGGGGGGGGTTTATACAAACAAAACAAAAACTGTCTCTTAAACTGTCCTACTCTAAACTTTCCCTCCTAACGTTTCTGAGCCAGTACCGATACAAAGGTCAGCCCTGCGGATCTGCACGGTCTGCGGGCGGGTTCAAAAGAAGAAGAAGAAAGAAGAAGAGAAGGACGAAGAAGGGATGCCAACTGTGCGGGATTCCCACGGGTTATATTTCCCTGTGTGTGTTTCGGAAGTTTTAGTCTAGCATCTTCTGAATTAAGTTTTTAAAACCACTAGTGCCATGGGAAAATACAAATTAGAAAGCAAATTAGCGTTACTATTATAGTTGATAAATGATCGCGCATCCTTCTGCACATGTTCTAACTTCTCAATCTGGGAGAGGATGGAAGGTGGACGAAGAAGGGGTGCCAACTGTACGGTGTTCACACGGGATATATTTTCCTGTATGTTTGTGTGAGTATTTTCGGAATTTTTAGTCAGGCATCTTCTGAATTAAGTTTTTTAAATCATTCAGGAATTTCAGGCACATGTGATGTTCTAACTTTACTGTAACTAGTTTAGGAGCCTGGAGTGAGGTTGGGGAATCCGCTATTGCTCTCAGCCGGCATAATGCAGTGCCTTTACACACACGCGCGTGCAGAATACCCACACATGCTCAACACTCACCGCTGGATACCCTCATACTCACTCGCAAATTTATCTCTTGGTTTTAGGATTTGGGAGGGACTACATAAATAATGTTTGGTCCATCAATGGTAGGCTAACTTTAAAAGAGTGTGACTTGAATAATGACAAAAGAAACTAGGATACTTTAGAGATAATGAATGCTTTAAAACATGTGTTTTACACCATTACCACCACTGTCAGTCTGATGAGTTACTGATGTCAAATACTTGTGTAGTAAGAGTGTATTGGCGAGCTGAACAAACATTAAGTGCTTACGGTATATGTGGTGGGCTTAGTGTAGAGTAGGTTATACTATTAGACATCACAAACTCTATCCTAATTGTATCTTTCATGAAATGACATGAATATAGGTAAGGTGAGACAAGTGATACTTTTGATCACTAGATATGTTTTGAAACAAGGAAGGGGACAGAGGAAGTAGTAGGGGGTGAGGAAGGGAGCTAGAGGAGGAGATGAAAGCGTCGGAGCCTTACCAACATCTGTAGTTGTATCTTTTGTAGTCACTTTGCAGAGTAAGACGGACAGGACAAACACGACATGACATGGATGTAGGAAAGGGAAGAGAGACCTTGTTCGGTACACTCCATAGGCTTTGTCACTGAAGGCTAATCAGGACTCACGCTACCCCCATGTTTGCAGTGGCGACATCTGGATTCGAAGGCCTGGTTGACCTGGACGGTACCATTCCTTACCAGACCTGCTGGACATATAGTGGGTGTGGTAGTACGTCCTAGCATGTGCCGTAGCCTATATCATGTTCGCACTCAGTCGGGGGACACCTCGACGACGTATACAGGCTATGAACACATTATACCAAAGCCATTCCAACAGCTTCTCCTTTATCTACAACATCCCTTCTCTGTTATCTACACTCTCCCAGCCGTATAGTCCTAGTGTACTGTCTGATGGCGTTAATGGGTTTCTAAAATGTAAGACTCCAAGGTTAGGGCAACCTGAACGATACCCTTCTAACTAGGACCAGACCTCTACCACAGAGGAGACTTCACAACAGTCCGCTTATACCAGCTATATCTACTGCTAGGTGAAACAGCTGCACAGGTTGTAAGGAAATTGTTAGAAAGGTTTTATTTAACTCAGGCGACCCCTGGTGGGATATACAAGTACATAAATTACAATTGCCTTTGTTCAAAGACAACACCGTATACAACAACAGGCAGTCCATCAATACAGCCAGCATAGCCCGGGGTATAATTAATATTGTCTGACAGTATGGATTTCCTATGCCACAGTGGACCTCGGGGATTACTGCTGGGCCCGGTTGATTTGTATTGGACGGGATTATCGAGCGCTCTTATTAATAACCCTTTCAGTACCGGTGCTGTCTGTCCTTTTAACTTTATTCGGGATACTACTAGACGATTTTGTTCAGTTTAAAAAGAGCCTCCAGCAATTAACAGGTTCCGTACTATCCCACTTAACCCTGTTTACTACTCCAGATCATTCTTGAACTGCACAAAATCGTCTAAATATAGCAAAAATAGAATTAGAAAGACGTCGCCGGTATAGAAGGGATTCTCATTACGGGTCCAGAAGGAAGAGGGAGCGGCCATCTTCTCCTTTGGACCCCATTATGGGGCCGCTCATCACCAAGCAACGAGGTGATATTGTATTTTTGTGCAAGTAGAATTTAGATCCGAAGACCAAACTACTTATCGTGTGCACCACCACTTTAAAGCCCTTTTACCTTTGATTCTGGCTAAACTTGGGGGATGATTTTATGCAATTTACGATATAATTAAGTTACTAAGAAGGTTTCTTGAGAACGTATTTACTCATTTGAGTCGTAGAGGTAGATTATAAACGAAAGAAAATCGTCTAATGTTAACCAGAATGTGATGCAAATTACGTACTGACGGTGAAGGGGTTAAGGTGAACTCCAAAAAGTTGACAGAATTAATTAAAATACTACACGAGGAGGACCACCTTATTGATATTATTTAGCAATAAGCTTCTTCAAGTTACTAACACACACTATTATATATCCTTTACCAGTAATGCCGAATGTTTAGCATGGGTTTGGATCTAGTCGAGAGTTAGTTTGTTAAAATAGGACTTCGGAGGCTATCAACCCTTCTGGAATATTAAACTAGCACACTGTAAGTCAAGAATAGCGTCAGCAAAAATGCAATACAAATGTGATTCACCCGTACTAAAGCTAACCTAGAATCATACAACACAATCCCACCCCTACTCTGTGCAAGTCTCCAACCCAAGAGTGAAACGTTATTCTCAATCTTTCTTTTATTCAACAAATGAGCTCTGGAACTCTCTCCCAGAATCAGTCTTTCCCTCTTCCTATGACATAAATTGTTTCAAACTCCGTGAGTCAGGCAATTTGGCTCGAACGTTCCTTGATTTTGGCCCTGCCATTCTTTTTAACTCTGGGGGAGGCACTCGTCACAGGCAGTTCTGCCTTTTGTCTCCCTCACTTGCATAAACAATAACATAATTATAGAGTATGCTTTCCTTGTGGGAGGTTCTTTAAGGGTTAATGAGCACATGTTGCTTTTATATATATATATATATATATATATATATATATATATATATATATATATATATATATATATATATATTATATATATATATATATATATATATATATATATATAATATATATATATATATATATATATATATATATATATATATATATATATATATATATATATATATATATTCCTACACCCCATCAAGCTTAAGAACCCCCCTTCAAGATTAATTTGTAAATTTGTCGATAGAAACAAATTTACTACTATATTAAAGGCTTGCTACCGCTCGCCAGGAAAATAATCGATACCTAAATTGTACGAAAGGTCTTAATATTGACAAGGAAATGGGTTGAAAGGTCTTAAAATCGCGAAACTAATGGGCCAAACGTCTTAAAATCTGAAAACTAATAGGGCTAAATATGAGGAAGAAAAATGGCCAGCCAAACTAACCATCCCCCCTTATAACTACTTGTGGTTGATGTGTTATTATTTATAATGTGTAAATAGAGGATTGAGAAAGTAACTAATTTTAAAAATATCGTCATAAAACAATCTAAACAAAATTCACACTTTCCTTATGTGCTCGATACATTTAATATAGTGCCATTGATGTCAACTACTCCTTAAGTTAAAAACATAAATAACGAAACTGTAACAACTAGCAATAAATAATTTCTGAACAGGGTATACTGTTCCTTTGTTTGTCACCATTTACTGGGACATATATTGAAACCTTTGCCCCTAGGAATATATGGAAAATCAATTACCAATTACCGAACAACAGCAAACATAACTATGATTGATCCTCTTAACATACTGATTATCAAAGATTGCTGAATTGTATATACGTAGCGTTTGAAAAGTTTATTGTATTACAGTTAGTCGTGAAAATCAACTTTCTTTAAAAAGCATTATCATATATATCAAGAAAACGAACTGTGTAAGGGGTAGCTTTAATTATCTGCTAGAAACAGCGAACCCTCGTAACTTTAGCTATGTCTGGCATACATATACATGCATAGCATTCATATTTGTGTACACATATACAGTACGGTCGCGCTAATAAGTTAAGTCTCAGCTGTCATTCCGTTTGGCTTGCTCTGCACTGTAGTAATGTCTGTCAGATGTTGAATAGGGTGGGTAAGTGTAGGAACATGTTTGTATATTTCACTCGATATGAAGAAATGAAGCTTAGATATTGTTGATACCAATTATTGATCGAAACATACTTAGTGCCGAGCATTACTTATTAGCGCGACCATACATACACATAAACTCACAAACATACGCCTCATTAGCAATAACGTTTCCCAGGGTGTTGGAGCTTGTTCTGAACGGTGAATAAAGACCAGGTCAGGTGAAGGTATTGAGGGATAAGCCTTTACAACTGCACCTCTTATCTACATTCCACTGTTTTCCTATTTTTTCTGAAGAGTATAGGTAGGGGAGAAGGGGTATTGGAGAGAGAGGAAGGTGTTAAGAGTGGCTTTGTTATGTGTGTTAATAGTCTGTATACGTCGTCGAGGTGTCCCCCGACTTTAATATAAATGTCTTTATTATTATTATTATTATTATTATTATTATTATTATTATTATTATTTCTAAGTCTTCACTATACTGCGAATTCCACTATATTCTTATTAATAGCTGACTTTCAGGATTTACCGAGGAGAGGTGCGTGACTGTGATTGAGTTAAGGGCAGACGGGTTGTTTTTCTAGACCCCCTTCTCCCTCATGTTTAACCCCATTAGTTTGCAGATTTTAGGATGTTTGCCCCATTAGTTTGTTGACTTTAAGACCTTTCGCCCCGTTATTTGTCAATATTAAGACCTTTCGTGCTACTTGGGTGTCATTTTTTTCATGGCGAACGATAGTGAGCCTTTAATTTTGGAAGAACCGGCTTTCGGCCGGACATTTTTCTACCGAAAATGTACAAATTAAGTCTACAAGGAGGATCTACTGAATGTGTTTTTTTTTTTTTTTTTTTTTTTTTTTTTTTTTTTTTTTTTTTTTTTTTTTTTTTTTTTAAAGTTCGATGGAGGTTTAGGGAAGAAACTAAAACATAATGATAAAGGAGTGTGAGTAACAGAACTGCTGATGTTATCTTAAAACTTTACTTGTCATTAGTGAGACCCCATATGGATTATGCTGTTCAATTTTGGTGTCCTTATTACAGAATGGACATAGATTCATTGGAGAGAGTACAACGTAGAATGACAAAAATGATCCATAATATTAGAAATCTTCCGTATAAAGAAAGGTTGAAGAAATTAGGCTTACATTCGTTAGAGAGACGCAGAGTTAGAGGGGATATGATAGAGGTGTTCAGTGGGTTAGTGGGATTAACAAAGGGAACATGGCAAATGTACTAAAGCTCAGTGATAGCGAAAGAACTCGTACCAATGGTTTCAAATTAGATAAATTTCGTTTCAGAAAAGATATAGGCAAATATTGGTTTGGTAACAGAGTTGTAGATGGGTGGAATGGACTACCAAGTGCTATAGTGGGATTAAAAACGATAGGGAGCTTTAAGATAAAATTGGATAAGCATATGGACGAGAAGGGTTGGGTGTGAAGGGGGATCAGCAGGGTTGGGCCAATCAGCGCTCTGCAGACCCCGTAATCCTGCGTTAATCTCTAACCGTTTTGGTAAGATGATCCTCAGGGTATTAGAGTGTTGAGCCTATATGGGCTTGTAATTGGGGTTGTGTGGGACAGGGATCTGCCTTGCTTAGGCCAATCGGCTTTCTGCAGACTCCCATTTTCTTATGTTCTTATGTTCTTAAAGGAAGGAGAACTTCATGTCTTGCCTTCTATGACCACAAACATTCGACCTTATTAATTGCTCAATTGCCGTAAAACGAGTATTGGTACTGTACATTCATATGTTAATTAATCAAATGTTATTTTAAAATTAAATCGCCTAAACATAGAACAGAAAATATAAATGATATGCGTCCTCGTATCCTGAGGGGGCTATCAATTGACTACTTGCGAGTTTCGTTCTATAAGGAAGTTGGAGCTGTAGACGTCGACATTTAGCAGAATTCCCAGCTAAAATACGGTTGTAGTGCATATATAAATACATAAAACCCAATTCAACTTACTTTTTATCCATTAAAAACTTATATTATTATTAAATTTCTGTTTTATATCCATGTTTACGGCTCCAACGTCCTTATAGACCAAAATTCGCAAGTGGTCAATTTATCGATACTTGATGGAACGATATGAAACCACTATGTCTCTGCATCATGAGACCAAGTTTATATAATTAGCACCATATTTCACTACAAAATATTGATGGGAACTTTGCTATTTACCGCCAGTGGAAAATATACAGACTATAGTTAACGCTCACAGTCATTATCATTAAGAGGTGTTCACGTATTCATTACCACGACTGTACCATCATTATCATATATATATATATATATATATATATATATATATATATATATATATATATATATATCGGCGCCATAAATAATTTCGCCCCATTAAATATTTCCATTTTATTGAGCGAGAAAATGTTGAGCTTTGGCGTATAAAATGTGCGTAATTGATCACTAACGCATTCTATTCGCGAGATTCAGCTTCATTAAGGGGGGATGGGCTAGTTTGTCTGGCCCTCTTCTCCCTCGTGTTTAGCCCCATTGGTTTTTAGATTTCAAGACGTTCGACCCATTAGTTTGGCGATTTTAAGACTTTATGCCCCATATCTTTAACTATATTAAAACCTTTCGTGCCACTTAGGTGTCGAGTTTTTCCTGGCGAGCGAAAGCGAGCCTTTAATTTCAGAAGGAATCGGCCTTCGGCCGAGTGAGTGACTGTATGTGTGTGTGTGTGTGTGTGTGTGTGTGTGTGTGTGTAATGATGGTGAAACAAGGGTCATCTTACCCCGGGGAGGTCTAACATGACCACTCTGCTAAATCATTCGGAACCCTATCGACCCAAACCTTTGATTTAGCAACCGTCCCTGAGCCAGACACGGTGACCTGTACAGTTGCCGACAGACCAACCTGGTACATATGGTTCGACTAGTTGCTTTAATTAGTATAGGCCTATCCCAGTTACAGATGGCCAAATATGTGATGTCGCGGCACCAAGTATATTTTGATAAATAATTGGTATCCGCACTATCTAAGCATTAATTAATCATTTCGAGTGAGATACATAAACATGTTCCTATCTTTACACACCTTATTCAACATCTGGCAGACATTAATACAGCATACAGCGAGCAAAACGTGAGGACACTGAAGACACAACTTATTCGGCCAACTGTACTAGGCCAAGATAGGTCATGAACGGCAGCAATTTCGGCATTCGCATTCGTCGTTGCAAGGGCTTGAGAAGTTGATGGTTCCAGGTGCATGAATAGCTCAGATGTTAAGGGCTTCTTCTAGTGATAAACGTGCCCGTGTTCTTGCACGACTCGGCAACCTATCTCAAGTCTCTTTTAACTCACACGAATCTAAGAATTTCTTCTTCAATCGAGTTGTCAACTTGTGGAATGGGCTTCCCCGAAACGTTATAGACTGCATCACCGTTGATTCATTTAAACTCCGCCTAGACAAATATCTCGCTTCAAACCCGCGACTGACTGCGTTTGTAAATTAATAACTTTATTTTATCCCCCCTCAGTTACTAACCCATCTGTCCCCTACTAACTTCCTAATCCTGCCACGGACATTAGTTCCAGGGCAGTAATTCCCTTTCCAATGTTCCCTTACCCACTCTAAACCACTGTTTGGACACTTGATCCTCAGTGTTTTGGAGGACAAGCAACCTAGAAGGGTCACTAGATCTGTTGTTGCTTGATTTCCTTTGTACTCCTTTGTAAGTGAAGTTGCTACCTCGTGTGCCTGAGTACCTAGAAGGTTGTTGCAAACATGCTTAGATCTCAAATAATACTTAGGTTTGTCACTGGTCTTTCAGGACAGTAGGGACACACAGACTAGGAGGTTTGACTAGTGGGATATGTCTGTTAGTCATGAAGTGTGGTGATCTAGGTTTAGGGTAGTAGGTAATCTGTCCTTGGGGAGACAAGCAGGCTCTCTCTCTCTCTCTCTCTCTCTCTCTCTCTCTCTCTCTCTCTCTCTCTCTCTCTCTCTCTCTCTATCTCTCTCTCTCTCTCTCTCTCTCTCTCTCTCTCTCTCTCTCTCTCTCTCTCTCTCTCTCTCTCTCTCTCTCTCTCTCTCTCGCTCTCTCTCTCTCTCTCTCTCTCTCTCTCTCTCTCTCTCTCTCTCTCTCTCTCTCTCTCTCTCTCTCTCTCTCTCTCTCTCTCTCTCTCTCTCTCTCTCTCTCTCTCTCTCTCTCTCTCTCTCTCTCTCTCTCTCTCGCTCGCTCGCTCGCTCGCTCTCGCTCTCTCTCTCTCCCCTCCTGTTATCTTCTTTTATGTGTGCGCTGTGCGTGTGTACATGTTTGAGGCCATGCGATTATCATAGTGCCATTATATATATATATACAGTATATATAATATAATTTGAGCCCTTGAACTGATTAAGCGAACCACGGATATACAGTATGTATATCATGTTGAGTGGTACTTGAAAAGTAGACAGAATGAATAAATAACACCATCTTTGGAAGAGCACTTTATTGACAACGTTTCGCAGACAGTTTCATCAGGTGTGACCTGATGAAGCTATCTGCGAAACGTTGTCAATAACGTGCTCTTCCTCAGATGGTGTTTTTATCCACAAATATATCAGTTAATGAATTACTAAAGAGACTTAATTCAGCCTGGTATAGCTTAAAATATGTATAGACAGATTTAATAGTCGCAACTGCATGCCCGCTCCAAGTATAACCTTTTAAGTATCTACCAGGTCTAGACAACCCTTACACACACACACACACCCCACTCCCCTCCCTTATACACACCCACATATACTGTACACACTCACAAGATTACGATTGCACTCACTCACTAAAACATTCACTCAAGGCTTGCCGGTACGAAAACTAGTGAAACCACAGCATTTGTTTTCCAAGTTCAATGACCTAGATTGAAACACGTAATATCCTTAGTTGCCCTCATTAGTTCTATTCTGGTGACTTTATTGCTGCCTGGAAGTATAATAGCCAGATATAAAAAACCCAGGTGTAGTAGTGTTATTGAACGAATAATTAAGTAGTGGCATTACATACTGTATAACTGCACTGAAACCATAACACTAGACCGGCTATATCTAGTTGGGTTTATAGAAAACAAAACCTTATAATATTGTCCCTGCCTCGCCTCTAAACGGGATTGTATGTACTACTGTAAATCAATCAGCTATCACCTAACCACCAACGATCCGTGATACTTTCTATCCCTAACGTCCCCTTGCACTTCCCCGTAGCAATAAACATTAAACAAATACAAATATCGAATACCTATCCTCAATGTACTCAATGGAAAGTTATCATCATTATATGGCTCTGTCTCGAGTCGGCCACCCCCAGCTAATAACAAAACAAATAATGCATAAATAAATATATAAATATATAAATATATAAAAATAAATATATATAATGGGGTATGTGCCAGAGTATATATACAGTATATATATATATATATATATATATATATATATATATAATATATACCGGTATATATATATATATATATATATACACAAAGTAATGAACCGATGTACACAAGATGTGGTGGGCAGATAATATATGCGCCACGGAAAGTGTTTTTCAATTTAGGAGGCGATCGGTCGGTGGAGGTTTGCACTCCCCCGAACGCTTCTCTAGTTATGGTTATTAGTAGATGATTTTATAATGCTTATAAAGTG
Organism: Paralithodes platypus; assembly: GCA_032716605.1. Classification (NCBI taxonomy): domain Eukaryota; kingdom Metazoa; phylum Arthropoda; class Malacostraca; order Decapoda; family Lithodidae; genus Paralithodes; species Paralithodes platypus. Next base: position 17,144,400 of record CM064577.1, on the reverse strand, counting down.
TGTGTAGGAATCAAAGGGGTAATTAGGATAGATTTTACCCATTTGATTGCTAGAGTTCCTTCTTAAGGTGGATGAAATCGTCTAATGATAGCCAGTTTAAAAGTATTATTATTATTATTATTATTATTATTATTATTATTATTATTATTATTATTATTATTATTATTGTCCTAATATTGAAAGGGATAGAAATACCACATATAATACTACACACAGTTACTATTTCTTATACACCCTCCCTTGTCACAAAGTAGGTCCGAATTTACCCAATCAATCAGGTAGACAATAAACTTCAAACGGAGGGATAATAAAGAATACCATTGATTATTGAAGCTATGGCGGGACATTTGTTTGGTGGTCAGGCGTGAAAGAGGTACTGTAGACGAATTTGGCCGCCTGGTGTGCCGAGATGGTTTGAGTAATTGACTGTTTTGATGGGTAGATGGGAACTGTCAGTGAGATAGATCGTGATAGTTGTAGACATAGGTAGGTGGATGGGTAGATAGGTAGATAAAAGCCGACTAGGAAACATAAGAAAAGTAAAACACAAAATATGACACAAACCTTTGGTGGGACATGAGTCTGGTGGACGAGCATGACATAATATGTAATGTAGACGAATTTGGCCGCTGAGTGTGCCAAGATGGTTGGAGTATTCAACTGTTTTTATTTTTGTCCTTTGTGTATGAGCGAGACAAAAGGCAAAACTGCCTATAACAAGTGTTTCCCCAAAAGTTGAAAGAGTGACAGAGCCAAATTAAGGGCGGTTGGTGGTCATATTAAAAATGTGTGTGTGTGTGTGTGTGTTGGAAAGAAGTGTGGTGTGCTTGTTTAGTGTAGTGAAATGAATAGGAGGTGTTTGTGAGAGCTAGCTGGATTATTCTTTGTGTAGGTCAGACACCAACAGAAACAGTAAGGGAGGCCAGACAAATGAGACAGGGGTTCCAGTAACTCCTTAGCTCATGCCTATGTGGCCTCCCCTGGGTATTGAGGGATGGGTGGTAACTTTAAGAGAGATAAATTGTGATAGTACGAGAAATAGATAGGTGAATGCATAGATAGGTAGATAGGTGAATGCATATATAGGTAGATAGGTGAATGCATAGATAGGTAGATAGGTAGATACACGGACTAAGAAACATATGAATAATAAATAAAACACGGACACAAACCTTGGAGGGACATGTGTTAAGGGGGGTCACCTGCATTTGTTATCTCCTTTTCTCTCTTTCTCTGGCTTGTATCTATTCGGCCCCATTCAGCCTACTGTTTTAAGACGTTTATCCCCATCTAGATGTCGTTTTCTTCCTGGCGAGCGATAGCGAACCAGCATTGTATAGAGAAATCCGGGTTTGCCGGAGACATTTTTCTATCGAAAAAATTACAAATTTAGCCGGCTGTCAAAACATTATAACAAAATATGCTGGCTCGCTACCGCTCGCCAGGAAAAAATCGACACCTACAGTAGATGGGAGTAAACTTTTTAAAACAGTAGGCTGAATGGGGCCGAATAGATACAAGTCAGAGAAAGTAAGAAAAGGAGAGAGAAAAAAAAGCCTGTGACCCCCCTTAAGTGGACACGCGTGAAATATGTAATGTTGACGAATTTGGCCGCCGGGTGTGCCGAGATGACTTGAGCTATTGGATGTGTTGATGATGGATGGTGATTGTAAGAGAGATGGAGGGTGATAGGTAGAGAAATAGATATGTGGATGGATGGATAGCTAGATACACAGACAAAGAAAAAGAAGGCAAATATATAATGGAATGAAAACAAATATATATAAACCATGGCAGTACATTATTTTGGGTCGTATTTCGATATTCCTTTATGTTAGTTACTGTAAGAGGGAGGAGGTGGTATTTATATGATAATACCAAAATACAGAAACGGTTGTGTCATATACAAGCTTAGGTATCCTCTACTGAGCCAAGGATATTGTGTTTTATTATAGTTTATTGAATACCCATACATAACTATAGGACTGATAACAGCAACGGTATAGGTATGGAATGTCGATGGGGATATGCTGCATTATTGTAAGATAAATACACATTGATTTACAATAACATCTGTCCAAGATATCGGCATTCGAAGCCTAGTCACTTCATGTTTTGTTTAAGAGGGTACTGCTTGGTTTTTGGTCTATATATCTATTTATTAATATATTTTAGAGTTTCCTCGTTAGACCTCCATCAATCTTAGAAAAACTCCCCCTAGACCCCCTTTAAAGATTAATTTGTACGTCCCGGCCAAAGCCCGGTTTCTTCCAAAATTAGAGGCTCGCTATCGCTCACCAGGAAAATATCGACACCTAGAACACACGAAAGGGCTTAATATTGACAACAAATAATGAGGTGAAAGGTCTCAAAATCGCGAAACTAACGGAACGAACGTCTTAAAACTTCAAACTAACATGCTAAACATGAGGGAGAAGGGGGTTCAGAAAAACCGAGTAAACCCCTTAAGTGCTATCACGACCCACCCATGTCTCTCTGTATATGAAGACGGATCTTTCTCTCCCTCTCTCTTTGGCTTGTATCCATTCGGCCCCATTCAGCCTACTGTTTTAAGATGTTTACCCCCATCCAGGTGTCAATATTTTTCTGGCGAGCGGTAGCGAGCCAGCATATATATATATATATTTTTTTTGACAGCAGGCTAAATTTGTATATTGTTCGATAGAAAAATGTCTCCGGCGAAGCCGGATTTCTCCATACAATGTTGGCTTGCTATCGCTTGCCAGGAAGAAATCGACACCAGGATGGGGATAAACGTCTTAAAACAGTAGGCTGAATGGGGCCGAATGGATACAAGCCAGGGAAAGAGAGAAAATGAGAGAAAGATACAATAAAGCCGGTGACCCCCCTTAAGTATTATCACGACCCACCCTTGTGTCTCTGTATATGAAGACGGATCGATGGAGTTACACAGAGTTACACAGATACTCAGACCACACAGACCTTTCGGGCCCTACTAGCTGGTCCGGCCTTAATACTATTAGAGACAGGGACAATTTATAGTAGAAGAATAGAACAGCAGAGTAGAAGGCTCCTCATAGATAGATATAGATAGATAGATAGACAGACAGACAGACAGAGAGAGAGAGAGAAAGAGAGAGAGAGAGCCAGAGACAGAGCCAGAGACAGAGCCAGAGCGAGAGCCAGATCGAGAGGGTGAGGGAGAGTACATTAAGAAAAACGTCTTTCTAAAAACCTAAATGTACAAATATACATTAAGAGAGGCTGTACCAAAACAGCAAAATTCATTAATTAATTTCATAGCCCTTACTCTCAAAATATTTATACAAACCAATTAAAAGTAATCCCATATTCTCCCGGCTAATCTCAAACGGAGTAGCGCGGGATGCATTTGGTTTAACCCGGATTTTGATTGCAAACACTGGGTAATACATGCACACAAACACACACACACACAGGGACACGCTAAGACACAACAAATTATACAATCACATGCAATTGCCCAAACACTTACACACGATCACGCTCTCTCTCTCTCTCTCACACGCACACACACACACACACACGCACACGCATACACCCACACCTACAGTACACACTAACTAAAGGACATGTACTTTCACAAACGTACAGTCTAAGGTAAACACACCGATACACGTACACATGACACACACACTCACACATACTGTTCACTCTGCTCAAAACACACTGCTAGTCAAACACACACGCACACACTCAGAAAATGCAAAAACTCAATTGCCACTTGAACACTGTTGAAGGTATTATTTAAGGTTTGTTTGGTCATTCATTCCTTTATTTCTTAGTTTCCTCACTAGACCTCCATTAAGCTTAAAACAAAAAACCCTAGACCCCCCTTCAAGATAAATTTGTACATTTTTCGATACAAAAATGTCCCGGCCGAAGGCCGATTCCTCTTAAAATTTCAGGCTCGCTTTCGCTCGCCAGGAAAATATCGACAACTAAATGGCACGAAAGGTCATAAAATTGACAAAGTAATGGGGCGAAAGGTGTTAAAATCGCCAAACTAATGGGCCGAACGTCTTAAAGTCTCAAAAGTAATTGGGCTAAACATGAGGGATAAGGGGTTCCCGAAAAACGGTCTGCCTCCCTTTAACGAATTCATTAAACGCAAAGTAAGGTATAATAAAGTATAATTGAAAGGTTGTCACCGAATACATAAGCCCGGAGATCTTATAAATAATGTTCCAAAGTTGAGATCAAAGAAATATTGTCTGGACAAGATAGAGTTTGGACTCGTTGACATTTTAGAATCACCAATCTCTTTTTGTAGACCGTGATTTTGATACATTTTTCGCTGACAATTCTGGCGTCAGTATTTACCAAGTAACTGTGTGGACATGAATAATTTATACACAACAAGTAGCCCATATACAGTAATCTGGTTTCGCCAATATTGTTTTATTCAGTCAGAGACAAATACAAGTATTTCAGTGTCCTATTCTCGTCAAATATGGCTGTAGATATAAACACCATATGAGGAGGAGCACTTTATTGACAACGTTTCGCAGATAGCTTCTTCAGGTGCTCCTCCTCATACGGTGTTTATATTCAATCTGTCAACTTTTATAAGTTATTTCAACATGGCTGTAGATATACTTGCATACGGCGAACAATATGTAGATAATTTTGTGTTGAAGAAAAATCTACATCGCAGAAATGTTTGAGTAAAACCTCTACCTTTGTTTTTGTTTTACTCTTGAAGGCAACGTCAGCTGTGATACTTTTTGTTAGCCATTTCTTGCTTCATCGTGTTCAGCCACTTATTTGCTCCTGTACGTCCATCATGAAGAATTCTCCCTACCAGTAAATGCCTACAGTGGCCGATAGAGGCGCTGAACGCAAGGTTTACCGCGGTGCATTGTGGGAAATGGGCGACATCGCGGAGCTATCCACCCTCTCTCTACTTCAACAAGTCTATAATATATGCAGTTAGTCGAAATTTCTGTAGCTGACACATACTTTGGTCAATGCATAGGCTACTTTTGATTTATATATTTTAAAATCACCCATATTCATAAATAACGTATATTTACAATAAAAAGTCAGCAGGTATTTTCCCGGCAATTTTGTTACGATAATTAATCAGCTTATAATTATGTTTGTAGTCATTATCAGCTGCATATGGACTTTCCCTTTATTACTATACTATATAAGCACTTAGTGTAGTCGTATACTGTATAATAAAAACGTGTAGAATCACACAAAAATTGAGATAAACTGTGCATATCCTAGGTGTTGGGTATAGTGATGTCTACGGTCGTAGCTCTGGCGCTAGTTCAGAAGCGTCCACCAGAGGTCTCAAGGAATTGTTGGTAGGGAGAATTATTTTACAAGTCCAACTCAAAGGTTTTATTAGGTTTTCCACACGTCCATCAAGGGGTGTTTTTGTTCTTTTTCTCACTTTATCTTGCAAGATTCCAATCGCGTCAGGGTAGTGAGCGACATACTGGAAGGTGAAGTTCCTTGTTTTCTTCGGAATCGATGGAATGTGTAATTAATTAATTCCCTGCATCTTTCATTAGCAACCGGACTGAATCGGTATTCGGCAATGATCCCCCCCCCCCCTCTCTCTCTCTCGCTCTCTCTTCCTTCCTTCATTCCCTCCACCTCAACCACTCCTACCCCCACCTCGCAGCACAAGACAATATTAACTTGTCAACTTTGCAGGCTACACGGGCGCCGCTCATGCATCATACGTCTCAGGCTGCCAACTCCGCCTCCTCCTCCTCCTCTCTGATCAATAACTGGGGAGGTAAAGTTTAGTAATATAAGCCAGAGACGTGCACCACCTACACCTACACATGTACAGTACACCAACAAACACATGTGCGTGGGTCATGTTGGGGATTTTGGATATGTACATTCCTCTCTAATCAATAGCTTGGGAGGTATATAGTTTGGTAATATAAGCCTGAGACGTGCGCCACCTTCACCAACACATGTACACTCGAGGAAAAAACAATCTTTACACTAACGCTCTAAACATTCTGGAAGTGGGTCGAAATCTTATGATAATACCTCACAGACGTATGTTTCACCCCATTCATTCCGTTGACACTAGATTATGTACAGCTCTCTAGTGTAAAGATTGGTTTATGGTCGAGTGTACATTCCTCTCTGATCAACAGGGAGCATTTTTTAAAGATTGGTGGAGGTCTAGAGAGTAAACTAAAAACCTCCCCTTGATCCTGGTTTCATCTGCTAGCACCTCATCTACCAGTCACACTTCATCTGCTAGCACCTCATCTACCAGTCACACTTCATCTGCATAGTAATCTGCATCTTCATTTTGTAGCATAATATGTTAGTTAAGAAAACTTTATGTCTATATAATGCAGAGACATAGCAGTTTCATATTTCTCCATGAGTACCGATAAATCAGGTGCTATATTATTCAAGTTGCCGTCAGATGGAAATGAACCGACTATAGTGAGCAGCCTACATGACCCGGGTTCATAGAAGATTATATGCAGTTTAAGAAGGACCTGTGTTAATGAGAGGGTTTATGGAGATCGTATTTACCCATTTGAGTCCTAGAGATAGATTATATACTAAAGAAAATCGATAGAGCCATAATTGAGTCGAGCCCCCGACAAAAGGCAGTGAGCGCGGAAAGGTGCCAGCCCAGAGAGCGAAGTGCCACCGTGAATATTAATGGGGCCCACCTCGCTTTGTTTCTCTTTCTCTCCCTCTCTCTTTGGCTTGTATCCATTTTGCCCCATTCAGCCTACTGTTTTAAGATGTTTATCCCATCCAGGTGTCAGCATATATATATATATATATATTTTTTTTTGTTTTGTTTTGGACGGCAAGCTAAATTTGTAAATTTGTTGATGGAAAAATATCTCCGGCGAAGCCGCATTTCTCCATACAATGCTGGCTCGCTATCGCTCGCCAGGAAGAAATCGACACCTGGATGGGGATAAAAGTCTTAAAACAGTTGGCTGAATGGGGCCGAATGGATACAAGCCAGAGAAAGAGAGAAAAGGAGAAAGTTAAAATAATCCGGTGACCCCCCTAATGGAGCCAACACTGCCAAGCCTATCTTACTTCTTATTCTGGCTAGGATTATACGATTGGATAAATTTTAACTCGGGTAAAGTGAGTTTTGCTGATGTTTTGTGAGTTTTTTTTTCTCTAAGGTCTTTCTAAAGTAGCTTACCTAACCTAATCTAAACCTATCCACATTTACATCACATTCTACCACCTTCCTACCATCCTTCTCCCACCATTATACCATCATTCTACCATCATTATGTCACCATTCTACCATCATGCTACCACCATTCTACCATCAATCTACCATAATGTAACTGCGAGCATGCGAATATGTAAACAAAGCGGACGTACCGGTACGCCCGCTAGCACAACTCTTACCAAATAAATAAAAAAAAAATCATAGAATTAAAGTTGCTCCATCCGCTCCGACGCCCGGGCGTCGTCGGTCGTCGCTTCCGCATGTAAACAAACAAGGTGCGCTCTGACAGCAGTTGCCGCCAATATTGGCAATGAAAATATCACCAAAATCGCCCTAGAACATCTAACATCACAAAAATCGAACACTAGAAACCCAAATGTTTAAAACTATCTATGGTAACATTTATATAATGCAAATCGTCGTAGTTTTGCCATATCGATTGTTTTAAAGTGGCCCTAGGCTTCCTTGCAAATACCCACCAATTATCTACCATACTTTTACCGCCATTCTACCAAAATAATACCACCATTCTACAATTATGTTGCCCAATAGAAGCCCTCTGCGGGCCCTTAACGTAAACGATGAAGCTAAAGAACTAATCACTCATGCTAATTTAGTTATCCCTTAACAAATATTTTCTTTGACGAGAAGTTATAGAAAATGATTAAAATATTATGGTTAACTAAATACTTTAATTTTAATATGTCTACAAACTCTGAATATTGTATAATATGATGCATGGCCTTCAGCAACAACGTTCCCCAAAGTGTTGGGGCTTGTACTGAGTGAGTACATAATTATATATGGCATAATCCTGTGTACCGGGCAACCGTGTATATATATCTCAATAATTTGGTAATGTAACAATATATTTTTACATTTTACATTCATAAATAGTACACTAATATACTAGGTTAGGTTAGATTAAGTTAGGTTAGGTTAGGATTTGGTTAGGTGAAAGTAGGCATCTGAGAAACAGTTACCCGCTGCACAGGATCTTACCTTATATAATATACAGTATATAGTATATGCTGTATATGTATATCATAGCGCTCGACTATTAAATCTCCATTATTGTTCAGAAATTTGATTGATTAACACCTACTGTACCAGCGACGTCTTTTTCATTTTATGCTAGCAATATTTTGACGATTTTGTGCAGTTTACGAAGGATCTATGGTAGCAAAAGGGGTTAAGTGAGATAGTTAGAAGCCTGTTAATTGCTGGGGGCCCTTTTGAAATTGAATATCATAATCTAGTATCAGCCAAAGTAAATCTAAAGGAACGTTACTGGTACAGAAATTGTAGAAAGATACAAACAACGACATTTGGAGATTATGATCTAAAGACAATTGTGTCACAGCTTGTTTTTCAATGCATGCTGCAGGTAAATTGATTGGGAATGTGATTATGTGAGAATTCAATCATCTTTAGTAACTTATAAATGATGAGTCTCCCACCCAATATAAGATCAAAGGTAAAGGATAATTAATTAATTTCCACATGTGTGCATAGGTACGAAACCTTTTAATGTTGTTTACATCCGAATGTAGCAACACCAAAGGAGCTATGAACTGCAAATATTTGTATTTCTTAAACAAAGTCGAAATGTGACGTTTGCCAGTGTTATTGTGATCTAGGGTTATTTTTAATTTCTGCTTATCATTTTCGTATAATAAATCCATAATTACATCAACATTAATTTTAGAAGTGCTTTGTATCGACGAAGTTTCGATTGCATGAAAAATATAATTTACGAGCATTCTCACTAAATATATATTAATTGTTCGCATTACATCACAGTGATTACTTTGAAAATAGACATGGTCACGAAAGCCACATGTGCAATATTTGTATGTGTCCTAATTGTTTGGTTGATGGCTAGATAAAGGGCATTGTGACCATCCAAAATCTTGCCAGTGGTTATACAGTATACTCTGTATATTTTCAACTGACTGTCAATTGCAAAGTTCCCATCAAGATTTTTCCGATATTTTGAAGATTATATAGCGAAACATGGTGCTAATTATAAACACTTGGTCATATTATGATGCAGAGACATAGAAGTTTCATATTTTCCAATTAAGTATCGAAACATTAGCTGCTAAGGGATTCAATTTATCGTCAGATGAGAAGAAACAGAGTATAGTTATATTCCTCACTGTTTCACCCTGTCGATCTTGAATAACTTCGTTGGAAAATGAAAGCTTTAGGATGGTCTCGATGAACAACGGTGCATATTACATAACTCGGACATAAAGTTTGCAATTGTGAGCGAGCCATGTTTAAGTAAGCGAAAATAAGGAAACAAAGAAGCACACACACACACACACACACACACACACACATACACACACACATACACACACACACACAATAGGCCCATGTACTAAACCTCTTGATTACATAATTGACATATAACAATGTTACCCATCGAATTAAATATGCATTTACAAATTATATTGGTATAACTCAATTGTATATATATATATATATATATATATATATATATATAATATTTGTGCAGAATAACATATTTTGTAGACACGTACACTACATATTTTGAGAGCAGAAATTATGATTATTGGCTTTGCAAAATATATGAAGACTGATAAAGAGAGAGAGAGAGAGAGAGAAAGATGAAGAAAGAGAGAGAGAGAGAAAGAGAACCAGAGCCAGCCTATTAGTGTTAATATAAGTCTGGTCACTCTCACATATAGCTCAGTATCAAAGGACCCACTGTGGAGTCAACACGTCTCTCCCCCCTCCCTCCCCTCTCGCACTCTCTTTCCCTCGTAGCACACCAGGGTTACTAACTCAAGTCTGCTAGATAGTAAATAAAGGCCAAAAACCGCTAAAATAATGCCACAATCTTTGGAATATAATAATAATTATATAGCTTTCAAATGGATCAATCTCAAGAATATCGCTAGAATACATGCAACTAGATGTAAAAATGTGCCTCTAGATCGAAGTAAATACACTAGGATAATGCCACACTCTTTGGAATATCGCTTTCAAATGGCTCAATCTCCAGAATATCGCTAGAATTCATGCGGCTAGATGTAAAAATGTGCTGCTAGATCGAAGTAAATACCTCCACATCTAGCAGAAAAATAGCTAAATTGACAACGCCGTACCACACACACTCCACCCACTGTTCTCGGGAGGCTCGCTGGTGGAGTGGGGTGTGTAAGGCTGGAGTTCAGTATAGTTTGTGAGCCTGGTTTCTCACATACACACGCCTAGACCGCCGCGATCAAAACACACCAACGAATCCATACCGCTGTCACTGCTACTGTCTTCTGTTTCAACGCCTGTATACCTTGTCTCTGTCCAAACACTACGGCAGATCCCGCTAACCTTAAGGGGAGTTACCTGCTTTTTTCTCTTTCTCTGGCTTGTATCCATTCGGCCCCATTCAGCCTACTGTTTTAAGACGTTTATCCCCATCCAGGTGTCGATATCTTCCTGGCGAGCGATAGCGAGCCAGCATTGTATGGAGAAATCCGGCTTCGCCGGACACATTTTTCTATCGAAAAATGTACAAATTTAGCTTGCTGTCAAAACAAAAATATATATATGCTGACTCGCTACCGTTCGCCAGGAAAATATTGACACCTGGATGGGGGTAAACGTCTTGAAACAGTAGACTGAATGGGGCCGAAAGGATACAAGCCAAAGAGAGAGGGAGAGAAAAAGAAAAAAGCGAGGTGGGCTCCCTTAACCACTTTCGTCTTCCTTACTGTTCTCGCACTTAGTAGCCTAGCAACGGGGCAGTTTTTAGATACATTCTCTGTGTCTTGATTTCTCTGTTTGTTCATATTTTGCTTTCGTTGCTTTAGCACATTATTAACACCCAGTTCCTGGTTTCTTCGTGTGATATCTGATCTTTGTCAAACGTTGAGCCAATTTATCGCAACTGGTTATCTATAATATATATAACCAGTTGCGATAAAAGAAGAAATATTATTTCTTCTTTTACTGGGTTATCTTTTCATTAAAGCGTATTTATTTTATCAGATCGTGTATTCGAAACCAATTGTATATATTCATAAATACACAAGACCAAATTCAACATACTCTTTATCCATCAGAAACGTACAAAATGACTGTATTTGTGTTTAATATCGATGTTTAAAGGCCGAACTTCCTGAAATTCGCCAAGTGATTAATTGCCAACAAGATAAGCGGGATAGCTAGCATGTTTATAGTGTGGAAGAAACAACATGTAGGGTGGAGTGGTGGAGGTGGACTAGTGTGGTGTATGGTGTGGATGATGTGTCTCTTCCACCTAGCAGCAGCATCCACCTCACCAACTACTCCTCCATCCACACCGAGTATTGTGAGTATTATACAGTATGTTTACGAATAACTGACCATTAACGAGTTATAATTAAGTGGGTATAATTATGTTATTAATTTGTATGTATATATATATGTGTGATTGTGTGTGTGTGTGTGTGTGTGTGTGTGTGTGTGTGTGTGTGTGTGTGTGTGTGTGTGTGCTGAAGGAGACAGCCAGGCAATAGGTATACGGGACACCCAGTTGAAGGGAGATTTGGACCATCCCTTTGTATTTATTTAGTATTCGAATTATTTAATTGTTTTGTTCACATTCGCAATACTGTCACAGGATATAGAGTTTGGGCTTTGGTTCTAAGTTTTACATGATCAAAAATAAATATCACCCCATTGTTTGAAAGAAGACGGCTACTCTTTCTTACTACAAAATAAATATCACCCCATTGTTTGAAAGAAGACGGCTATTCTTTCTTACTACAAAATAAATATCACCCCATTGTTTGAAAGAAGACGGCTATTCTTTCTTACTACAAAATAAATATCACCCCGTTGTTTGAAAAAGATAGCAATGATTTCTTACTACAGAATCTCTCCCCTCTCTCTCCCTCCCCCCCAGAAAACTGAGGGCATGATCCGGCTGCCGCAAACCCTCCGGCCAATACACTACGAGGTTCGCCTGCAACCCTTCATGTCCGGCAACTTCAGTGTGCTGGGTCAGGTCACGGTGGAGGTCACGGCGCTCGTTAACACCCGCTACGTCATCATGCATATGGCGGACATCATCACCCTCAACTACACGGCCAAGGTGAGTCTGACAGGGTTTATAGGGCTGCCTTGCCTTTGTAGCCTTTTAGCCATTGTTTAGGTTGAGTGATCTCTCTCTCTCTCTCTCTCTCTCTCTCTCTCTCTCTCTCTCTCTCTCTCTCTATATATATATATATATATATATATATATATATATATATATATATATATATATATATATACTGTATATACCGTATATAATAATATAAAAACTATATATGGATCATTACAATCGCCACTATTATTATCATCATTTATACTATCGTGATTATTATTGTCATAATTTTAATGAAGGAAAATATTTAGTACCATATATCCTATTGCATGTCATACAAGGCGACTAAAATGGGGTATGGCGAAAGTCCGGACCAACCGTCATCCTATACAGTAAAGTCTTGTTATGGCACTGTCTTGTAGCAAAGTTAAGGCTGGTGTGGTGTAGATACTGTAGTTGTATGTGAAGCAGGGAGACTGTTGGATTTTACTGTATGTGAAGCAGGGAGACTGTTGGATTTTACTGTATGTGAAGCAGGGAGACTGTTGGATTTTACTGTATGTGAAGCAGGGAGACTTGGATTTTACTGTATGTGAAGCAGGGAGACTGTTGGATTTTACTGTATGTGAAGCAGGGAGACTGTTGGATTTTACTGTATGTGAAGCAGGGAGACTGTTGGATTTTACTGTATGTGAAGCAGGGAGACTTGGATTTTACTGTATGTGAAGCAGGGAGACTGTTGGATTTTACTGTAGCACGGTTAGCATTATGTCAAACTCAGCCGCAACTAGAGGGGTACTCATAGAGCGCATACCTCCGCCAACTCAGGCTGGTTCTTTATCATTGATATCATAGGCCTAAATTTTCTTCTGGATCTGGGTTCAAGGATGTTTTTTTTTTTTTTTTTTTTTCTATATTCCAACTACTCCCTCTCGGGCATAGGCTGAGAGCCTGTACATTCCACCGCCCAACACGGTGAAGCCCGTGAGGTCTTGTTCCAGTCTGGGGAGTGAGACATGCGAAGCATCCATCATGGCTCGAAGCAGCTCCATCTCTGAAGCGGCCGGTTGCTTCGCTCAAGTGCTTCACCGTCTCACCCTCCAGACTCAGACGCTCACTCTCAGAACGCCACCTATTGAGCAGTGAACTCACTAGGCATTGTCCCCCTGTAACATATTTTGAATATGGGAATATTCATACAGTGTTATTTAATCAGGGAACAACGAGGGTATTTTTTTGGCATTTCGGTGGGCTTTGTGGTAATGCACTGATACTAGGTACAGCACAAATTCAATCCCAATAATATCTTCCCATTGATTGTTATCCAGATCGCCTCCTAAATTGAATCACTTATACCTTGGCGCATATCCTATATGCTCACCAATTGTAGTGAAAATCTCTGGATCGACGCCTAAATTGAATCACTTCTTTCTTGGTGCATATCCTATCTTTGATAGTATCTGCCCACTAAATTTCGTATTTCGTGAAGATCGGTTCATTACTTTGTGTTACATCGTCTTTACAGCCAAAAACAAACAGACATACGGAGACGAAAACATAATATCCAACTTCGTTGGCAGAGGTAATTATGACTTGATGGGGAAGTGTTATAGCAGGACTTATTGTACTATAGTTCAACTACTGAAAGGCAACCCTGCTTGAGCCATTACACTGCAATGGACAACGACGATAAACCATTGTATGTATGTATGTATGTATATCATTAGCATAATTATTATCATTGCCATTATTATCACAAGCATTCATATTAGTATTATCAAAGCTTATCATTCTCGTAAAACTTTATCCATTTGCAATTATTTATGCCACCGAGAAGTACTAACGATATCAACAAATGGTATCAGTGCTGTTAATATAATGAGTAAGTCTTAAAGCTGCGTTATCAACAAATATGTGTATTAACGTAATTGAGTAGTGCCAATCTTTTATGTAAACGCATTATCTATTCAATGATAAACACTGGCATAAGTCAATAATTGTGTAATAAAGAAGCCTAGTATTTGGGCCTATTATGTGCCTTTGCAATGTTTTATTTGTACATAATATAATCATAAAATATAATACAATATGTGTCTGTTCTATTTTCTTTCTGATTACATAACCTCTTTCTGTTGGTCCTCTCCCTCCTATTGTATTGCCCTGAGTGGCAGCAATCTTATGTCATCTAAGAATAGCAATGATGACATGTAACAACCAGTCTTTCATCACACACATATATACATTCAGCCACACTCAGACACACGAGCATACCCACACAACACCGCAGCCACACATACATATATACCAACATGTGCATGTACACATACAAACACTCACTTATATTGTATGTAACTATCCAAACTCTTGCAAGGGCCCGATCAATGTTATATAAAAGCCTTACTGATTCTACCTTTTCATCTTGGATGGCCTCATTGAGCAAATATAAGCTTTTGGATAAGCTCGATAAGCACATGTGCCTCCAGATGACTTTACTCAACCTAGGAAGGAACTTCAAGAATCGTAGTAATATAGATAATCTAAATTCGCTGTCTAAATCTAGCAGGTTTTTGCAACTGTAATGCAATCGACTAAAGGTAGCTTGCAGAAACTAAACATTTAAGTCATCTGATTGAAAGGGTTAAGCGTGTTAGAATTGCTTTGATTATGTATCAAGGTCTAAAGAATTGATAGTTGATCTAAGGAAGAGAATACTGCCACCAAGTTTAAAACATAACATAGAAGGTTCCCAAGAACTCTCGCCAATTTCAGTCTATATTTGATATCTACATTAATATACTGTACCTCTATAATTTTGCTTCAAGAATATAATTTGCCCACTCCCTTTTCCTCATATTATTCTATGTATCAGTTACATTAATAATAATATTCACAAAGTACATTTACTAATCTTATCCAATTCTTCTTCTTAATTGAGATGGTGGAGTTGGAAAGCGGGCGGGAGTACCGAATCCTGCATCAGACCTACAACCCCCTGAGGACCCTCTACGTGGTGACCCTGGGGGAAGAGATGAGCAGGGGTCACAACTACTCCTTCACCGTCAACTTCGTGGGCGCCCTAGGTCAACACCCCCGGGGCTTCTACAGGTCATCCTACGTCAGGGAGGATGGTCAGATCAGGTTTGTTTTGAGATTTTAAGATGTTCGCCCCCATTAGTTTGGCGATTTTAAGACTCTTCGCCCCATTTCTGTCAATTTTAAGACTTTTCGTGCCATTAGGTGTTGATTTTTTTCCTGGCGAGCGAAAGCGAGCCTGTAATTTAGGAGGAACCGGCAGGAATTGTCTAACACTATTGTATTTGTTTCCACCAGTTGGGTAGCAGCGACCCAATTCCAAGCCACCGACGCCCGCCGAGCCTTCCCTTGCTTTGACGAGCCTCACCTGAAGGCGACGTTTAAGGTGTTTCTGGCCCGCAAACAAGGGATCACAGCACTCTCCAATATGCCCCTCCTGGCCTCTGTACCGGTGTGAGTATCAGCCAAAAAAAAAAAGGAAAATTTAGGACAGGTTGAATGAGGGCAAACTTCCAGCAGAGGTTAGAAGACAGAGTCAAAAGAGTTTGCCTAGGCAGGGAGTCAGCACAGATGCATAGTTTTTTAGTACAACAGAAGCGACACCATTTGGTCCGTACGCCTTCATATTATTAAGCTCAGAGAGGGAGCAAGTACATCCTTAGAAGATATTAGGATATTATACATAAGTAAGAGAGACGGGGGGTAAAGAGGTAGGAGTAGCACCAGAATGATCCATGGTGGAGTTTTTTAGCGAAAATTTGAGCGAAGAGTTCAGCTTTGTCAGAGGAAGAAGTAACAGTGGTGCCGTCGGAGTAGAAAAGAGGAGAGAAAGACGAGGAAATAAAATTGTTGGAGAGGTTTTTGGCTAAATGCCAGAAAGCTTGGGAAGAGTTAGAGTTGGAAAATTCCAAAACATTTATTATTGATGAAAGAGTTTTTTTGTGAGTCGATGAACAGATTTGGCATGATTCCGGGCAGAAAAATAGTAAGTGCGAGATTTGTGAGTTTAAAGGCGATGGTACTGTTTGAATGCTTCCTCCTTATTGCTGACAGCAGTAGAAGAAGAATGAGTAAGCCAAGATTATTTGGCATTAGTATGAGATAAAGAAAATGGAATGTATGCCTCCATGTCCGAGATGATTACCTTGAAAATATATTCAGCACACTCCTTTGGTCCCCAGCCATGGAAGCAAAAATCATTCCACGGGATATCAAAGAAGTACTGCTGAAGTGCCTCCCAGTCGGCAGCGCCAAAGTGCCACAAACACTGCCGGCTGGGAGGATCGGATGGCCATACTGGAGAGATTGGACAGTTAGCAGAGATGAGGAACCCAGCAAGAAGAAATCTCCAAGGCAGTCAGGGATATGAGTAGGATACTGTTCTAACTGAGTTTAATCGTCTAATGTTGGGCCAAATATAGTGAAAAAGTGTCATGGAATACTGAATGCGTTAATGTTGTACTTTCAGGCCAGGATCGGAAGGTTGGGTGTGGGACGAGTTCCAGAAGTCCGTGGCCATGTCGACATACGTGGTGGCCTTTGGTATCACGGACTACCCAACCAAGGTCATCTCCGGCCAGGATGGTCGTAGTACACTAATTAGAGGTAAGGTAATGAGTGAAAAGCTCAATAGGTGGCGTGTGTTGGTGGTGTAATGGTTTAGATGCTTATGTTCTGGATGTGGTGTCCCGAGTTCGAATCCCGGGAGGACCATATGCTTTCATTAGTTTATTCAAGTGCATTGGGGTTTGTAATTGATGATTAATGTTAAGAACGGGGTGTTACTTATTACGAGATGAGACAGTGGCGATGCGGTTTCGAGAGGTCGAACAACACCGTGCCAAAACTGAGAGACAACCAAATCACCGTTTTTGGGGGGGAGACTGAAGGGTGCTTTTTATTTGTTTCTGTGTATGAAGGAGACCAAAGGCAAAGCTGCCTGCAACAAGTGTGTCCCCCAAAGTTGAAAGAGTGAGAAAGCATCGAACCCAAGAGAGGCTTACAGTTAGCTATTAATATATTTTATCTTTTGAAGTTACTCTACTGACTTTAGGCAAGGACATGCAAATCACAGCAGATGGCGTTGGAACTACAACAACCTATCACAGCAGATGGCGTTGGAACTACAACAACCTATCACAGCAGATGGCGTTGGAACTACAACAACCTATCAACCGCAGATGGCGTTGGAACTACAACAACCTATCACAGCAGATGGCGTTGGAACTACAACAACCTATCACAGCAGATGGCGTTGGAACTACAACAACCTATCACAGCAGATGGCGTTGGAACTACAACAACCTATCACAGCAGATGGCGTTGAAACTACAACAACCTATCAACCGCAGATGGCGTTGGAACTACAACCTATCACAGTAGATGGCGTTGGAACTACAACAACCTATCACAGCAGATGGCGTTGGAACTACAACAACCTATCAACCGCACAACTTTACCAAATGTGTTTTAATTCTTGCCACCCAATATTGGCATAAACCGAGAATATTTCTCTGCGGGCATGTATTTTTTTAACTAAGATACTTCTATAAATTGATAAATTTCACAGTAAAACAATGGGTTAGGGGAATATTAAACTATATAATAGACAATATATGCACTTCTGCAGTTCATGCTAATATGATACGGCGACAAGTTGGAAATAAAATTATTTCCGACTGGTGGAATAGGTCAATAGTAACACGAGAGTTCAAGTTGACGTAGCTAAACCCATTAACCCATTTCAATTTGTGAATTATTTGTCTGTGGCTTGTTATTGTTTTATTAGCATTATACATTCATATATTAATAAGATAACACAATCATAAACTGTACTAACATTATTTGCTTGTTGTTATCTAAGCCATTGGTCGAGTCTGTAACACAATTAAGAAGGACCTATCTATCTATCTATCTATCTATCTATCTATCTATATGCTTAGGCCCAATCCCCATTTTGGGGGTAGCCGACTCAAGACAGAGCAAGAACAGGGAAAACACAATAACAACACAAAACAAAAAATAAACACAGATAAAAGGACCTATGAAAAGCAAAAGGAGAATAGAATATCTGAATTACCCATCAGGTCCTTCCTAAGCTGTATATAACCGTTTTGTGATGGCCAAAAAGAGTATATAAATTATGCTATCGTATTGACAGATTTAACTTTTCCCCCTCGACAATGTTAGTGGTGACGAGGGCCTCCATACAGCAGTACACGGCTCTGGCTGGTCGTGTGGCCCGCTACTGCCTTGACTTCTACACCACCTTCTTCAGTATCCCCTTCCCTCTCCCCAAAACTGACCTATACGCCCCTCCGGAGAACTCATTCTCGGCCATGGAAAACTGGGGACTAATTACCTTCAGGTGTGACCAGAACAGGTGTACAAGTCCATGGGCACACTCTCAGAATTTCAGGAATCGATACCATTTGCAGAGAGCATATTTTGTTTGTTCATAAACTCCAATAATAGGTTCTAATTGACATACAGTACATACTATAACAAAAATATAATAAAGCTTATCACCTCGACATAATATTTCGAGAACAGAGCAAATAATGGTTAATTGACAGTAATTGGTCTACTATCTCTCTCGAATGGTACTGATTTTTACTCTGGTCCATGTACTGTGGTGCCTACTTCACATTTTTAGCGAATCTTGGTTACCGCATATTAATCTGAGTGTTGTAAAGCTAACAAGACTCCAATTAACGCCAATTATATATATTTTTCCCCATTTATAAATTGTTATGCTGTACATTGTTGTTTACTAAGGATAGATCTCGTTACGCTTTAGTAGTCCACATGTCTCCAATCTTACCGTCTGTGAGAAATGACTAATACCCTTCATAATACACAGTAGTTGCTCAATAGGCCTTCTAAAATGTACTGTATGGGAGATAAAGTCAGTGATGAGGATTATAAAAAGTCTTATGAAATGGCCGTAGATAATTTAAAATTATGTGGTCTTCCTTTAAACCAGCTAATGAAGTGTAACATAAATCATTGTTTGGATGGCGTACGAGTGAGCCTTTTTTGTTTTATCACGCTATGATATTATTGAGCTAAAGTTAGTTGTGTGAGTTTGGGTTTTGTTTAATGTCTTGTAGTGTGGGCGAGGTCGGCAGTGAATGACCAACTGGATTATGGGTCATGGGTGATGTCGGAAGGCCTGGAGGTATTTGAGAACATCTTTGGTGTGCCCTTCCCCTTGACCAAGACTGACCTCTTCTGTCCCCCGGAGATGAGCCCCAACGCCATGGAAAACTGGGGGCTCATTACATTTAGGTCAGTCTATCCTCTAGTCAAAATGTATTAGACTTATTCATATTTGTTTTCACCTACCCACCAATTAATTTACAAATAAACCTAACTAATGAAATCAATTAAAGTTATGAATACATGTGGTACTCCAAGGACTCGAACCTAGCACACTCACACCGACATTTCGCAAACTAAGCATTACGGTGTCAAGACAGTTAAAGTTTTATGCACAAACATACGATATATTATGCATTCTATAACAGTCTGTAAGGTCACTGCTTTACCAAACAACATTGGTGGTCAACACTTCCGGGTCACTTCCGGGATGCAAGCTGGCATCTTCTTCAATTTATTCACCTTCAAGAAACGCTGATAAATCCTTTAAGGGGGTAGTGCTTGTTTGTTGGTCTATGTATTTACTTATTTATATATTTTTGAGCTTCCTCGCTACGCCTCCATCAAGCTTAAAATATCACCCCATAGACCCCCTTTCACGATATATTTGTACATTTTTCGGTAGAAAAATGTCCCATGATGCGTTGAGTAATTAAGATGGGGACATGGCAATTTACCGTCAGTTTTGAAAAGCAGACTACACAAACACACACTTGCTCATAATTGTACATATTAAGGGGGGATTTACACTTGAGGGATTTTTTTCTTTACCCATTTCTCCCTCATGTTTAACCTCATTGCTTTTGAGATTTTAAGACGTTCGCCCCATTAGTTTGGCGATTTTAAGAACTTTCACCCCTTTTATGTCACTTTTAAGACCTGACGTCCCATTTAGGTGTCAATTTTTTCCTTGCGAGCGATAGCGAGCCTGTAATTTAAGAAGAACCGGCCTTCGGCCGGGACATTTTTCTACCGAAAAATGTACAAAGTTATCTTGAAAGGGGGTCAAGGGGGTGTTATTTCAAGCTTGATGGAAGTCTAGGGAACAAACTAAATACCTATATAGAAAAAAAAAAAAATAAAAAAAAAAATAAATAAAAAATACCTCTCCTTAACCGCTCACTACTAATATGTATATTATATATAACTGCGTGTTGTTCTCCTAACCCTAAGCTATTGCTAGCATTAATCTCTTCAGCACGATGACGTCATTTCCATCATATTAGTGTTAGCATTAGACGTTTCTGTTTTGCCTATAATCTACCTCTAGGATTCCAAGGGATAAATAGGATCTCAATAAACCCTCTGGATAACACCGGTCCTTCTCAAACTGCATGCAATCGTCTAATCTTAGCCTGAATCAAAGGTAAAAAGGCGTCGTCGCGCTGAAGGGGTAAATGGCTTTGAATGTAATCGTGCATCTAATAAAGCCGGTATCGCAAGAGAGCTTTTATAGTCAACATTCAATTATCAACATTTTTCTGGCAACATTTCTGAAGTATTTTGCACTGGTATCGGCCACTAGACTGATGATAGATGAATTTAGGTAACCGAAATATTTTAAATGTTGACCTCATAAGCTGCCAGACCAGTGTTGAGGATACATGTTAAGGGAAAAAGGGCTCGTGTGATACCAGGGTCAAGTTTAGTACCATGCTATTATGAACAATGTGATATCTTACATGCTGAACAGATTTAAGATACCATTCTGTCATGTGTATATATTTTCGATATTATAATAATGTCAAGATATATTTGACATAATTATAGCCTAATTGGTTGATTGATTGGATGCTGATCGATTGACTGAATGCTTGACTAATTGATTGAATGTTGATTGATTGTCTGAATGATTAACTGACTAATTGAATGTTGATTGATTAAATGATGATTAACTGAATGATTGAAGAACCGACTAATGTATTGCCAGACCGACTTACAATTCATCCACCCCGCACAGAGAATCCGGCCTCCTGTACGACCCCAGCCTGTCCTCCGCCAACCGGAAGTTGTGGGTGTGTTACCTGGTGGCTCACGAACTGGCCCACATGTGGTTCGGTAACCTGGTGACCCTCTCCTGGTGGACCGACCTGTGGCTTAATGAGGGCTTTGCTACCTACTTGGCGGACGTGGCGGTGGATCAGGTAACAAAAACAAAAAACTTATGGGGGTTGGGGGGGGGGGGGGGGAGGCTTGTGGTGGGTGGGTGTGTGAGCTTATGGGGGGAGGAGGGCTTATGGGGGGGTGGAGGGGGCTTATGGGGGGTGTGGTGGGCTTATGGGAGTTGGGGGTGGGTTTATGGGGGTGGGTGGTGGGCTTGTGGGGGTAGGGGTGGGCTTATGGGGGTGGGGGTGAGGGAGGGCTTATGGGGGTGGGGGTGGTCTTATGGGGGTGAGGGAGGGCTTATGGGGGTGTGGGGTGGGTTTATAGGGGGGGGGTGGGGGAGGGCTTATGCTGGCTCGCTACCGCTCGCCAGGAAAATATTGACACCTGGAGGGGGGGGGTAAATGTCTTAAAACAGTAGGCTGAATGGGGCCGAATGGATACAAGCCAAAGAGAGAGGGAGAGAAAGAGAAAACAAGCGAGGTGGGCTCCCTTAAGAACGGGGTGTTACTTATTTATTGCCTTTATTTATTGCACACACACACACACACACACACACACACACACACACTATCTCTCTCTCTCTCTCTCGCTTATTTATTTATTGCCTTCCCCAGATTGAGCCAACCTGGGGTAAGCTGGACATGTTCGTGGTGTTTCGGGTACAGGCGGTAATGGCCCAGGATGCCCTCCGCTCATCTCACCCCGTCAGCAGGCCCGTCCACGACCCAGCCACCATCAACCAAATATTTGACGCTATATCCTATCTTAAAGGTAAATTGTCTTGCCTGTTTGACTCACTTAATTTGATGTCCTTAAGCCGGTGTCACACATACGATTTTACCGGCAATGTTTTAGGACAATTGTAGTCTGGCGTCTTCTGAATTAGAGTTGTATGTTTTATCAATCTCTTAAGATCATACAAAGTCAGTCTAGTTGTCGATTCCAAGGTGAAAATGCCAAGTAATAGAACGAGAAAAAACTTGCTCGTAGAAAATTGACCCAAAAAGCGCTCGTGTGACATCGCCTTTAGTTTGGTTACTCCAGTTAGATAGTTGACCAAATCTCCTATCTAAAAGGTAAAGTATTATTTCTTCGGTATGACTTCGTCAGATTGTATTTGTGAGATTGATACAATTATTTTAGTTTCTCCATTACTTTCGTCAGCTTGATTTTCACACCATCTCATGCCTAAAGGGTAAATCGTCTTATAACTTTCTGTCCCTATTCTCGTCATTTTGAGCTTAGCCTGTATCTTCGATCTTGAAGGCATATTGTCATTTTCGTTTATCAACAAAATCTTTGGCGTCCTCTCATATTGTAAAAGGTATTTCGTGTGATTTTCGATGTGATTTGCAATCTCGGAGGCAATTCGGCAATTTAATCTCATGCGTTTGACTTTTAGTGTCATTTCATATCTGAAGGGTAAACTATTTCGTCAGCTTCATCTTAGACAAGATCTCCTCTCTCAAGGTCAAGTAATCTACTGTCTTTAAAATTGAGTTAGTATAATCGTGTAATCCATCTGGTAAATCGAAGGTATATAATTTAATATAGTTGATTTCATTAGCATAATCCATGACGCTATCTCTTGTCTCAAAGGTAAATAAATGTTGACATACTGTATAATTCTGTCTTTGATTTCGTCAGTTCTATCTTCGGCAATATCTCCTACCTCATAAGGTAAATTTGGTCAGTTTGATGTTCGCGTCATCCCTTGTCTTTCCTTATCTTCACTTGCACCAACCACTGAGAAAATGTCATACCAATAATTGTACAGTGGTATTATGATTATGTGAACACCAATGTGGCCAATAGTCATCAAAATAACTTGTTAAGCAAATTAATATTAGGTTTGTGAATTGATCTGTTGTTATTTGTATGTTTTGTGCATGTATATATCTGTTTATATATATTATACATACACATATATATTTTGTTTTATTTCCAAAGGAGCGTCCATAATTCGGATGATGAGCCACTTCCTGACGGAGGCCACCTTCAGGAGAGGACTAACAGACTACCTCACCACTCTGTTAGTATTCATTAATATACCCAGTATACTATGACGGTTTTTAATTGTATTCTGGCTAATACTAAACGACTTTCTTGTATTACTTTTCCTACTTCGGGGGCGGGAGGTTAGGAATCCTCCTCCCCTGTAAAATTCACCTGCTAGTCATGACAGCCCACACTCTGTCGGAAACGTCGACCCACCTCACCATACTCAGTAGGGTCACGCCTTTCTTCATTATATTCCTACTTGCACTAGGCAATTTTACTCGCTTTTGGAACATAACGTAGCGATAATTGAAGTCTTTAACACCTTGAATTCCTACAGGTCCTTCCTATGGCGAATCTTATATCTCATAAAACCCAGAATAATATATATAAGGATGTAAATGTATTATGTTATTATTTAGCTGGCAGAAATGACCATGTGCCCATCTACAGTATATTACTTAGACATTACGAAATATTTGAGCAAAATATGTTGTTAAGGGGCTATGGTTCCTTTTTTTGGACCCCCTTCTCCCTCATGATTAGCTTATTAGTTTTGAAATTTTAAGAAGATCGTTCCGTTAGTTTGGAGATTTTGAGACCTTTCACCCCATTTCTTTCTCAATATTAAGACCTTTCTTGCAATTTAGGTGTCGATTTTGCCCTGGCAAGCGATAGCGAGCCTGTAATAGAAGGAACCGGTCTTCGGCCGAGACATTTTCTGCCGAAAAATGTACACATTGATCTTGAAAGGGGATCTAGGGGGTGTATTTTTAAAGCTTGATGGAGGTCTAGCGAAGAAACTCAAATCAAAATAATAAATAAATATATATATATAAAAAAATAAAAAAAAAACACTACCCCCTTAAGTATGATAACATTGTAATAATATGATGAAGAGGCATAATATATTCGGAGTTTTCCATTAAGTATCCATAAATCAGCTACAAAGGGATTAAATGTATCACAAAATACAAACAAATCAGTTAACCCATCTCCCCCACAGTCAGTACGGGAGCGCTGAGCAGGACGACTTGTGGAGGTTCCTGACAACAGCTGGTCACAGGGACGGCACCTTACCTCCACACCTTACTGTCAAGACCATTATGGACACTTGGACGCTCCAGGTATGGAATCGGGACAAATTGATGTCATATATTGTATGATATATTTAAAGCGTTGCTGTGCTGTTGTTTTCTGACGATACAGTTCTGATGAGTGATGATGAGTGGGAGTTGCATGGTCTGGTAAAGTTGAAGTTTAGGCAAACATAATGGCACCTTTGGATGGTACTGATAAACCTGTCTTGATAGCGCAATGCATAAATGCGCGGAATTTCGATGTGAATATCCTAGGTTCGAGTCCTTGGAGTGCCACATGTATTTGTTGATTTCATTAATTAAGTTTAGAAGTAAAGTTGGTTGGTGAAAAAAATACGAATATGGCTCATTGTCTTCTACAGTTAATCACTGTTCATTTATTCGCCAGATGGGGTTCCCAGTCGTGACGGTGAGTCGAAACGGGAACCACTCAGCTCTCGTCACACAGGAGTACTTTTCGCTGGATGAGGAATCGTCTTCTTCTTCCTCCTCCTCATCATCTTCATCCTCCTCCTCCACCTCATCATCATCATTATCATCATCTTCATCCTCTTCCTCTTCCACCTCATCTTCTTCCAATTCAATCTCTGCTCTCCCAGATTCCTCAGCCAACTCTCATTCTTCTAGTTCCTCTGTGTCGTCCCCCTCCATTGTATCTTCTACTTCCTCCTCTTCTTCCCCGATATGGTGGATTCCTCTGACCTACACAAGCCAAGATCAGCCCGACTTTTCCGACACGAGGGTGAAGAGGTGGCTCAGTGGAGAGGACAACACCGAGCGGCAACAGGAGGAGATCGAATACCCTAGTCCCGGACGTTGGGCCATCTTCAACGTCAAGCAAACTGGTATGTAGATCATGATGTTATAAGCACACACACACATACACACACACACTAAGACACATACATTGAATGTCTTTTTCTGTCATACATTCTCCTACGTAAATTCATGCACACAGACCTACATTAAAATATATGTTTCTTCATTCTTTCTCATACGTACAAACATCAGGAAAGTGCAACCGTTTCGTTCAACAATCGCTGTGGTAAAGATGATCCCAATGTAAATGTTAATCTAGCCAGAAACAATAAAATGTGTCTAACACTTTAGGTAACCGTTGCATTAATAATAAACCGTGCCAGAGGTAATATGCACAATGCTTCATTTAACTGTAAAAAACAATTCAGGATTCCAATTTTTGTTTATTTTCTTTTAACCAGCTTGTGTAACCATTTCACCCATCTATATAAAATTGTGTTTACAGATGATTACGATATAATAGGTGTAACCGAGTCTTGGCTAAATATTGAATACCACTTCCCCTCCTGCAATTCTGTCTCCTCCTGCTATTTCCCTCCAGCCTCCCCTTTCTCATCCTCCCCCCCCCGTTCTCCTCCTCCTCCAGGATACTACCGTGTGAACTACGACGAGGAGAATTGGTCCCTACTGACGCAGCAGCTTCAGAAGGACCACACCGCCATACACGTCACCAACAGGGCACAGCTGATCGATGATGCCTTCAATCTAGCTAGAGCAGGTGAGGTCACAGGCAAGGGTGGTAGCCTAGTGCTTAGTGTGCGGAATTTCGGTGTGAGTATCCTATATATATATATATATAAATTGACCGTTCTGCCAAACAGACTGACAGCGACGATACACATAATCTCTGTATACTTTTGTTTGACAGAGATGATTAATTAGGTGTTGTTGCTAGTCATAAGAAGAATGAAGTGAAGCAAAAATCTGCATCGAATACAGAGTGTTATATTAACCGAAATATCTCAAGAGTTTGGCTTTCTAGCTTTAAATATCCGAAGGGGTGTCTACTCACTATAATAATAATAATAATAATAATAATATTTATTCAGTTAGCAATTTACAGAGTTGGTACCACATAGTATGTTATAAATATGCATAATTCCAACTAAGGATAGCCCAATAAAGCCGTTACGCGTATTTCCATTGGGGTCCTTGTGGGATTAGGTTAGCTGGGGAAATGGGGAGGATAAAGAAATAGATACTTTAGAGAAAGTATTTCTAGGGGGTTATTTTAAGATACCTTACATCCTATAGTAAATATCAGTAATCCGTAATCAGTAATAATTTCAGTTTGGTTTGTCTATCTCTTATGTCGTATTTAGTAGTAGACATAAGCTTGGTGCTCCCTTCTCGCAGGGGATTTGACTTAGAAGTGTGCCAAGCTCCTATTCTACTAACAAATGACATCAACACAATATATCCTACATCTTTCTTCTCCCTTCTGCAGGCCGCCTCTCTTACGGCGTGGCCCTGGAGCTGATCGGCTACCTGGAGGAGGAGCGAGAGTACGTGGCGTGGCAGGCGGTACTGAACAACTTGCAACACCTCTACTATATGATGAACAGGGATCCGGCTTATGGGGCGCTCAAGGTATGGCATGAGTAAAAGAAAGAGAGATAGAGAGCATGCTTGGTTGTTGTGAACAATTAGTTGAATAGTGTAAGGAAGAGTCATCAGCATATGAGTGGATAGGACTAGAGGTACAGTTGAGGAGATCATTAATTAATATTAGAAAGAGAACAGGAGATACGACAGAACCCTGAGGAACACCGGAGTTGATAGGTTGAGGAAGTGAGCGATAACAGTCCACAACTGCAGCTATGAAACGGTCAGAAAGGCAATTAGAGACAAAGGCATAGCGGGATAGAAACCAAATGAGGGTAGTTTGGAAATTAAAGATTTGTGCCAGACTCTATCGAAGGCTTTCAATATGTCTAGTGCAATAGAAAAAGTTTCACCGAAATCCCAAAGGGAGGATGACCAAAAGTTAGTAAAATAAGCAAGATCACCAGTTGAACAGCCCTTAGGAAAGCCATACTGGTGATCTGCAAGTAGATTATAGGAAGATAAATGCTCAAGAATTGTTTAGTTAAAAATTGTTTTAAAAACTTTAGAGATGCAAGAAAGGAGAGCAATTGGACGATAGTTGGAGGGTTGAGAGCGGTCACCCTCTGGGACAGGTTGAATGACAGCAAACTTCCAGCAAGAAGGAAAGACATTGGAGGAAATACAGAGATGAAAGAGTTTGCCTAGGCAGGAAGAACAGTTTTTGAGTACAACAGGAAGAACACCATCCGGTCCATACGCTCTCTTCTCTTAGTATTGGTCGTCCCTCGGTAATCTTCAAGAACGATTAAGGGGGGTCACAGGCTTTTTTCTCTCCTCTTCTCTCTTTCTCTGGCTTGTATCTGTTCGGCCTCATTCAGCCTACTGTTTTAAGATGATTACCACCATCTAGGTGTCAATATTTTCCTGGCGAGCGGTAGCGAGCCAGCATATACAGTATATATTTTTGTTTTGACAGCAGCTAAATTTGTACATTTTTAGATAGAAAAATTTCTCCGGCAAAGCCGGATTTCTCCATACAATCAACACCTGGATGGGGATAAACGTCTTAAAACAGTTGGCTGAATGGGGCCGAATGGATACAAGCCAGGGAAAGAGGGAAAAGAAGAGAAAGATAAAAATAACCGGTGACCCCCCTTAACCATACCCATTATGCATTTTTGCAGGACTACCTTCTCTCACTGCTCCTACCAGTCTACCGATCATTGGGAGGACTAGGGCACGGGTTGGAAGACGAGGATCAGGCAGCAGAAGAAGAAACAGCAGAGGGAGAAGCAGCAGAAGAATCACCACTCACAGGCAACAACGAAGAAGATAACTTGCCACCCCAGTTGCTGAAGGGCGAGGTGGTGTGGTGGGTGTGCCGTCTGAACCATCCTGAGTGTGTCGCCCCGGCCCTCACCCTCTATCGTTCCTGGATGGACAACCCGGATGAGATGGGGTGAGTTCAGAGGTCTGGCATCCTAATATTGTAGTCACTCTCACTCTCTCACACACACTCACTTTCTCTATGATGGCCTAAGGCTGTAAACGACATGGTTGCGGGTCATACAAAATGGTGAAACGGATTGTGGAAAACAATAGGTACATTTGGCTTGATCTTTTAGTGAAGAAAAACAATAAAAATTAGTGCTTAACACCTACTGCCCCAGCGATGTACGTTGGCCGATAGTAAAAAAGTAACTCATCAGTAGCAGCGACAGACGACGGTCGTCCATAACATGCGGTCCTTTTAACAGCCCATATCGATCGGTGCCTGATACCACAACGTTTGAGCACTGCTCTAAGACCTTAGCAACACTTCTCAGCGTATATCCAAGCTCCCACAGGCTAGGAGAGGCAGTATTCCTTGTTCTCTCTTGACTCTGAAGCCATTTTGTCCAAATTGCTTGGTACTGGAGGGTACATTTACGGTAATACCCTCTGGTACAGTAGGTGTTAATGTAATGAGCATTATGGTGAACTGCTCAACGTAATTGCGTGTCTCCTGCCTTAAGTAAAACTAATATATTATTAATATTATACATATTATTAATATATATATACATATTTCTTAAGTGTTGTATGTAGTGTTATTTACGTCATGTGTTTTTCCTTAGGTCTGTGTCAGCCAGTGTTCGAGACGCCGTGAGCTGCACTGCGGTGAGGGAGGGAGGGGAGGAGGAGTGGGTGTTCGCCTGGAGGAGGAGGGAGGAGGGTCTCAACAGTGCTCTGGGGTGTACTAAAGAGATATGGCTGCTCAACAGGTACGTACGGCTTTATTGTTGGTCTATTTAATTAATTTATTCCTATATTTAATTAATTTATTCCTATATTTCTTAGTTTCCTTGCTAGACCTCCATCAAGCTTAGAAACACCCCCTAGACCCTCCTTCAAGATAAATTTGTACATTTTTCGGTAGAAAAATTTCCCGGCCGAAGGCCGCTTCCTCTTATAATTTCAGGCTCGCTATCGCTCGCCAGGAAAAATCGACACCTAAATGGCACGAAAGGCCTTAAAATTGACAATGAAATGGGGTGAAAGCTATTAAAATCGCCAAACTAATGGGAGGTGAGGAGGAGGGAGGGTCTCAACAGTGCTTTGGGTTGTACCAAACAGATATGGCTGCTCAATAGGTACGTTTAAGGGGAAACTGGCCTTTTTTTTTTGGTCTATTAATTAATTTATTCCTACATTTCTTAGTTTCCTTGCTAGACCTCCATCAAGCTTAGAAACCCCCCCTAGACTCCCCTTCAAGATAAATTTGTACATTTTTCGATAGAAAAATGTCCCTTCCTGGGTATGGCAGGCATAAATACAACTTTTTTCCCAATGCCAACACTAACAACCTTTCCCTCTCCAAATACATACGCATACTAACATATCTCTCCTACATCGCCTTCATCAGGTACCTGGACGGGGCCTTCAACTCTTCCTCAGGCATCAGACGGCAAGATGCGGCTCGAACCTTCCGAGACGTGGCCAGGGAACCCCTGGGGGTGCTGGTGGCCTGGGACTACCTCACCGCTCACTGGGCTAAGGTCTCACAGTAGTAAGTACAATGGAAATGTGGGAAAAGTCTTTAACAAATTGACCACTTGCGAGTTTCAGGCTATAAAGAAGTTGGAGCTTTAGACATCGATATATAACACAATTACCAGCTAAAGACGGATGTAGTACATCTATCAAAAACATATAATAAAATTCATCACAATTTCTATCCATCACCAACTTGTATAATTTATGTGTTTCTCCTAAATATTGATGTTTACAGTTCCAACTGCCTTATAGACCAAAACTCGCAAGTGGTCAATTAGTGAAGGGACTCCCTCTGCTCACTTTGACGCCTTTTAGGGATAAATTCTGAGGTAGAGTCATAGATGCGGCTCAGGTGATATATATGCAAATGTACACATATATTCTCACTGCTCAATAGTGTCTCACAGCAATACTTTTGAAACAGGTGGATCAGTGGCATATTCCTGTAATGTTGACGTGTTTTAATGCTACTTTACTTTTCCCAGGACAACTATAATAATTTGTCCTAATCCCATTCTAAACGGTGGGAATAAGTGGGTTGGTCTGGGTGATATGTATAAGTGGGTTGGTCTGGGTGATATGTATAGGAAGACGAATTCTTTATCATTTTAGGGGCCTCTAACTTTTCAGCATTACCCATTATGCAGTCACCCAAACACAAAATACACACACACACACAAATACCCTCACCATCCACTAGCTAATGTCTCATAGCAAACCTTGAGTGAATAGGTGGCCGATTGGATATAGTGGGTGAATGTTGTTGTTTAAAGCATTGCGAATCGTTCACTCTGCTCTATATTCATTAAGGGGGAGGTAGTTCCTCTTTCTGGAACACCTTCTCCCTCATATTTAGCCCTAGCTAGCGTAGCAGTACGTAACATACTGTTGATACATTACTTCATATTTGGTAAACAGCTATACTATATCTTAGGAGACAATATCAAATACATTAAGCTGACAAAATGAACAAAACAAACTAATCTAGCCCTTCTAAAACGTTTATTTTTTCTCAATGAACGTGACTGATACAAGAATGAACATATTTTATCCTTGATTTAGATTATGCACCTAACATACACAAAATTATAAGAATTATACTTGCCACGTAGGCCGATTTTTTGGATATAATTACGCCAGAAATATCCAAGAATTTTCGAGAAAATTAAGGGAGGGGGACATTGAGCATCATTACTCTAAAACTTCTTGAACCAGATTAACTTGCTCATGTAGTAATGTACACTCTATGTGGTGGATTGTGTTCTTATATTTCTAAATTTGTATAAGTTCTTTTGTCTTTATACTGTGTTCGTCCCAGTTTTGATGTGTTTATGTTGCAAGTTTTACATTATAATCACATACTAATTTAATTTAATTTAATTTAATTTGACTTTATATTGTCCTTGTCCCAATTTTGGTTTGTTTAGTTTGCAAGTTTTACATTTTAAACTATAAATTTCGCTCTTAGCATTTAAGCGTTATTTCCACATAGCGATTTTGATAAGTTCTTTTGTCTTAATAATGTGTTCGTCCCAGTTTTGGTTTGTTTATTTTGCAAGTTTTACATTATAATCACATACTATATATTTCCCTCTCAGCATTGGGACGACCTTTTTCGCCCTGCCTGAAATGATCATCGACGTGACCCGATCTTTCAACACGATCCAACAACTGCAGGAGGTAAGCATTTCCTTGATTCACTCACCTAAATCCAAGATAAAATATTGCCTATCAAGAGTCAGCTGTTTTACTACATCTTCTCTTATAGTTGGTTCCATGTCATCTCAACCAGTAGACCATTTCAACCAGTAGCTCTCAACTAGTGCCAAATTAACCCAGACCAACCAAACCAGTGCCAAAATATAGTACTAACCTAACCTAACCTAACCGTATTGGTTGATTTGGTACTGGTTGAGAGCTACTGGTTGAAATGGTCTACTGGTTGAGTTGACCGGTCACCCTTATGGTTACGTAGCCCTCCGTACGGGTGGCGTAATATTGTAACCACCGTGTCTGTCTGTGTTTCTGTCTGATGTATGCTGTATTTCTGCGTGTGTAGTGAAGATGATGGTGATAGTGGTAAAAGTGATAGGAATGGTGGTTTGAGCATTCGGGCTCAAAACTTCAAATATGGGTGAAAGAATGGCTCCACGACCCGACTGTTTGTGAACCTTTGAGAGTGTGCTGAGAGTTTCTAAGAGTTTCTGTGAGTTTCCGATTGTTTGATAATGTGATTGCGATTGCGCCCGAACGTCTATTCGCCTCGATTCGCGCTCGCACTCTTGAATGTGTATACTAGGCTTAAATTGATTGGTTAACTTTAACCAAATTAGGCACACAATTTCCTTTTGCTAATGCAACGGTCACACAAGAAATGAAGTCCTACATAAAGGTCAATGTCACAGGTCAAGATCAACGGTAATTTTGTACACATCTAAAAAAATACTAACCACTCAACAAACTCATGGTATGTGGGGGTTTTTCGAACATAAAAAATCATTGACCGGATTTCATAAAAAATACTCCCACAGATAAGTCAAACCCAGATAGTGTAGGGGATATAGGTTGT
The DNA here is from genome assembly GCA_032716605.1 of Paralithodes platypus. NCBI lineage: Eukaryota > Metazoa > Arthropoda > Malacostraca > Decapoda > Lithodidae > Paralithodes > Paralithodes platypus. The sequence continues at coordinate 17,111,704 of CM064577.1, read as the reverse complement.
AGTGAGAGATGTTCTTAGGTAGCTATAACATAGATGTGGTGTAGGGGATATATGTAGTGTAGGGGGTATAGGTTATAGTGAGAGATGTAGTGTAGGTCATAAAGGTGTAAAAGAACAAATAGGGATGTAGGGAAGAAGGGGTCTGCCTCGTATGGGCCAGCCAATAGGCCTTCTGCAGATTTCCATTTTTCTTATGTTCTTGTGTTCTTATACAACACAATTCCCCATTATCTGACACAGATTCTCCGTAAACCTAACTGCTGTTTTTGAAATGCTTATTCAAGCAACAGAGAAAGAAAATCATTATATTCATAGGTCGAGGTCACAGGTAAAGGGCATACAGTTCGGTCAATATATTATTCTCATAATCATGTATATACATTTCACAACATTTACTGATATTGTTCATTATATGAACAATATAATAGCCATTTTTCAGACACATATCGTCAGGGTCACAGGCCATGGTCAAAGGTGAATATATATATATATATATATATATATATATATATATATATATATATATATATATATATATATATATATATATATATATATATATATATATATATATATATATATACACAGTACCGGTATATTTATGCCGTTTCTACAAACGTAGTTAAACACTAATTCAGAAGACTAGGTCGCAGAGATGGGTATGCAGTTTGTTTCTATTTGTATTTATATATATATATTTATTTATATATTTTGATAAACGAAAACTGCACATCTACTTTATTTTGGTATCACGGACTAAGGCTCTAAGCTGTATTATTAGCTTGATGTAACGGATGTACGATGTACGATGTAAGATGTCACCTTGCTTCCATTTATCCTGGCTCACAATGGACGATTTTACTTAGCTTAAGAAGGACCTGTAGATATCAAGGAGCTAAAAATGTATCCCACAGATCCTAACAAAGCAGAAGTAAATCGTTTACTAAAAACCAGAATAAAGAGAAGTAAGGCGTTATTGTAATAATATTTATAAGGGGTATTATGTTACACATGGTTATTTTTAGGGCTAGTGGTTGCCTATGAGTACCGTAAAATGGCCTAACTTCAGACAAGGGGGTATACTTCGGACATTTCTGGATAAAATTATATAAGCTACAGTTATGGAAACATGGCTCTGCATTATGGAAGAACACCGCAGACATACTTGTTTTTCCATTGCATCATGTATTTATACCATAACTGTGGTTCATTATTTTTTTTCTCCCAGAATGTCCGAAATTATATCCCTCTCCAAATTTACGTAATTTTACCGGTAACTTGGTTTTGCTTAACTTGATCAGACTTACATAAAAAAGTCCAAATACTATCCAGGAAATAACCAATGTAATACAACACTGTAACATTTTTGTGCTTATATACAACACCAAATTATACCAAATAATGTCTTTTAATCGTTTACGTGTTAAAAGTGGCGCAAATAAGCGATTGAAACAAGGTGTATAATTTGTGCTACAATGCCCATCATACACAAACACTAAGCCTGGTTCTAAGTATGTATGGGGCTTTAGAGTTCATGTCACAGGCTCTTAGTACAGAACGTGTATGGTATTTGAACAACTGTGGTATAATAAAGTACTCCACTCCTCTAGTCTATTATAGTCTAAACAAAAGTAACTCAAAACACAATATAACATAAGCATGACTGGCTGAAGTTTTTGGTGTCAAGGTGCGATGGTCAAGGATGATTTTGAAGTGGATAGATAATCCTTAAGAGGTTAAGAGACTCCATCACCTGGCACAAAGACGGCCGAGCCGCAGTATCAGTATTCAACATACCTTCATATATGCGGACAATTTCATCATCAACCGCGAAAACGCCACTCGATGATAAATACTCGGTAATATTTTTCATAATAAAACCAAGAGTATATGTGTCACAGTGCGGCATAGCGATCCCTCCACACCAAAGCCCAAAGTCGTAGAAGGGAAAGGACTTGTGGGTTTCGGGGTTCTTGTTTTTAAAATCTTTTGGAGCCTGACCTATGGGACAACTTAATCCCAAGTCAATAATATAGGCACGTGGCTCGCTACCAGACACATCAACCATGATGTTATCATCTTTAAAGTCGTTGTGACTTACACTTGCATTATGTAAGTCATTCAATGCTTTAGCTACCGCCCAAAAGATTTGAACACACTGCCTACGAGAAACAAGACCTTTTTTCTGTATGAGGTCGTACAGTGTGGGGTGTGGGCAGTACGTTATCAGTAGGCCAGGCTTATCTGAACCAACTAGGAGTAATTTTGGTACCCCACCAGCACAATCTGCTTTTTCCATTATCCTCGCCTCTTCCAGAAAGAACTCTACTTGGCGCCGGCCCCTCTTGCCAATTTTAAGGCAAGCCAAATCACCCATGTATTCAACCATAAAGGCTACCGCATCGCCTCCTTCCCCTAATTCCCGGAGAATTTTAGTATTTGCCCGAATACTAGCGTACGGCACAATTTTCTCAACTCCAGTCATTCTGATTTTGCTTTTTGAACTAGCAAAGGTAACTTAACGACTAACCAACTGATGAATAACTGAGCACAATACAGGAAGCGTCACAATGACGATTAAGTACACCTGTTGCTAAGGTAGTACTGGGAACACTGAAGCTGCAGTGACACTGTTGCCAAATATAATCAATGTTGTAAAGTAAAATTATATATAATCATATAAAATATGTCAATCACCTTTAATATAATATCCCATACGTGCACTTGATAATTTAACATTTGGATGTTTAATATAACGTGGATAATGATGTATAAAACTGAAAAAAACTAAAAGAAAGATGATTACGATCTTTGTGAAGTTTGGAGAAGCACTAGTGTTTACAATTTCGGATATAAATTTTACGAAGAAATATAATAGTTTACTATCAATACTAGTTTTCTTTTATGGGTATGGATAATAGAAAACGGAAAAGTTCCTTGTTTGATGTATAACTTGAATAGGTTTTTCACTAACCTCTCGCCCCTCAAGTAAAGTTTGGTCGGATATACATCTTACAAAGAAATATATTAGTTTGCTAACAACAATAGTTTTTAATGAGTATTAATAATAGAACACGAATAAGGGTATATTCCTGCGAAACGGCATGCATTATATCTCAAGAACTGGGCAGTGTTATAGCATATTTGTTGTTTGTACATATATATATGTATTATGTATGTTGCTTCGTAGTATACTATAAATGGAAAATATACTTGGTAAATGAATAATTAGAGGGCATCTGTGGACTCACTTTTACAATTTCCCAGGTCAGCTGGTGGGCGACGAGTGGAAGTGAGTCGAGTTGTATACTGCTATTCTATTGGTCAATAAACTGGGTGTGACGTCACGAGCGATGATGGTATATGAATGGTTGTTGTGAGAGTACGTCACTGTCTAGACGGTGACGTCACAAATTCTCGCAACATTTTAACGGGTGTAGAAATACACGTCAGTCCATATAATGAGCCTCTTTTGTTTCTCAATCCCTCTACGACATCACATTGATTCATTTATTATCCTTGGTGTTTATAATCTCTCGGATTCGGGCCAGTCGGCCATATTTGAAATGGTGGAACTGTTGTTCAATGAATAGTGAAGTGTTTTTGCTTTATGAAAACACCTACAACATCTTCTATTTAACGGGATTACCAACGGAGCTTCCAGCGGCATTGTGTTAATTTGGCTGCAGACCATTATTGTCCAGTACACCAAGGGTAAGGGTTTTATACCGTCGTTATTTGGGTCCAAGCCTAGGCTACGATTACCACAGAATCTTTAATGAATATCCTCAATACAGACTTATTTCCTTCACTTACCTCGTCAATAATAACCCATATAGGTGGAGAGGCCCTGAATTATATCAAAGAAAAAGTGATGTTGAAACATTATCTGCAATTTAGCCATGTTGATTAACTCTTAGCCCACTTAACCCCTTCAGACTCATATGACGCAGAGCTTGGCAGATTAGCAATAAGAAATAGAGTTCTCTCACTCTTATAATTACCTCTTTTGGCGACCGTCAATCTTTTATGAATTAAATACCAAACCAGCGGGGGTGTGGGGGCGGCAGCCCCCACCTAATATACTAGGTTAGGTTGTTGTTGTTGTTGTTGTTGTTCCCCAAGCTGCCTGGCCGAACAGCCCCAAGGCCCCGAGTAAGGCCAAGGCCATAAACGAGCGTCCCCACAGAACCCTCCCTGCTGACCACAATAAAGCCTGGGTGACCGAAGCCACTCCATGGCGGGGAGCTGAGAGGGTGCGTAAATGCCCGGGAAACCAAAGCCCCACCCAGGGCCCTGTGCCCCTCAGCAATTATGAAGAGAAAGTTGAGGGGCAAAGGAATAATGTGACGCTTTAGCTTCCAATCTTGGTAGATTGGGAGGTCAATCCACGGAAGAGACGCCGTCACTTGAGATTTAGAAAATATATAATAAAAGGAACAGTCAGAGTAAGCTATGGGTATGGCAGAGATCGCTCAGGTCTCACTCTGATAGACCAGCCCATCGCCAGGCTAGGTTAGGTTAGGTAAGGTTGTTAGGTTACGCTAATATTACCCCTTATTTTCGTCTTTTACCCCTCAATTTCCCTGTACTTCATAGCCATCCCCACTATCGGGGGCCGTATCTTAAGATCGTAATTGTTTAATCGAAGTCCTCTTTTTCTAGTTATTAAAAACGTATTCTATGGTGTATTATATGATATATATAAGCAATAGAACTGTTCAAATTACCTGGGAAGTGTATATTAAACAAAATACAAAACTTTGAATAATGAGGTAAGAGATAGGCTATGTGTTTTTTAACACTTTTCAACCCAAGACCAGCGGGGGTCTGGGGGCAGCAGCCCCCAGGTTAGGTTAGGTTAGGTTAGGTTAGGTTAGGTTAGGTTAGGTTAGGTTAGGTTAGGTTAATGACCAGCTATGTAAATACAGTAGTGAACATTTGGTTCAGTCTGTGCTAAAAAATCCATTTTCTTTAGGAGGAGGCCATACACTAAACAATTACCGTGATGTTGAAACATTATCTGCAATTTAGCCATGTTGATCAACTCTTAGCCCACTTAACCCCTTCAGACTCATATGACGCAGAGGTTGGCAGATTAGCAATAAGAAATAGAGTTCTCTCACTCTTATAATTAACTCTTTTGCCGACCCTCAATCTTTTATGAATTAGGCTAAATACCAAACCAGCGGGGGTGTGGAGGCGGCAGCCCCCACCTAATATACTAGGTTAGGTTAGGTAAGGTTGTTAGGTTACGCTAATATTAACCCCTTATTTTCGTCTTTTACCCCTCAATTTCCCTGTACTTCATAGCCATCCCCACTATCGGGGGCCGTATCTTAAGATTGTTGGATAATGGGGACAACTTTTTTTCCGGACATTATAATTAATGACAACCACTGTATAATGATGAAAACTAGCTAAAAACCCCCCCCCAAAAAAAATCACGAAATAAAAGTTGGCCAGGTTCCTGGATATGTTCCTTAATTTACATGAACAAATTGTAATAGGCCTATAGAAACCTAATAAATCATATAAATAACACATCCACAAAAATACAATAATTGAAAATAGCTGTGGTCCGTCTCCTTAATATTGACCGAAAAAACGCCCATTCTAATAAATCTCAGAGCTCTTTCGGACAGTCACAGATTACAAACGCCTTCTTTATGCAGTGTAATCAATATTTACCCCCTGCTGGCAACATAGATGACGATTTCAATTATCCAGGGGGGGGGGGGGGGGGGGGAAAGCCCCCCTCAACCCATCGTGTATCCAACATTGGCATTATAACTAAGACCATGAATAGGGCCTACACTCATTTCTCAAAATCTGGAGGAAAAAACATAACAAATAAGGGTGCGAGCCTATTTCCTATAATTACTAATATATCCGTTCATCTTGGGACGATATCGCTACTAATATACTAATATACTAATATATACTAATATACTAATATACTAATATATACTAATATACTAATATACTAATATACTAATTAGTATTGATAAATAGAAACGGGTTGAATATCAAGACACAAATTACACAGTGCACTAATGACATTATAATACACGTTGTGTGAAACATATACACCGCTGATGTTAAATTAACCGGGTGTAAGATTAAGCGGGTGTAAAAATAAGGGAGTGTAATGACGACATGTTGGCCGAGGGCTGGAATGACGTCATCGCTGAGGCCCGCCTTGGCTGATGACGTCACGATAATCAACAACCAATCACAAGCAAGGATACACAACGTCTTGGCTTGGTTAATCAACATGGCTATATTCTAGTTAATCTCCGTGTTTCAACCCCTCTCTTTCCCTGATCTATTTCATACCCTCCCCAGCTATCAGGGTTTAGTATTGTTGAGGTAAGTGAAGAAAATAACTAAGAGATATGAGGATATAAATAAGGATCCTTAGTTAATGGACACACAAAATACGGTGACTACCGCTACATAGGATCTTACCCGAATAAGTTCTTTGTTCGATGTATAACTTGGATTATTCCTTCACTAACCTCCTGCCCGCTCAAGTAAAGTTTGCTGGCATGTAAGGGGGTTTGTTTTAGGACTGATATCTTACTCTGATAAATCTTCACCAATACTCCCCCTATTGTTTCGCTACATGGTTGCTCAGAATGGGTTAATATGTATTGTCAGACTTAGTATGCTTTGATGAAGCACGAAGTTGATATTATAATTGAAAATATATTCGTTGTCAATTTTAAGACCTTTCGTGCCATTTAGGTGTCATTTTTTTCCTGGCGAGCGATAGCGTGCCTGCAATTTTAAGAGGAATCGGCCTTCGGCCGGGACATTTTTCTACCGAAAAATGTACAAATTTATCTAGGGGGTGTTTTACTAAGCTTGATGGAGGTCTATAGGGAGGAAACTAAACACATATATGAATAAATTAATTAATAGACCAAACAAACGGTCAGTCTCCCCTTAAGTTCCATGTCACCAAACCACCACCACCTGTGTGTGGTGGTGGTGTGTCTCCCTCCCTCCCTCTCCTCCCCCCCCACCCCTTTCTCCCTTATACTTCCCCCTCTCCTTATTTTGTTTACTTCTTCCCTACCCTGCTCCCTCTACTTCCTCCCTCAAATACCTTTAATCCTCCTCTATCCTTCCATTACCCCCCCTCCCTTATCCACCCATCCAAACAGCCAATTAGGAGACTGGACCTATGTTGGTTGGCCTCGCACCCCTCCACGACCTTCTTGTCACTCGAAACCGGTTTTACACTGGATATTTGTTCTTTACACCTATTTTCTGGTACTTCAATCTTCACATATTCCTTGTGTAAGAAAACTATGTGTATGTGGTGCAATAATATTGCTTTATATGGCTTTCCAATAATATTGCTTTATATGGCTTTCCAATAATATTGCTTTATATGGCTTTCCAATAATATTGCTTTATATGGCTTTCCAATAATATTGCTTTATATGGCTTTCCAATAATATTGCTTTATATGGCTTTCCAATAATATTGCTTTATATGGCTTTCCAATCGAAGCCAAATCTTGAGCATTGGTGGCACTGTCATAAACGGACATCTCGTATCTGCCGGGTTAAAGAGCCCCAAACATTATGTGGCAGTCTCCGACAGCACGAAAGGGCCGAAATCGGCCATCTCTGATTGCCTTGTTTACCAAGAGTCCACCTTTTCATCAACAGGTAGAAGAGTTCGAGCGTCAACATAGTCCTGATGGCGGCCTGGTGACTTATCCCACAGATAAGTCAAACCCAGATAGTGTAGGGAGTACAAAGGAAATCAAGCAACAACAGATCTAGTGACCCTTCTAGGTTGCTTGTCCTCCAAAACACTGAGGATCAAGTGTCCAAACAGTGGTTTAGAGTGGGTAAGGGAACATTGGAAAGGGAATTACTGCCCTGGAACTAATGTCCGTGGCAGGATTAGGAAGTTAGTAGGGGACAGATGGGTTAGTAACTGAGGGGGGGATAAAATAAAGTTATTCATTTACAAACGCAGTCAGTCGCGGGTTTGATGCGAGATATTTGTCTAGGCGGAGTTTAAATGAATCAACGGTGATGCAGTCTATAACGTTTCGGGGAAGCCCATTCCACAAGTTGACAACTCGATTGAAGAAGAAATTCTTAGATTCGTGTGAGTTAAAAGATTTACCAATAATTTTGCAACCGTTTCCCCGCGTGTAATTAGATTGGTCGATAGTGAAGTACTTACTACAGTTCATATTGTCGATGCCTTTGATGATTTTGAACACTTGAATTAAGTCACCTCTTAATCTGCGCTGGGTTAAAGGAAATAGATTTAATTCTCTAAGACGCTCTTCGTATGGTTTGTTCTTTAGGCTAGGTATCATTTTGGTAACTCTATGTTGAACTCGTTCTAGCTTGTTTATATCTTTTTGGTAATAAGGGCACCAGGATTGAACGCAGTATTCCAGAAGAGGGCGGACTAATGAATTGTAAAGGGTTAGGATAACTTCTTTGGATTTATGCTCAAATGACCTGCCTATAAAGCCAATTATTTTGTTTGCCTTCTTAACAACTTCTGAACATTGTTGACTCGGTTTTAGGTTACTCGATATTGTTACTCCCAGATCGGTTTCTCTGTTTACATTCTTAAGCTGAGTGCCATTCATCGAATAGTTTGCTTTCTCATTTAGGTATCCGATATGTAGTACTTTACATTTATCCGCATTGAAACTCATTTGCCAAATTTGGGCCCAACATGACAATTTATCTAGATTGTGTTGCATATCGTCAACTTGTTCTTTTGAGAGTACGCTATTTGCAATTTTTGTATCGTCAGCAAATTTTGAGATTGTACAGGTGAGACCCTCATCTATGTCGTTGATGTAAATTAGAAAGAGAATGTCGTTGATGTAAATTAGAAAGAGAATGTAAATTAGAAAGAGGGGATATAGGTTGTAGTGAGAGATGTTCTTAGGTAGCTATAACATAGATGTGGTGTAGGGGATATATGTAGTGTAGGGGGTATAGGTTATAGTGAGAGATGTAGTGTAGGTCATAAAGGTGTAAAAGAACAAATAGGGATGTAGGGAAGAAGGGGTCTGCCTCGTATGGGCCAGCCAATAGGCCTTCTGCAGATTTCCATTTTTCTTATGTTCTTGTGTTCTTATACAACACAATTCCCCATTATCTGACACAGATTCTCCGTAAACCTAACTGCTGTTTTTGAAATGCGTATTCAAGCAACAGAGAAAGAAAATCATTATATTCATAGGTCGAGGTCACAGGTAAAGGGCATACAGTTCGGTCAATATATTATTCTCATAATCATGTATATACATTTCACAACATTTACTGATATTGTTCATTATATGAACAATATAATAGCCATTTTTCAGACACATATCGTCAGGGTCACAGGCCATGGTCAAAGGTGAATATATATATATATATATATATATATATATATATATATATATATATATATATATATATATATATATATATACAGTATATTTATGCCGTTTCTACAAACGTAGTTAAACACTAATTCAGAAGACTAGGTCGCAGAGATGGGTATGCAGTTTGTTTCTATTTGTATTTATATATATATTTATTTATATATTTTGATAAACGAAAACTGCACATCTACTTTATTTTGGTATCACGGACTAACTGTCTAAGGCTCTAAGCTGTATTATTAGTTTGATGTAACGGATGTACGATGTACGATGTCACCTTGCTTCCATTTATCCTGGCTCACAATGGACGATTTTACTTAGCTTAAGAAGGACCTGTAGATATCAAGGAGCTAAAAATGTATCCCACAGATCCTAACAAAGCAGAAGTAAATCGTTTACTAAAAAACAGAATAAAGAGAAGTAAGGCGTTATTGTAATAATATTTATAAGGGGTATTATGTTACACATGGTTATTTTTAGGGCTAGTGGTTGCCTATGAGTACCGTAAAATGGCCTAACTTCAGACAAGGGGGTATACTTCGGACATTTCTGGATAAAATTATATAAGCTACAGTTATGGAAACATGGCTCTGCATTATGGAAGAACACCGCAGACATACTTGTTTTTCCATTGCATCATGTATTTATCCCATAACTGTGGTTCATTTTTTTTTCTCCCAGAATGTCCGAAATTATATCCCTCTCCAAATTTACGTAATTTTACCGGTAACTTGGTTTTGCTTAACTTGATCAGACTTACATAAAAAAGTCCAAATACTATCCAGGAAATAACCAATGTAATACAACACTGTAACATTTTTGTGCTTATATACAACACCAAATTATACCAAATAATGTCTTTTAATCGTGTACGTGTTAAAAGTGGCGCAAATAAGCGATTGAAACAAGGTGTATAATTTGTGCTACAATGCCCATCATACACAAACACTAAGCCTGGTTCTAAGTATGTATGGGGCTTTAGAGTTCATGTCACAGGCTCTTAGTACAGAACGTGTATGGTATTTGAACAACTGTGGTATAATAAAGTACTCCACTCCTCTAGTCTATTATAGTCTAAACAAAAGTAACTCAAAACACAATATAACATAAGCATGACTGGCTGAAGTTTTTGGTGTCAAGGTGCGATGGTCAAGGATGATTTTGAAGTGGATAGATAATCCTTAAGAGACTCCATCACCTGGCACAAAGACGGCCGAGCCGCAGTATCAGTATTCAACATACCTTCATATACGCGGACAATTTCATCATCAACCGCGAAAACGCCACTCGATGATAAATACTCGGTAATATTTTTCATAATAAAACCAAGAGTATATGTGTCACAGTGCGGCATAGCGATCCCTCCACACCAAAGCCCAAAGTCGTAGAAGGGAAAGGACTTGTGGGTTTCGGGGTTCTTGTTTTTAAAATCTTTTGGAGCCTGACCTATGGGACAACTTAATCCCAAGTCAATAATATAGGCACGTGGCTCGCTACCAGACACATCAACCATGATGTTATCATCTTTAAAGTCGTTGTGACTTACACTTGCATTATGTAAGTCATTCAATGCTTTAGCTACCGCCCAAAAGATTTGAACACACTGCCTACGAGAAACAAGACCTTTTTTCTGTATGAGGTCGTACAGTGTGGGGTGTGGGCAGTACGTTATCAGTAGGCCAGGCTTATCTGAACCAACTAGGAGTAATTTTGGTACCCCACCAGCACAATCTGCTTTTTCCATTATCCTCGCCTCTTCCAGAAAGAACTCTACTTGGCGCCGGCCCCTCTTGCCAATTTTAAGGCAAGCCAAATCACCCATGTATTCAACCATAAAGGCTACCGCATCGCCTCCTTCCCCTAATTCCCGGAGAATTTTAGTATTTGCCCGAATACTAGCGTACGGCACAATTTTCTCAACTCCAGTCATTCTGATTTTGCTTTTTGAACTAGCAAAGGTAACTTAACGACTAACCAACTGATGAATAATACAGGAAGCGTCACAATGACGATTAAGTACACCTGTTGCTAAGGTAGTACTGGGAACACTGAAGCTGCAGTGACACTGTTGCCAAATATAATCAATGTTGTAAAGTAAAATGATATATAATCATATAAAATATGTCAATCACCTTTAATATAATATCCCATACGTGCACTTGATAATTAACATTTGGATGCTTAATATAACGTGGATAATGATGTATAAAACTGAAAAAAAACTAAAAGAAAGATGATTACGATCTTTGTGAAGTTTGGAGAAGCACTAGTGTTTACAATTTCGGATATAAATTTTACGAAGAAATATAATAGTTTACTATCAATATTAGTTTTCTTTTATGGGTATGGATAATAGAAAACGAACAAGTTTCTTGTTTGATGTATAACTTGAATAGGTTTTTCACTAACCTCTCGCCCCTCAAGTAAAGTTTGGTCGGATATACATCTTACAAAGAAATATATTAGTTTGCTAACAACAATAGTTTTTAATGCGTATTAATAATAGAACACGAATAAGTTCTTTGTTCGATGTATAACTTGGATTATTCCTTCACTAACCTCCTGCCCGCTCAAGTAAAGTTTGCTGGCATGTAAGGGGGTTTGTTTTAGGACTGATATCTTACTCTGATAAATCTTCACCAATACTCCCCCTATTGTTTCGCTACATGGTTGCTCAGAATGGGTTAATATGTATTGTCAGACTTAGTATGCTTTGATGAAGCGCGAAGTTGATATTATAATTGAAAATATATTCGTTGTCAATTTTAAGACCTTTCGTGCCATTTAGGTGTCAATTTTTTCCTGGCGAGCGATAGCGTGCCTGCAATTTTAAGAGGAATCGGCCTTCGGCCGGGACATTTTCTACCGAAAAATGTACAAATTTATCTAGGGGGTGTTTTACTAAGCTTGATGGAGGTCTATAGGGAGGAAACTAAACACATATATGAATAAATTAATTAATAGACCAAACAAACGGTCAGTCTCCCCTTAAGTTCCATGTCACCAAACCACCACCACCTGTGTGTGGTGGTGGTGTGTCTCCCTCCCTCCCTCTCCTCCCCCCCCCACCCCTTTCTCCCTTATACTTCCCCCTCTCCTTATTTTGTTTACTTCTTCCCTACCCTGCTCCCTCTACTTCCTCCCTCAAATACCTTTAATCCTCCTCCTCTATCCTTCCATTACCCCCCCTCCCTTATCCACCCATCCAAACAGCCAATTAGGAGACTGGACCTATGTTGGTTGGCCTCGCACCCCTCCACGACCTTCTTGTCACTCGAAACCGGTTTTACACTGGATATTTGTTCTTTACACCTATTTTCTGGTACTTCAATCTTCACATATTCCTTGTGTAAGAAAACTATGTGTATGTGGTGCAATAATATTGCTTTATATGGCTTTCCAATAATATTGCTTTATATGGCTTTCCAATCGAAGCCAAATCTTGAGCATTGGTGGTGGCACTGTCATAAACGGACATCTCGTATCTGCCGGGTTAAAGAGCCCCAAACATTATGTGGCAATCTCCGACAGCACGGAAGGGCCGAAATCGGCCATCTCTGATTGCCTTGTTTACCAAGAGTCCACCTTTTCATCAACAGGTAGAAGAGTTCGAGCGTCAACATAGTCCTGATGGCGGCCTGGTGACGGCAGGACCGGCGGTGACTCAGGTGATAGAGGCCATCCGGACCAATGTGGCCTGGGTCGCTCACCACCGCGGGGATATCGTTCACCTCCTGGCTACCAAGGGCTTCTCCTCGGACTTGGCGAATCTCTAGTTAATTTTCTTACGACATCTAGGATTTTATCTAGCTTTATTACGAAGATTTACTTAGCAGATGCAGTATTTAGAATTTCATATAACTTTCTAATTATAATATACTTGCAGATACAGTACTTAGGCTTATATCTAGCTTCCTTATTAATATTTACTTGACAGATCAGTATTTAGGCTTATACTGTATATCTAGCTTCCTTATCATGATTTAATTGGCAGATGCAGTATTTCGGCTTTTATCTCACTTTCCTATTAAAATTTACTTGACAGATGCACTGTTTATTTTGTGTACATATCAATGTTTGAGTGTTATCCGTGCACTCCACTAAACCCCGGTCCGATACACTAACAATAAGTTATTAGCCTCTCCCAACTTAACCTAGATTAAGTTAGGTAAAAAAATTGCTAGGCTAGGCTAACTTGGTCAGACTAAGTTTGTCTAGGTTAGACAACCTAATTTAACCTAACTCACATGGCTATAATTGAATGGAGTGAACAGTCCATCACAAAAGAACTGTCAAAATGAGGCAAACACAACAGGTGAAGTTTAGGGGATCCAATGATTTGATCTGATGTATTAAATTTTACAATTTTAGGTGAAATGTATTATTTTCTTTGGTATAAGCAGTAACATTACTGATTGTGGATGTGGCATGATACAACACGTATGAAGTGTGTTTTTATTAATGTTTTTGCTGATCCAATATTGATGCTGTCTTCGCTGATCAATAGTCTTAAAATTCATGCCAATATTGATGCTGTCTTCGCTGATCAATAGTCTTAACATTCATGCCAATATTGATGCTGTCTTCGCTGATCAATAGTCTTAACATTCATGCCAATATTGATGCTGTCTTCGCTGATCAATAGTCTTAACATTCATGCCAATATTGATGCTGTCTTCGCTGATCAATAGTCTTAACATTCATGCCAATATTGATGCTGTCTTTGCTGATCAATAGTCTTAACATTCATGCCAATATTGATGCTGTCTTCGCTGATCAATAGTCTTAACATTCATGCCAATCAATACTCTGGTCTACGACAAGACATCTCACACCGGTCTGCCTCAAGGGGAACACTCGTGATAGGAAATAAGTATGATAAATATGGCCATCTGGCAGCTGTTGTCAAGGCTAATCCCTTAATACCTTCACCTGGCAGGGTACCAGAAATACAACTCCCTCCCATTGAAATACATTGAGAAAAAACACCAACACCTCTAATGACAGAAAGCTAATTGCATCAATTAGTAACCATATCAATGCTTATTTTTGCTTACCTCACAATGATTAGCAACATTTCAGAGGTTAAACCAATGCCTAAAGTCGTCTATTTATGGAAATATATTAATTTATATGAGAAACCTCGTCCAGTTCGGAGCCCTACCTAGTTACAGCGCCTCGTCTGGCTTCATTATGGCGACTTTGTTTCTCCTGAAATGCTTTATAAGCCACATTCGTCAAATGAAACCTTATACAGTAAGACACCGAAGCATATACATTTTCATAATATTCACTTGTCAACAAAGCCATGCAGGCCAAAGTGGCAAGGACGGACCTTTAACATTGGTAACGATGCTTGTATAACTGGTGATATATCCGTAAATAGCTAAATGATTATAAGCACCGGTTTAGCTTAAAAAAATTGCTAACCATGACAGGTAATATAAAAAAAGTATCAATATGCTGTTACTCATAGGTGCAAGGTGCTAAAATACATAATGTTGACATTTGTCTCCATGTATTTCAATGCCAGGGCACTGTAAGTAAACTACCCTGCCACCAGATGGGTCTATATAATTGTGGCACGCTAAAATCGCCCTACTGCCCTTTCTCTCTTAAGGGGGGATGGGATGACTGGTGTTAGACTAGCAGCCCAGGGCTTGCTGACTGGAACCAGCGTTAGGCCGGTGGCCCGGGGCTAGTTGACTAGGACAGGCGTTATGCTAGCAGCCTGGGTCTAGCTAACTTGGACCGGCGTTAGGTCAGCGGCCTGGGGCTAGTTGACTAGGACTGACGTTGGGCTGGCAGTCTGCAGCTAGCTGACTGGGACTGGAGTTAGGCAGACGGCCCGGGGCTAACTGACTTGGACCAAAGTTACTGTTACGGTAGGTCGGCGGGCTGGGGCTTGCTGATTGGGACCGACGTTAGCTCGTTGGCCTGGGGCTAGCTGAATGGGACAGGCACATACGTCGGCAGCCCAAGGCAAGCTGTCTGGGACCGATATTTGGCTGGCAACACAGGGCTGACTATGACTGGCGATAGGCAGACAGACTGGGACTGGTGTTAGGCTACCGGCACGGGGTTGTTGAATGGGACCGACGTTAGGCCAGCAGCCCAGAGCTTGCCGATTGGGACCGGCGTTAGGTTGGTGGCCCGGGGCTAGGTGACTGGGAATGGTGTTAGGCCGGTGACCCACGGCTAGCTGACTGGGATGACTGGGACCAGTGTTAGGGCAGCGACGCTTGGCTAGCTGATAGGGAAAATTTGCCTGCGACTAGGAGATTGGGATCGACGTTAGGCCGGCGGCCTGGGGATAGCTGACTGGGACCGGTCTCTCTCTTTCTCTCTCTCTCACAAAAAACAAAAAAGCGAGTTAAACTTTGGACAAATCCACGAATTATATTGTAATATTTTTGTATCTAATATATTTTGTTTTTGCTTTGTTCTTATTCTTATTCGTATTTTTCATATATACAGTATATTTTATCTTATTATATATCTCTCTCTCTCTCTCTCTCTCTCGGTTCTTCCTAATTTGAACGAAATGAGAGAGAGAGAGAGAGAGAGTGAGTGTGAGAGTGAGAGCGAGAGCGAGAGAGTCAAGTTCTAAAGCTAAGAATAACATCGGAGAAGTTAAATCGGCAACAAGCATGAGCAAGACAGAAACAATCACTGACAATGGCTCAAAGTGAATCGAAACCAATGAAGATATTATAGTTCGGATTCCCTTCAGTAACTTTCTGGATTTTTTTTACTTCTGGAGAACCAAACGGGAAGCCTACATCGAAATACATGGACGTATTTATTCAAGATTATATTCTAGATGATTGGATTATTCTGAATGGAAACTTGTATGATATTCCATTTAATTTCCATATTTCATAACTATGCTAAAATCTAGTTATCTATCTTAAAATAATTTCATTTTTTATTTTATTAAGCGTTGTTTCCACATAGCGATTTTGATCAGTTCTTTTGCATTTATCTTGTGTCGTCCCAGTTTTAGTTTGTTAATTTTGCAAGTTTTACATTATAATAAGATTGAAATTGAACCACAAAAAAAATCCCTAAAGATAAATCTTACCCTATTCAGTGGCCACATAAGGTACACATTTGAAGCTTACAGTATAATACTATAACATTAGAAAGGTATAATTAACCCTCTCCGACATATGACGCGATTTTGAGCCTATTAGGGATACTTTAAAACCTTTGTTACCATCAGGGGTATTTAGAAACCTTTAGTTTAGTTACTTCAACCTCTGCAGTTGTCTTTGAGTTAGCTGTGGGCAGAAAACTAATTTTGGAGAGGTAATTATAAGAGTGAGAGAACTATTTATTTTTGCTAATCTGGCAACCTCTGCGTTATATGAGTCTGAAGGGGTTAAGGTATCTAACCCCTTCTGTAACAGCGACGTCATTTTAATTTTATTCTAGCAATATTTTAACGACTTTGTGCAGTTTAAGAAGGCTCTATGGTAGTTAAATAGGTTAAGATGGGATAGTTCAAGGCCTGATAATTGTCGGGTGCCCTTTTTAAAACAATTTAATGATAGCCAGAATAAAGCCAAAAGGATGTCATGACTATTTTACACTGGTTTGGTACCAAGAGTTGTAGATACGTGGAATAGGCTACCGGGTGGTATAGTAGAATCAAGAACGCTAGAGAGCTTCAAACTACCACAATTTACTGGAGGATTAAGTAACACCCCGTTCTTAACATTAATCATCAACTACCAACCCCACTGCACTTGAATAAACTAATGAAAGCATATGGTCCTCCCGGGATTCGAACTCGGGACACCACACCCAAAACATAAGCATCTAAACCATTACACCACCAACCCAGGTTGTTGACAATACGTAGACGGAGGTCGTTTCTAAAAAAAGATAAGAATAGATACCTGCACCCACCTTCCCAACCCCCCTCCCTCACTCCACCTCCTTCCCTTCCACTGTTGGTAGGAGGTGGAGTGAGGGAGGGGTTTTTGGGAGGTGGGTCCGGCTCTGCCAAGTTACGATTTGCTGGGATGGTTGATAAATGGAATATGTGCGGCAAACTGTACACACTTGTGTATGTGTTTATATACGTACACCCGTGTATGTTGTGAGAGTGTCACATGTGCGTTCGGTGAGCCAGGAAACGATTAACCTTTAACCCCTTCTGTACCGGTGACGTCTATTGAATTTTCTTCTAACTATACTTAGACGATTTTGTGTAATCTTTGAAGGATCTGTGGTGGTAAAAAGGGGTGAGTGTGATTGTTCGAAGCCTGTTAATAGCTGGAGGCCCTTCGTAAGCTGAATAAAATCGTCTAATAGTAGCTAAAAAAATAAAAATAAAACGTCGGTACAGAAGAGGTTAATGAGAATAGTGTCCAACCCCAATTGGTCATTAAGTTATATTATACCTCCGTCAGCAGATATGTATTAGAATATATATTAATATCACTGCGAGCCGTAGCAGTCAGTAAAGTGTCATCTGCTCATCAAAGGGTCGGTGGATCGAGCCCTCACTGTCAAAATGTTATTGGTAGATGCCAAGCCCGGGCAACTTGACCTAGTAATTCGTGACAAACGCCTAATTCATGGCCACCTCTTCTCGGGAATTACGGCGTCTGGCAAAAAAAAAATGCAGTTTATAATTATACTGTATACTGTTGCCGGTTACTTAGCCATTGTCACTATCAGAGACACACTTTGTATTTAGTTGTTAAGTAAATAAAGCCAGTTAGGTTTATCTCCTACTACTTGACCCTACCCTTATATAAAAATCTCCTGCTGAATCTGGTTGAAGAACCCAGTTTGTGCTTCTAAAATAACCGTAAAACAATAGTAAAAGAAACATAAAAATCCTTAACACACTTCATGCCAATTTACTGTTTAGTTCTGCTTCTCTCTCTCTCTCTCTCTCGCCCTCGCGCGCGCTCACTCTCTCTCTCTCTCTCTATCCTTTCCTTCAACTTTCCTTTTCTATCGAATATGTCATCTCTACTAGAATTAAGTCCTGACCACCTCGTTTGGAGCATAAGGTCTAAGGTCTGTGTGGCCAGTGTATATATGTAAATCTCTCTCTCTCTCTGTCTCTGTCTGTCTGTCTGTCTCTCTCTCTCTCTCTCAATAGACCGGCCTGACAGGTTATTTGTTGGTGGTGGTGTCAGTTTTTACAGTGGAACATCTTCAGCCCCACGGCCAGGGGAAGATCTGAGTAAACTGGTCCCCTTCCCCCCTCCCCCAGTCCCCACAGATACACCCCACCACCTCAGTCCCCTCCCTCACAGATGTCCGGTTTTGTCTCCCACACCCCTCTCCCCTTCGTACTTGTATCACCCCACCGTTAACCTCATCCATATACACTCTTCTCATAGCTCCCCCTACATCCCCCCCTTTCTTTCTCACTCATCCAATCTTACTACCCAGCTCCCCTCCCCCACACCCCACAGATGTCCGGTTTGTCTCCCACACCCCTCTCTCCCTCTTCTTAGCCTCACCCCACCACTACCCCCTTCCTCTTGTGGAATGGGCTTACCCGATATGTCATTAATCCTGCCGCGGACATTTTTCCCAGGGCAGTCTTCCCTTTCCATTTTTCCCTAACTCACTCTAAACCACTGTTTTGACACTTGACCATCAGTGCTTTGGAGGGCAAGCAGCCTATTGTTGCTTGATGTCCTTTGTATTGTCGGTGGCTACTGCTATAGAGGGTTGCCGTATACCTAGGCTATATTCTGTTCCAAATTAGTAGGCGAAAACTCTTGACCATTAACTTTTATAACTCACGAACGACTAGAGTAATCGCGCTAACATTTCTACCATTTGGGAAGGGTCAGCCAGGGAATAGGCGTGGAAATTTACAGCCCATTTCCTCTAGCCCTTTTTGAGTTACATAGATTAGGGTTCACAATTTATGGCCTACCTACTTGGCACAGGGTATACTTGTTGCAATTACAGTACACCAATTGCAAGGACAATCAAAATCGTATCATTCTGACTGGAAATAATACGGCAAAAACAATAGTACCGAAATTACCACCAACCATAATGGGGTTTGTTTATACATATTTGTATATGTGAGTGAGGGAGACAAAAGGCAGAACTGACTGTGACGAGTGCCTCCCCCAGAGTTGAGAGAGTGACAGGGCCAAAATCAAGGGATGTTCGAGCCTTCTATAGTCTTCCCACTCTTACACCCCACCTTCCTTTTCCCCAGGTTTTGTTTTCCTTCTCGATGTTCCTTACTTTTGACTCTCTTAAGACGTTTATTCCCATCCAGGTTGAGATTTCTTCCTGGCGAGCGATAGCGAGCCAGCATTGTATGGAGAAATCCGGCTTCGCCGGAGACTCAAATATATCATGGGTTACGGCAGGGTGATTGACATAAACACACACACACACCCCGCCATAGCGACGGATAAAATTGTCTCGTGGTTCCTCTCTAACCAAGCTGCTATCAGCCTGTGTTAGCCTACACATCTTCTCACCAATACAAAGTGCATCTGCGTATGTACTTGGTGGAAAGCCAGGCACCTCACGGTCACCAAAGGTTGCATGTGACCTCGTAGTTAAGGTAGAATAAGTATTGTATTGTACCTAGGTCAGCCTCAGGGCTGCAATGAACAATAAACCGACAATTATTATTACACACACACACACACACACACACACACACACACACACACACACACACACACACACACACACATACACACAGTATATTCCTAGTCCACGACGTCATAACCAGCTTATTCAGTAAAACCTTGAGATTCGCAGGGGTTATAGAGTACGGCTCCCAGTGTAGTTGCCAAGTCCGCGAATACGGTATTTCCGAAGCTTAATCTAGGGCCCCCTCCCACCCAGGTTATATAGAGGAAATCAATACTCCGGAATACTAGAATGACTTAGGTTATTGAATACCCAGTTATGAACTGATTAATTGTTTTATTATTAATGGTCCTAGAATTACGATGTCAACAATGATTTTAGACGGTATGAGGATAATTAAGCGTCATAAAGAGTTTGGGAAGCAGGCCCCTTGTAGAATAAGAAGAACTAATTGGTGAAAGGAAACCGTGAAAAAAGGGGTAATTGGGGAAATATTATTAACATTTTAATAGGCATACATATTTTGATTCATAAATTACATTAATTTAATGAATGACCAGATGAGTGAAAATTAGAGATCAGTAAATGCTTATGAGGTTGATGGTGGAAAGAAGAATACACATTATGAGAGAGAGAGAGAGAGAGAGAGAGAGATAAGTGGAAAGACAGGTGAAAAGAAAGTTTGAAAATGTACACGTAGATACAAAAACAAACAGCTATGTACAATCCTCAAGTTTCCAAGATAATTAAGTTTTTCTGGTCTCGTTATTCGCTTCTCTCTCTCTCTCTCTCTCTCTCTCTTTCTCTTTCCTTCTTTTCCGCTGTCCTTTTTTGGGAGTTTGGCACTCCCTTTAGGAGTGAAACCCGACCACTTCACTTGAATCGAAAGGTCTGTGTGATCTGTGTATATATGTAGCTATACGTAACCATTCCATTTTGTCGGAAACCGCGCAGGTTTCCTACGTCATCATCGTACTACGATGGACGTAACCATGTAACTCTCTTGAAAAGAAAGCACTAATAAAAAAACATACAACTTTATTATCGTTCTAAAATTATAATAAGAAACATTTACCACTATCAATTAGCTCTCTCTCTCTCTCTCTCTCTCTCGTTCACCATCACCATTTCCTGTTCTCCACCACAAACACCTCCTCCATTACCAGCAACATCTCCATCGTCTTCTCATTTAAACTACCATCAGCACCACCACCTCCACCATCACCTCTTCCTCCACTACCATCATCTCCTGCACTACCATTACATCCTCCTCCTTCTTCTCCACTACCATCACCTCCACAATCTCCTTCTCCACTACCGTCACCTCCACCACCACTTGCTCCTCCTCTTCCACCACCACCTACCATCACCTCCACCCCATCCTTCTCTATTACCATCACCACCTCCTCCACTACAATCACCTCCACCACTACCATATCTTCTTCCTCCTCTTCCACTACCATCTCTTCCTCCCCCACCACCACCTTGCTCTCCTCCTTCTCCTCGTTCTCCTCCTCCTCCTCCTCCTCCTCCACCATCACCTCCAAACCTAATTAGTATTCATCCCTGCCCCACCAATAAAATCTCCGCTTTCCTCTGATTCTCGTTGATTCAGTTGGTGTCTTCATTCGATATCTCTCCAATGCACTGAGTGGAGGTTGCAATTCCAAGTTTTACGAGTGTCTTTCATTTGAATTTCTTAGTATTTTTTAATAATGATACCTCAATTACGATATGCTTGATACAGACAGTACCTTTTTTATACTTCGTTTCGAGCTCTCGCCGCCCCCCACCCCCCCAAAAAAAGGGAAAAGAGGGGGAACAAGAAAACAAAATAGGAAAAATGGGGATTGGGCCAGAGTATATACAGTAGAATAGAATAAAAATTTTGTTTTTGGAAATTGACTTATTTAATAGAGGATGCCTTACATTGCAAAATTATCTCTCCATCTCTGAAATCAGTTTGATAGAGACAAAGCGGGTTTCTTGACTTTCTAACTTGTAATTTAATTGGAATTTCAGGTTACTTTTATGACTTATTTACATGATTTGGTAGTCGTTATTTAGAGATCCCACCAACTGCCTATCTCCTTTTATGCTTGGTAAGAGATTTTTTTTTATTTATTCATTCATTTAGAGATCCCACCAACTGCCTATCTCCTTTTATACTTGGTAAGAGACTTTTTTTTATGTATGTATTTATTTAGAGATCCCACCAACTGCCTATCTCCTTTTATGCTTGGTAAGAGATTTTTTTTATTTATTTAATTATTTAGAGATCCCACCAACTGCCTATCTGCTTTTATGCTTGGTAAGAGACTTTTTTTATGTATGTATTTATTTAGAGATCCCACCAACTGCCTATCTCCTTTTATGCTTGGTAAGAGACTTTTTTTATGTATGTATTTATTTAGAGATCCCACCAACTGCCTATCTCCTTTTATGCTTGGTAAGAGACTTTTTTTATGTATGTATTTATTTAGAGATCCCACCAACTGCCTATCTCCTTTTATGCTTGGTAAGCGACTTTTTTTATTTATTTATTTATTTATTTTTATTTTTTTATTTTTTTTTGGGGGGAGAGTTGTTACATTTCGAGTATTTGTCTTGGTTTGACCATTTATTTATGTATTAGTTAGATAATTAGTAACTCAAATTTTGTATCTGATCTGTAAATTGCTCGAGCCAGAGCGCTTTTTTATTGACCAAGTTTAAATTCAGAAACATGTCAAACTAATGGAACTTAGCCAGACACATATTAAAAACTTGCAAGACTACTAAGTATACAAAATATTATATAAACAAAACTACGTGAGGAAAATTTCTAAGAACAGTAAAAAGCTTCTATAATAAGAATAACAAAGATATATGTATAATCACAAACAATATATATATCTATATATTTTTTTAGTTAGACACAAAGTGTAGTTAACAATACAAGTATCACAACGAATCTACAGACAAATGCAAACTTCTGAAGCACACACACACACACACACACACACACACACACACACACACACACACACACACACACACACACACACACACACACACACACACACACACATATCAAACAATGAACGCATTGTACCGTACTTAAATCTACACATTCATTTAAATAAAGTTAACTAATTATTCATGATTGTATTAATTTTGAAAGTACAAATTCATTCACTATATTGTATATCTCAATAATTATATACCACTTGTACATATTATATTGCTACTAAAATAAACGAAGGTTGTCCTTCTCACGGAGGACAGGTCTGATTGAGGGCGTTTTGTGTATGGGGGAGTAAGGTGCTCGGCTATAGATGGTGCCATGTCATCTCAACCAGTAGACCATTTCAACCAGTAGCTCTCAATCAGTGCCAAATTAACCCAGACCAACCAGACCAGTGCCAAAATATAGTACTAACCTAACCTAACCTAACCTAAACGTATTGGTTGATTTGGTACTGGTTGAGAGCTACTGGTTGAAATGGTCTACTGGTTGAGTTGACCGGTCACCGCTATAGATATATAAATATCCCTTCCCTTCCATCTCTTGCTCGGTGTCAAGCTCTCACACACTCTTGTTCTCTCACACACTCTCCCTCTCTCACACACACCCTCTCTCACACACACCCTCTCTCACACTCTTGTTCTCTCACACACTCTCCCTCTCTCACACACTCTCCCTCTCTCACACACTCTCCCTCTCTCACACACACCCTCTCACACACTCTCCCTCTCTCCCTCTCTCACACACACCCTCTCACACCACTCTTGTTCTCTCACACACTCTCCCTCTCTCACACACACCCTCTCACACACTCTTGTCCTCTCACACACACCCTCTCTCACACACTCTCCCTCTCTCACACACACCCTCTCACACTCTCCCTCTCACACACACCCTCTCACACACTCTTGTTCTCTCACACACACCCTCTCACACACTCTCCCTCTCTCACACACACCCTCTCACACACTCTCCCTCTCTCACACACACCCTCTCTCACACACACCCTCTCTCACACTCTTGTTCTCTCACACACACCCTCTAACACACACCCTCTCTCACACACACCCTCTAACACACTCTTGTTCTCTCACACACTCTCCCTCTCTCACACACACCCTCTCACACACTCTCCCTCTCTCACACACACCCTCTCACACCACTCTTGTTCTCTCACACACTCTCCCTCTCTCACACACACCCTCTAACACACTCTCCCTCTCTCACACACACCCTCTAACACACTCTTGTTCTCTCACACACTCTCCCTCTCTCACACACACCCTCTAACACACTCTCCCTCTCTCACACTCTTGTTCTCTCACACACACCCTCTCTCACACACACCCTCTAACACACTCTCCCTCTCTCACACACACCCTCTCACACACTCTCCCTCTCTCACACACACCCTCTAACACACTCTCCCTCTCTCACACACACCCTCTCACACACTCTCCCTCTCTCACACACACCCTCTCACACCACTCTTGTTCTCTCACACACTCTCCCTCTCTCACACACACCCTCTAACACACTCTCCCTCTCTCACACTCTTGTTCTCTCACACACTCTCCCTCTCTCACACACACCCTCTCACACACTCTCCCTCTCTCACACACTCTCCCTCTCTCACACACTCTTGTTCTCTCACACACTCTCCCTCTCTCACCCCCCCCCCCCTCTCTCTCTCTCTAGACCAACCAAACTGAATGCTTCTGGTGATATCCGTGCAACCCGTCTGTCTATGCGGAATATATCTTTAGTAATATAACTGGATTTCGATTTTGAGCAGATTAACTGTGACTCTGATATATCACTGCTGTCAGTCTGCGCGGGAGTCGCCAACATATGAACCAATTATATTCCCTTGGTGTTCGATTTTTACTTCACCTATTTTCGCTGGTTTATGTATATGCATTCTTTCGCTCTCACTAAAAGCCGTTCCTTCTCTTTTCTGCGATAAGATAGTTTAATATTTTAGTACATTCATGCTTATTGAAAATGTAAATACAGACCTAGATGTATGTGAATTTGTCTTTTGTTTTTTGTGTGTTCATTGTTTTTATGTTGTGTTGTGTTGTCCTTATTCGGGCTCTGTCTCGAATCGGCCACCCCCAGAAAAAAAACAAAAAAAACAAAAAATTGAAAAATGGGGATTGGGCCAGAGTAAATAGATATAAATAGATAGACTAAGACATGACCCTAGGCGTGAATCTTCGTTATTTCGAGGTTATTACAGATCTAAAAGTTGTCTATATATACTACGGAGTTTACTGAATGAACAATGAAATGTACCGACCTACCGTACATATGAACTAAATGTACATATACGATACAAACTATAGGTAGCGCCAGCGAATTTGACAATAGTCTTGCCTCCTTAAACTTCTTATAACTCAAAATGAATTAAAGCAATCCGGCTGACGTTTCTATCATTTGGGAAGAGTCCACCAGGATATAGGTGTGGATATTTACAGCTAGTTTCATCTAGGCCCCTTTGAGTTACGAAGAGGTCAAGGATCAAGATTGTTGTCAAGTTGGTTGGCGCTACGTATAGTTAGAGTTCATTTACATACAGATCTTTAAATCACTGAGAAATCTTGATGGGAGCTTTACAATTAACCCTCAGTTGAAAATAACCAGACTTTATTTAGGTCATTTACATTAAGAAGTTTGTTTCTTGCAATATTTGGATGATAGTGTTGGCTATTGTGATTATTAGGACAGTTTTCGATATTATTAGGACAGTTTTCGATATTGTTCTACTTACGATCTGCCTTGGAGAAGAGCAAATATGTGTGGTCTGCCGGTACATTATGCAGTTAAGGGGAGATGGGTCGTTTTTATGGTCCCCCTTCTCCCTCGTGCTTAGCCCCATTAGTTTTCAGATTTTAAGAAGTTCGACCGATTAGTTTAGCGATTATAAGACCTTTCACCTCATATCTTAGTCTATAATAGGACCTTTCGTGCCATTTAGGTGTAGATTTGTTTCCTGGCGAGCGACAGCATGCCTGTATTTGTAGGAGGAACCGGCCTTCGGCAGAACATTTTTACAAATGTATCTCGATAGGGGGTCTAGGGGATGTTTTTTTAAGCTTGATGAAGGTCTGGGGAGGAAACTAAAAAAAAAACAATGAAAACATGAACAAAATAGCAAATAAATATCCCATCCCCCCTTAAATAAAGTTTCATGCAGTATATAACATATCTCGATACTACTACATAAAACAAGGATGCTCATAATACCTTAGTAAGCACAACTGAGGGACATACAGAACAAAAATAGCGATTCAGAATTTAGTATCTTTCAAAATCCCTTTCTTATATAAATCGATAACTATTTAATGTGCAATATATCTGAAGAAAAAATAATAATATTAACTCACCTCGAGAAGTGTTAGTGAATGCCAGGCTGGATGTATGTGGAATGACTGAGACCAAATGGAGGGGTACAGATGTGAGAAAGTGGGAGTGTGGAATGGGTGTGTGTGATGGAGTGGGTGAGGGAGTAGCGAGAGAAGGTGCGTGTTTGTAACAAATGGAAGGAGCGTGTAAGAGACTATGGGTCTGTGGGTTCAAGGATTGTGTGGGTGAGAATTAAAGTAGGAATACAAACGTGGGTGGAGTACAAAGGAAATCAAGCAACAACAGGTCTAGTGACCCTTCTAGGCTGCTTGTCATCCAAAACACTGAGGATCAAGTGTCCAAACAGTGGTTTAGAGTGGGTAAGGGAACATTGGAAAGGGAACTACTGCCCTGGAACTAATGTCCGTGGCAGGATTAGGAAGTTAGTAGGGGACAGATGGGTTAGTAACTGAGGGGGGGATAAAATAAAGTTATTCATTTACAAACGCAGTCAGTCGCGGGTTTGATGCGAGATATTTGTCTAAGCGGAGTTTAAATGAATCAACGGTGCTGCAGTCTATAACGTCTCGGGGAAGCCCATTCCACAAGTTGACAACTCGATTGAAGAAGAAATTCTTAGATTCGTGTGAGTTAAAAGATTTACCAATAATTTTGCAACCGTTTCCCGGCGTGTAATTAGATTGGTCGATAGTGAAGTACTTACTACAGTTCATATTGTCGATGCCTTTGATGATTTTGAACACTTGAATTAAGTCACCTCTTAATCTGCGCTGGGTTAAAGGAAATAGATTTAATTCTCTAAGACGCTCTTCGTATGGTTTGTTCTTTAGGCTAGGTATCATTTTGGTAACTCTACGTTGAACTCGTTCTAGCTTGTTTATATCTTTTTGGTAATAAGGGCACCAGGATTGAACGCAGTATTCCAGAAGAGGGCGGACTAAGGAATTGTAAAGGGTTAGGATAACTTCTTTGGATTTATGCTCAAATGACCTGCCTATAAAGCCAATTATTTTGTTTGCCTTCTTAACAACTTCTGAACATTGTTGACTCGGTTTTAGGTTACTCGATATTGTTACTCCCAGATCGGTTTCTCTGTTTACATTCTTAAGCTGAGTGCCATTCATCGAATAGTTTGCTTTCTCATTTAGGTATCCGATATGTAGTACTTTATATTTATCCGCATTGAAACTCATTTGCCAAATTTGGGCCCATGCCAAATTTGGTTGTGTGTGTGTATGCTCCGACAGAGGATAAACCTCTAAGAGAGAAAGCGGAGTGCTGGGTGAATGTGGAGGCGTGACTGGATAAGTTTGGCAAGAGCGAAATAATATTTCTGATTGTGGATATGAATGGGAAGGTGGGTGGGCTTTGTAGCAGTTTAGGTAGGTAATTATTAGGTTCTCTCCACTAACCAACTTTACTCCTAAACTCGATTAATGAAATTAACAAACACATGTGGCAGTCCGGGGATGCGAACCCAGGACGCTCACACCGAAAATCAACACAATTATGCATTGCACCACGAAGACAGTTAAAGAATGCTGCACAAGCCTACGATTTATTATGCAGTCTCGAATCCTGCATACCAATCTTAGCATGTACACCATTCCAACTGCACTATCGGAGGCTATGAATAGGGGCACTTAACCCTAGGGAAGGCCTCTCGATAAACTAATAAGACTAAATTATAAGACAATTTGTTCAGCTGTGGAAGGCTCGTCAGCAATTAATAGGATCATATATATATCTCAATTATCCCTGTAACGGCTACAGATCCTCTGTATCTTAAATAATATCATACAATTTATAGCCAATATAAAATGAAAACAATGCATCCTGGTATGCTGAACAGGTCAAAGGTCCTGCTGAGCGTGATGGTCTCCAGACAACTGCAGTGCCTTGAATTAATCGGAGTCGCTTATGTTGATCGGTTAATGGGGGAGGTAGTTGCTTTGTTGACCGGTTAATGGGGGAGGTAGTTGCTTTGTTGACCGGTTAATGGGGGAGGTAGTTGCTTTGTTGACCGGTTAATGGGGGAGGTAGTTGCTTTGTTGACCGGTTAATGGGGGAGGTAGTTGCTTTGTCTCCCTCGTGTTTAGTTCCATTAGCTTTGAGATTTTAAGACATTCCTTCCATTAGTTTGACGATTTTAAGACCTTTCACCCCATTTCTTGTCAAAATAAAGACCTTTCGTGAAATTTAGGTGTCGATTTTTTCCTGGCGATTGATAGCGAACCTGTATTTGTAGGAGGAACTGGCCATCGGCCGGATTTTTTTTCGGTACAAATTTATCTCGATAGGGGGTCTAGGGGGTTAAAAGAACAGCACCGGTACGGTCGCGCTAATAAGTCATGTCCCAGCTGTCATTACGTTTGGCTTGCTCTGTGCTGTATTAATGTCTGTCAGATGTTGAATAGGGTAGGTAAGTGTAGGAACATGTTTGTATACTTCACTCGATATGAAGAAATGAAGCTTAGATATTGCTGATACCAATTATTGATCAAAACATACTTGGTGCCGAGACATAACTTATTAGCGCGATTGTACATAAGGGGTTAATAGCCAGGTCAAAGGTCCTGCTGAGCGTGATCGTCTACAGACAACTGCAGTGTCTTGAATTAATCTGAGTCGCTTAGGTTGGCCTGTTAATTGTAGCTGGTGGGCAGGGAGAGGCGGCCCCGTAAATATCCCCAGGTGAGATAATGACCACCACTGTTTATGTTGATTCACCTGGGGGGTAATTAAGATATCGGTTCACGTCCAGGGGCGGGATTCATCAACGCCTATACTATCAAGATCGCTGGGAAACACCATGGAAGAATGTTGAGCGGTACTTTGAAAACAAATAGACAGCATGGATAAAAAACACCATCTGAAGAATAGCACTTTATTGACAACGTTGATGGAACTATCTGCGAAACGTTGTCAATAAATTGCTCTTCCTCATATGTTTTTTGTTAATGGTAAGCATGATCTGGGTAGTAAAGTTAATGAATCCAGGCCCAGGTAGGGTCCGGGATGGGGCGGGGATGTGGGAGGAAGTCCGTCTTTTTATTCCTCCGCCTGGGACAGTTACAATATGAGTTCGACTGCTAAATACACTAAATTTATTAAGTTAGAGATAAGATGGTTTATAGTGAAGCGGATACCGGGTTTGATTAACAAGCAACAGTACCCTGGTTCGATCCCGGGCAGGTGGAGATATATGGACAATCTCCTACCCTAATATATTTGTTCACCTAGCAGTAAATATGAACCTGGTGTAAATGACCCATGCAATAGTAACTGGTATGATAGTGGTAGGTGGGTGGTAACTGGTATGTAAGTGGTAGGTGGGGGGTGGTAACTGGTAGGTGGGTGGTAACTGGTATGTAGGTGGTAGGTGGTGGGTGGAAACTGGTATGATAGTGGTAGGTGGGTGGTAACTGGTATGATAGTGGTAGGTGGTGGGTGGTAACTGGGATGATAGTGGTAGGTGGTGGGTGGTAACTGGTATGATAGTGGTAGGTGGTGGGTGGTAACTGGTATGATAGTGGTAGGTAGGTGGTAACTGGTATGATAGTGGTAGGTGGGTGGTAACTGGTATGTAAGTGGTAGGTGGTGGGTGGTAACTGGTAGGGGTGGGTGGTAACTGGTATGTAGGTGGTAGGTGGTGGGTGGAAACTGGTATGATAGTGGTAGGTGGGTGGTAACTGGTATGTAAGTGGTAGGTGGGTGGTAACTGGTATGATAGTGGTAGGTAGGTGGTAACTGGTATGATAGTGGTAGGTGGTGGGTGATAACTGGTATGTTAGTGGCAGGTGGGTGATTTTGGACTATAAGGGTGGTAGGATCGGTCTTAGAACAAGTTAACCCTCTCCGTTTGATGACGCTTTTTCATAGTAATCTTGCTTATATATAACACTACACGATGCTATACAGTTTAGGAATGACCTCTAACAACTAAAGGGTTAAACTCCATATAAATGAATCCGTTTACTCCCACAGATCCTTCCTAATTATTGTAAAGTAACTAATAATAGCCTGAATGAAGTGAAAGAGTGAGTCCTGGTATACTAAAAGAGTGATTTAACCCTTTCACGCATTCATGACGTTGCCAGATTAGCAATAAGAAATAGAGTTCTCCCTCTTATAATTACCTTTCTAAAATTAGTTTTCTGCCCACAGCTAACTCAAAGACAAATGCAGAGGTTGAAGTAACTAAACTAAAGGTTTCTAAATACCCCTGATGGTAACAAAGGCTTTAAAGTATCCCCAATAGGCTCAACATCACGTCATATGTCGGAGAGGGTTAAGTTGATCAGTTCTAAGTCACCATCAAATAAAATCAATCACTATATATATTATCTATTATCTAAGTACGTCCTCTTAAGCAGTTCATATAGGTTTATAAAGTATCTGACTTGAAAACAGACACACACAAATACTAACAAATATATACCAACAAGGCAACACTATCCCACCCCTACTCTGTGCAACTCTCCAACCCAAGAGTGAAACGTTACTCTCAGTCTTTCTTCTATTCAACAGCTGAGCTCTGGAACTCTCTCCCAGAATCAGTCTTTCCCTCTTCCTATGACTTAAATTGCTTCAAACTCCGTGTGTCCAGGCATTTTGGCTCGAACGTCCCTTGATTTTGGCCCTGTCACTCATTCAACTATGGGGGAGGCACTCGCTATGGGCAGTTCTGCCTTTTGCCTCCCTCACTCACATAGAAAAAAAAATAAATAAAAAAAATCCATAAACATGATTACCTTCGTACGGAAAATAAATCCATTCATGATGTTTGTAATATTTCATTAATCGATTTTAGGAGTAGAGTTGGTTGTTGGATAGAACATAATAATATATAACATAACAATTGAATGAGTATATAGTGATATCAGAATATAACGTGAAGTAATTAACCCTTTCACGTTTTTATGACGCAGAGGTTGCCAGATTAGCAATAATAAATAGAGTTCTCTCACTCTTATAATTACCTCTTCAAAATTAGTTTTCTGCTCACAGCTAACTCAAAGACAACTGCAAAGGTTGAAGTAACTAAACTAAAGTTTTCTAAATACCCCTGATGGTAACAAAGGCTTTAAAGTATCCCTAATAGGCTCAAAATTGCGTCAAAAACGTGAGAGGGTTAAATAGACGCCCGAAAACAAACATACTTATATTCCCTTCAATTGGAAAAGGCGCTTGAAATCAATTCCCTTTAAGTTACCTCACTCTTTTTATATTATTTTCCTCCCATAAACCATAAAGCAACTTTCTACCCGATGCCACTCTGGTCTATCCCTCATAATTCATACAGTTTATGTGAGAGACTGAAAATATCCTTTTCTTTTAACCCCTTCTGTACCGGTGATGTACTTTTCATTATATTCTGGCAACCATTAGACGATTGTGTTCAGCTTAGGAAAGACGTCTACTCATTAAAAGACTACAACCTATCTCAATTAATCCTCTTAGCTACCATGTGTCCTTCCTAAGCTTCATACAATTGTCTAAATGGAGCTGAAATAAAATAAATAAGACGTGCCGGTACAAAAGGGGTTAACAATTGATAGAAAACGGGGATATGACAGTGGATAACCAATAAATGTACATTGCTATCATTGGCATACAGTTTTTTTATGTGGCTTTATATCTTCACTTGGTATACTGGGATGCTCTCTCTCTCTCTCTCTCTCTCTCTCTCTCTCTCTCTCTCTCTCTCTCTCTCTCTCTCTCTCTCTCTCTCTCTCTCTCTCTCTCTTCCCCCCTCCCCCCCGGTTGCGATTTTCAGCAACATTTCAAGAAATGTGAGTTGTAGAGATTATAAAACCTGAAACACGGCAAATTTAAGCAGTACATAATTATAATTCCGTAATTATAAGTAATACAAATGGAGGCAGTAGTTGTATGCATGCTGGATGCAATTATATAAGTAGCTAGCTGAATTAATTGGGGAAAAAAACTATAAAATACTAAAAATTATTTGTATTTACCTTCTCTGCAATGTTGAGATTTTCACAGTGTTGCAATATTCATGTTGAAGCTGCAATGGGGAAGAGGAAATATATTAATACATACAAAAATACAATTAGGAATGCTAACGGTAATGTCTGTCTAATTATGGAACGTCGATGTTGGGAGGAGGGTTGCTTATTCTGGCCCCCCTTCTCCCTCATGCTTAGACGCAGTAGTTTTGAGATCTTAAGACGTTCGTTCCATTAGTTTGGCGATTATAAGACCTTTAACCCCATTTCTTTGCCAATAATAGTACCTTTCGTACCATTTAGGTGTCATTCGCATCAAACCCAAGATTCACTGATTATATATATATATATATATATATTATAATCGTACCATTTAGGTGTCATTCGCATCAAACCCAAGATTCACTGATTATATATATATATATATATATATATATATATATATATATATATATGTATATATATATATATATATATATATATATATATATATATATATATATATATATATATATATATATATAATATATATATATATATATATATATTATATCATATAATATAAATACATATAATATGAAAAACCTAAATATTATGTCTACTAAATATCACTACTGCCTCCTGAAATTATATATTTGCTAAGTATGATACATTTGAATAGCTTCACAGCACAAATAAAGATTGAACTATCATGTTTATTTCTTTTTTAGTTGCCAGTTAATGTTTTTAATTCTTGGTCTGCTTAAGTGAGATTGATACTGAGCGGGAACACACACACACACACACACACACACACACACACACACACACACACACACACACACACACACACACACTAATCATACAAATGGTGAAGATAGGCATTGCATTTTTCAATTCTCGTTATCTCCTAAACACTTCAGTAAATTTTCCATTCGAGAAACACGGTTGGCCGAAGATTTAATGCTATTGTTTTCTTTCCTTTACTTTCTACCTACCAATGTTCTTCGTGTGTGTGTGTGTGTGTGTGTGTGTGTGTGTGTGTGTGTGTGTGTGTGTGTGTGTAAATAATACAAAACCTGCACTATTAAGTCACAACAAATTTCATCCATATATTGCCGAGCTTTGGGTGGATCGAGCCAACATTTTGTTATGCAATAATATGTGTTTGCGTAATATGTGTTTGCGTATGTACGTACGCTTTTATTATCTTCAGAAACCTTCCACGGTTTGAATAAGAATGATACAATCTTCTAGTTTTGAATAAGAATGATACAATCTTCTAGTTTTGAATAAGAATGATACAATCTTCCATTTTTGAATAATAATGATACAATCTTCCATTTTTGAATAATAATGATACA
The DNA here is from genome assembly GCA_032716605.1 of Paralithodes platypus. Classification (NCBI taxonomy): domain Eukaryota; kingdom Metazoa; phylum Arthropoda; class Malacostraca; order Decapoda; family Lithodidae; genus Paralithodes; species Paralithodes platypus. The sequence goes on along the minus strand of CM064577.1, from coordinate 17,077,984 downwards.
ATCTTCCATTTTTGAATAAGAATGATACAATCTTCCATTTTTCTTACTAACGTGCAAAAAACAAGTCCCGAAATTTCGTTAATTATATAACATCCTCATCATGGTAAGTATCGTCATTAATGTCAAAACAGTTTTCATGATTAGTAGCTTCAATGATTTATGAACCATCAATTTCGACTTCGGCATAAATCATAAAGTTGCGAGCTTTATTCGGCAATAAATCTGTGTTTATATTACCTTCACAGTAAATACCTACAACATTCGTGGCATCTTCATCATAAAAGACCTTATATAATGTTGAAACATCTCCATAAGTTGGATTCTGTTAAACATTTCTGTTCTCGAAATATTTTAGCTATATCCACTTCACTCAGTCATAGGATCCGCATAATTGAACATGCAAACATATGCGTATAAAACACACACGCGTACACACAAAGGCACACAAAGGCACACACACACACACACACACACACACACACACATCCAACCTCTCCCCCCTCCACCCAATACATACGTGCACAGAAAGCACACGCACACATACAGCCCCCCCCCCCCCCCCCGACGCACATACATAAACATATACACACAAGGTCAGAACACAACATTCCAAACACAACCACTAATAAAATACACCATGAATCAGCCGAGAGCAGTAGCCTGTCTTGGTCCGACCAGTAATTGATTCTTGTTGCAAATTGAAATAGCCTACATACGAAAGGAACTGAGGAATGGCAATGTGTGTGTGTGTGTGTGTGTGTGTGTGTGTGTGTGTGTGTGTGTGTGTGTGTGTGTATTTATGAATAATGTACATGTGGGCGTGTTGATGTGTGTTCAGATTTGTACGTGTTTTTCCATGTCGATTAACCCCTTCTGTACCGGCGACGTCTTTTGAATTATAATTTTAGCCATGCTTAGACTATACGAGAGCGAGGTGGAAGGACAGAGAGGGAGAGGTAAACCGAAAGAGAGGTGGAAGGATGGAGTTAGGAAGTATATGGATGAAGGCGGTGCTGGTTGGGAGGAGGGGCATCGACTGACTGGGGCCAGAGGTGCATCACGGAGTCAGGCAATAGATAGATAGATAGATAAATAGACGATTTTGTATAGTTTAAGGGGAGATCTCCACTTGAGATTTTTTTCTTGACCCCTTTCTCCCTCATGTTTAGCCCCATTGCTTTTGATATTATAAAATGTTCGCCCCATTAGTTTAGCGATTTTAAGAACTTTCACCCCATATTAAGACCTTTCGTGCCATTCAGGTGTCGATTTTATCCTGGCGAGCGATAGCGAGCCTGTAATTTAAGAGGAACCGGCCTTTGGCCGGGACATTTTTCTACCAAAAAATTTACAAATTTATCTTGAAAGGGGGTCAAGGGGGTGACATTTTTAGATTACTGGAGGAGTAGGAAACAAACTAGAAACCTCCCCTTAAGAAGGACCTGTGGTGGTAAAAAGGGTTAAGTGAGATAGTACGAAGGCTGTTAATTGCTGGAGGCGCTTTTAAACTGAATAAAATCGTTTAATAGTAGCCAGAACAAAGTTAAAAGGACGACACCGGTACTGAAAGGGTTAACTTATACAATACGGTCATACCTTCATGCTTTAAGGGGAGATGGGTGGATTTTCTGGCCTCCCTTCTCCCTCATGTTTAGCACCCATTACCTTTCAGATTTTATGACGTTTTACCCATTAGTTTAGCGATTTTAAAACCTAGCACCTCATTTCTTCGTCAATATCAAGACCTTTGTGCCATATAGGTGTCTATATTTTCCTGGCGAGCGATAGGGAGCCTGTAATGCAGGAGAAGCCGGCCTTCGGCCAAGACATTTTTCTACCGAAAAATGTACACATTAATCTAGAAGGGGGACCTTGGGGATATTATTTTAAGCTTGATGGAGGTCTAGGGAGGAAACTTTAAAAACCAAAAAAAAAACAAAAAAAAAAACACATTAAATAAATGAATAAATCGACCAATCAATATATAAATCCCCCCTTAACTGCAGTAATCTTTATAGTAAGTAGTAAACATCGATAACCTAAATGTATAAAGCCTTAATAGTCATCGCTTCTTTAATTATGTTAAGGGGTATATATGTGTTTTTTGTCTTAAGGGAGCCCACCTCGCTTTTTTGTTTTTTTTCTCTTTCTCTCCCGCTCTCTTTGGCTTGTATCCATTCGGTCCCATTCAGCCTACTGTTTTAAGACGTTTATGCCCATCCAGGTGTCAATATTTTCCTGGCGAGCGTTAGCGAGCCAGCATATATATATTTTTGTTTTGACAGCAAGCTTAATTTGTAATTTTTCGATAGAAAAATGTCTCCGGCGAAACCGGATTTCTCCATACAATGCTAGCTCGCTATCGCTAGCCAGGAAGAAATCGACACCTGAATGGGGATAAACGTCTTAAAACAGTTGGCTGAATGGGGCCGAATGGATACAACCCAGAGAAAGAGAGAACAGGAGAAAAAGAGATAAAAAAAAAAAACGGTGACCCCCCTTAAATATCTAGGCTTGGACACTACTGTTGTTGTTGTTGTTGTTGTTCCCCAAGCTGCCTGGCCGAACAGCCCCAAGGCCCCGAGTAAGGCCAGGCCATAAACGAGCGCCCCCACAGAACCCTCCCTGCCGACCACAATAAAGCCTGGGTGACCGAAGCCACTCCATGGCTTGGAGCTGAGAGGGTGCGTAAACGCCCGGGAAACCAAAGCCCCACCCAGGGCCCTGTGCCCCTCAGCAATTATGAAGAGAAAGTTGAGGGGCAAAGGAATAATGTGACGCTTTAGCTTCCAATCTTGGTAGATTGGGAGGTCAATCCACGGAAGAGACGCCGTCACTTGAGATCTAGAAAATATATAAGTAAAAGGAACAGTCAGAGTAAGCTATGGGTATGGCAGAGATCGCTCAGGTCTCACTCTGATAGACCAGCCCATCGCTTGGACACTACTTTCACTACTTTATAGCCTGTTTGTACAGTCGCGCTAATAAGTCATGTCCCAGCTGTCATTACGTTTGGCTTGCTCTGTGCTGTATTGATGTCTGTCAGATGTTGAATAGGGTGGGGTAAGTGTAGGGACATGTTTGTATATTTCACTCGATATGAAGAAGTGAAGCTCAGATATTGCTGATACCCATTATTGATCAAAACATACTTGGTACCGAGACATTACTTATTGGCGCGACTGTACATTTGGTTTCTGTATGTGTTTTTCGAGTATCTTAAAGTCACATATACCAGTTCTTCCACTCTCAGGGATTTTGCGCACGGAACTATGATGCGTAATAAGAAACACCCCGCTCTTAATATTAATCATCCATTACAGACCCCAATGTACTTGAATAAACTAATGAAAGCATATGGTCCTCCCGAGATTCAAACTCGGGACACCACACCCAGAACATAAGCCAGCTGAGATTCCAGTACCTGAATGAAGTGGGTTCAAGGGGAAATAACACTGCCAATACATCCTGGGTTTTGATGGATTCGAACCCAAACAACCTGAGCCAACACCCTCATCAATTGGCCACGGTAGCTATTTATTTGCTTAAGGTCTCTCTCTCTCTCTCTCTCTCTCTCTCTCTCTCTCTCTGTTTCCGGTATGTGTACGTGTGTGTGTGTGTGTGTGTGTGTGTGTGTGTGTGTGTGTGTGTGTGTGAGCGTGTGAGAATGTGTGTCTGTGTACGAGTATGTCTGTGTGTGCCTGTGTATGTCATCATGTTTGTATGAGTGCTGGTATTCATATGTGCGGATGAAATAGATACATATATAATATATAGTTAGATATACAAAGTAATTAAGTAACACCCCGTTCTTAACATTAATCATCACAAACCCCAATGCACTTGAATACACTAATGAATGCATATGGGGCTCCCGGGATTCGAACTCGGGACACCACACCCAGAACATAAGCATCTAAACCATTACACGACGAACGCAGTTATAAATATATATAGATAAATGATAGATAGATAGATATAGATAGATAGATAGGCAGATAGGCAGACAGATAGAGAGACAAATAGATATATAGCTAGATAGATAGATAGATAAATAGAAAAATAGGTTGATAGATAAGCAGATATAGAAAGATAGACAGATAGATAGATAGATAGGCAGATAGATAGATAAATAAACAGATAGATAGAGAGAGATTGTGAGTGTGTGTCCATCTCCAAGTGTATTATCAGTATTGACAGGTAACAAACACCCCCCATGCCTCACTGTCTCACCTGTATACATCTATATGCATATGTGTCCTTTGTTCCACCTGTCCAAGCTGAGTAATCTAACTTGCCTGATCTGGCCACCTCACACCCCATCCCTCACGCCTAAAGCCTGCGTCATACAGAGCCCGAACGTTGGAGGACAAATTCCCGAATAGGATGACTTGCACAACAAATTCAAATTTCATCCGGGTCGGGTATATTCCGAACAATTCGGCATAAGTTCCTGACTAGTCCTGGGTTGGTCTGAGGTTGGTCTGATGTTGTTCAGGTGTGTAGCCGACATTCCGGGGGTTCGGCAAAAAGTTAGTGCATGCACTAACTTTTCAAGAACATTCGGGACAAAAAACCGTTACAAAATGGTCGGATGTTGGTCGGGATTTATTCGTAACTCGTTCGGTATTTGTTCGGATTAATTCTTTGTTCGTTCTTCTGATTCGGGACTTGTTCGGTACTTTTTTCCATTGCCAATGTTGTTTGGAACTACCCGAACAATTCCCGACAAAACTTCGATAAAATCACGATGAATCCCTCGTATTCCAGAATAAAACCCGCACGAGTTACGAATTTTCAGAACAAGTTACGATCAAATTCAGACAAATATACGAATAATTTTGGATGTCTGCTCGATGTATCTTGTTTATCTCAACTCAACTATAATCTTGATGATTATATAAGTGTGTGTTAAGTGTGTTCGGTGTAAACACTTACAGTATGTTGGTTAGGGAGATATGTGATTGGGAATTAACGTTAACGCTACTATTATGTACTTAACTATTTTAGTTGACTGACTTGTGGACTAAAGCAACTCTTTAAGTAATTGGGTTATGATAAAAGTAATACTATTGTTTTATATTAATACTTGCGAGTTCTTTAATTTTCTTTTAATTAAGCTTACATTGCTAGTAAGAACAAGAACGGTGATACTATTGTCTCATATTAGTAATATCGCCTTAGACTAACATGGCTGTTTTAATGTTACTTCTAGTGATTTCCTAAGCTGAAGAAAATTCTTTTAGCTTCAAAATATTATTTTTGCTTTTCATATTATTTGAGTGAGACCTGAATCGCATCTATGAAGCGATCCTGTAACTTAATTTACTCATAATCAAACTTCAATGTTACGTGGTTAAGAAATACATTTATCTAATTATTAAATATATATCTAACTTTTTATGTGACTTTGATATTAATCCTGATAATAATAATATAATACTATTAACGTAAGACAAGAATCAAGAATAATAACTACATTAAATATAAATAAAAGGATATAAGAAAACTATCTATTCATTTCAAAAAGGGTAAGAGACAGAAATATTCTTACCTTAATATTTATCTTTCAAGACTTGATATATAATTAATAGCCCTTCTTTAGATATAACTTATTCGGTTCATAACCATAGCCTACTAGGCTTCGGTTAAATAATAATTCTTTATAAATACTACATGACTTTAATTAGTTTCAGTATTTTTTCATAATTAAAGAGTATCAGTCAATAAAGGATACCAAGTCCTAAGATCCAAAAGGAAAGGAAGCAACAACAGGAAATAATTTTATTAGATTTTACTTTCGTTTTGCCTTCAGCTGACTGATACCTTAATATAGATCTCTGTGCTATCTAGATTCATCAAGTTAACCACTTGAGGATCAAGATACGTAACAGAAGAGTTGAGACTGGTGGGGTGTGAGCCAACCCATCTCTTTATATAGGGCAGGTAAAAAAAATCTTGCTACAGTCTTAAAACAGTCTGATGTTGTTCTCATAATGTTCTTCTCTATCGGTTGTTTGTCGACATCTCATCGGTTAAGTTCGGTTAATTATCGTAAAGCATTCCAATGTCATTCGGAACTGTGTCTGATGATTCGGGTATGGTCGAAAATCATTCCTTGCATAACGAGTGTAAGTTAGATTCATGTTCGTAGTTGTTCGAGATTTTGTCGTAGGTCGTTCTTGACTATCGGATATTATTCTGAACTCGTTCGGGCCATGTTCGTAATCTTCAAATTTCGGGAGAGTCTCGGCTGTATTCGGTAAAAATGTGCAAGTCATCCTATTCGGGAACTTGTCTTCCAACGTTCAGGCTCTGTATGACGCAGGCTTAACACCCCATTCGTATCCCCCGGTAAATAGCCATAGTCGTAGCTTGTTTAATTAGGGTAAGGGGTGTATGTTTTTTTTTCTCTTAAGGGAGCCCACCTCGCTTTTTGTATTTTTCTCTCCGTCTCTCTTTTGCTTGTATCCATTAGGCCCCATTCATCCAACTGTATTAAGACGTTTATCCCCATCCAGGTCTTGATTTCTTCCTGGCGAGCGATAGCGAGCCAGCATTGTATGGAGAAATCCGGCTTCGCCGGAGAAATTTTTCTATTGAAAAATTTACAAATTTAGCTTTTTTGTTTTTAGCCGCCTGGAAGGATCGCTATCGCTCGCCTAAAAAATCTAGCTAATCTTGGCCACTATCAATAAATATAGGCTGGCTTCGCTCGTCAACTTCCAACCTAAGTAATCTAACTTGCCAAGCATCTGTCTGGTCCATAAGTATTCCATCGCATGATTTGCTCCCTAACAGGGAGCACCAGTGTCTTGAAGATCCGCAACTTCGTCCGTCTGCATAGGTATCGACAACGCTATATACTTCGTCCGTCTGCATAGGTATCGACAACGCTATATACTTTTGTTGAGTGAATCCTTAAAGGGAGACAGGCCGTTTTTCTGGACCTTCTTTTCCCCCATGTTTAGCCCCACTAGTTTTCAGATTTTAAGACGTTTGGCCCATTAGTTTGGCGATATTGATATTTTTAGCTCCATTTTGTTGTAAATTTTAACACCTATCGTGACATTTAGGTGTCGATATTTTCCTGGCGAGCGATAGCGAGCCTGTAATTATAAGAGGAGCCGGCCTTCGGCCGGGAAATTTTTCTACCGAAAAAAATGTATGAATTTATCTTGAGGGTGTGTCTAGGGGTGTTTTTATAAGTTTGAGGGAGGTCTAGCGAGATAACTAAATCAAAATAAATGAATAAAATAATTAATAGACCAAAAAACCAGCCCGTCTCCCCTTAACATCCCATGCTAAGCCAAGGCGAGGATTTACATCATAGCTAGGCTTCACCACTGTTGTGGATCACGCTGCCAAGATAGGTAAACTTATCCAAGATCTCTACAGTCCTCACCACCACCTAGCCATAAACTATTCATCCCGTCTCTTAACATACCTCACCACCACCTCACACGTCACGCTCAGGCTCATTATGGCCCACACGTCACCTCGGTACCTCACACCTCATTCCTTATCTTCCCTCATTCGTCAGACTACGCTCATTATCATGTGTACAGTCACAGGCAGTAGTTCGTGACAACCAAGAAGAATTCGTAGACAAATGTTAACCCTTTGTATATTGTGACGCATTTTGACAGTATAGTCTATTAGACGGTTTTATACAGCTTAAGAAGGATGTGTTAGGATGATAAGGGTAAAGACTATCTCATTACAAAATTACAGGCTCACTATCGTTCGCCAGTATAAAAATAGACACCTAAATATCACGAAAGTTCTAAATATTGACAAAGCAATGGGGCGAAAGGTCTTAAAATCGACAAACTAATGGGGCAAACATCTTAAAATCCCAAAACTAATGGGGATAAGCATGAAGGAGAAGGGGACCTAGAAAAACCGGCCCATCCCCTCTGTATACTATCCATCTCCTTATCACGATCGTCCCTCATCCTCCCTCTGCCTTATTTGTTCACCCACCTCGTACAGTACAGTCGCGCTAATAAGTGATGTCGTGGCCTCAACTATATTTTGATCAATAATTGGTATCAGCAATATCTAAGACTCGATTTATTCGTTTCGAGTGAGATATACAAACATGTTCCTATGTGGTGGATTGTGTTCTTTTATTTCATACATTATATTTTAGTAAGCGTTGTTTCCACACAGCGATTTTGATTAGTTATTTTGCCTTTATATTGTCTTTGTCCCAGTTTTGGTTTGTTTAGTTTGCAAGTTTTACATTTTAATTTACACACCCTATTCAACATCTGACAGCCATTAATACAGCATACAGCGAGCGGAACATAATGACAGCGGCGACAAGACTTATTTTCACAATATCTCTCCTCTCAAGCATTTTGTATTTTGTTCTAACGAGCCACACGCACTATTATAAAGGAAATAATGATGTTCTTTGGTTGGTTTTCGTAGTTTTGTATCTGTCCCATCTAATCTTACGTTTGGCCGATTTAAGGGGAGACGAGTCGCTTTTCTAGACCACCTTCTCCCTCATCTTTAGACCCATTAGTTTGGCGATTTTATGAACTTTCGATCCATTAAGCGGGTATCACACAAGCACCACTAGTCTGGCAGCTTATGAGTTGGTGACCGATATAAATTAGGGGCACATATGATTTGGTGATGGATATGATTTGGCGACAAAATTAATTGGTGACTGTTATGGATAATTGTTGATGAGTATGAGTTGGCTAAGATGAGTGTATGTGTTGAGTAACATGGGTGCTTGATGGATGGATATTGGTGAGACAAAACAAAATGGAGATTGCCAGGGAAAGCAGAAGAAAGGATACATTAATTAGAAGAAGGCAGGGAATGGCATTACAAAAAAAAACAAAAAAAAAAAACACACACACACACACACACACTCATTCTCTCACTCTCATTCTCTCTCTCTCTCTCTCTCTCCTTTTACACTATCTCTAATCTCATTTTCCGGCCGTGATCAGACCCACCTCGGATTTACGATAGGCTAAAGCATTCTCCGATCGCCTGTAAACCCCACCAAGCGAGACTATCTCACTATCACTCTCTCTCCCTCCCTCTCTCTCTCTCTCTCTCTCTCTCTCTCTCTCTCTCTCTCTCTCTCTTGCCACTATTTTATCAGCTTGTATTTCACGGGCTATCGCTGCTAATAATCTCTCTCTCTCTCGCCTTCTCGCTATCCTTTGGCTACTCCTTCTTTTTAAGGGGTAGATACTCGCTTTTCCTGGACCCCCTTCTCCTTCATGTTTAACATATTAGTTTTGAGATTTTTTTAAGACGTTCTTTCCGTTAGTTTGGCGATTTTGAGACCTTCCGCCCTATTTCTGTCAATATTAAGACCTTTCGTGCCATTTAGGTGTCGATTTTTTCCTGGCGAGCGATAGCGAGCCTGTAATTTAAGAAGGAACCGGCCTTTGGCCGGGACAGTTTCCTACCGAAAAATGTACAAATTTATCTTGAAAGGGGTCTAGTGGGTGTTGTTTGAAGCTTGATGGAGGTCTAGCGAGGAAACTAAAAACTAAATCAATAGCTAAATATACAGGTAACAAAACAAGCACTACCCCCCTTAATAAATATACAGGTAACAAAACAAGCACTACCCCCTTAATAAATACATATACAGGTAAACAAAACAAGCACTACCCCCTTAATAAACAAGCACTACCCCCTTAATAAATACATATACAGGTAAACAAAACAAGCACTACCCCCTTAATAAATATACAGGTAACAAAACAAGCACTACCCCCCCTTAATAAATATACAGGTAACAAGACAAGCACTACCCCCCTTAATAAATATACAGGTAACAAAACAAGCACACTACTCCCCCTTAATAAATATACAGGTAACAAGACAAGCACTACCCCCCTTAATAAATATACAGGTAACAAAACAAGCACTACCCCCTTAATAAATATACAGGTAACAAAACAAGCACTACCCCCCTTAATAAATATACAGGTAACAAAACAAGCACTACCCCCTTAATAAATATACAGGTAACAAAACAAGCACTACCCCCCTTAATAAATATACAGGTAACAAAACAAGCACTACCCCCTTAATAAATATACAGGTAACAAAACAAGCACTACCCCCCTTAATAAATATACAGGTAACAAAACAAGCACTACCCCCTTTAATAAATATATAGGTAACAAAACAAGCACTACCCCCCTTAATAAATATACAGGTAACAAAACAAGCACTACCCCCTTTAATAAATATACAGGTAAACAAAACAAGCACTACCCCCTTAATAAATACATATATAGGTAAACAAAACAAGCACTACCCCCTTAATAAATACATATACAGGTAAACAAAACAAGCACTACCCCCTTTAATAAATATATAGGTAACAAAACAAGCACTACCCCCCTTAATAAATATACAGGTAACAAAACAAGCACTACCCCCTTAATAAATATACAGGTAACAAAACAAGCACTACCCCCTTTAATAAATATATAGGTAACAAAACAAGCACTACCCCCCTTAATAAATATACAGGTAACAAAACAAGCACTACCCCTCTTAATAAATATACAGGTAACAAGACAAGCACTACCCCCCTTAATAATGCCTTTCCCCTTTGATCTTTGCTTGGTTAATATTTCCTGCTCTTCCTTTGAATATTGTTTTGGCAGCACTTTTTAGATATACCGGTATATATATATATATATATATATATATATATATATATATATATATATATATATATATATATATATATACAGTATATTGAGTATATATCACAAATACACGTGAGCCACTAAATGTTTCTAATCTCTCAGTGGGGTTCGACTGCCGTGGTGTACTTGATTAAAGCGTCGGCTATCGTCCTGACGGTCGGCGGTTCGAACCCCACTGAGAGATTAGAAACATATATATATATACCGGTATATATATATATATATATATATAAAGTTTGTCTCTTACACTTATGTTGATGATAAGAGTTGAGGGGATAATCGCCTCTGCAATGCGGCTTCAATAAAAGGATTGCAAAAAAAATATATATATATATATATATATATATACTGTATAAATATACAGTATATATATACAGTATATATATTTAGCAGTTGAAACAATACATACTTTAGCAGCATATTTCTGAATACATGATGGCAAAACGAGACACTATTACTTCTCTGCCCCATAGTAATTACAAGTTAATACAGTTACCAACACATTACGCTATAACAATCCTCGTGAAGGCTGACCAATCATGAGGAGATGAAAATATCACGCGGACTAAAGACCGAGTACAGTGGGTGTCAAGTCAAAGCGGCCACACTCCAAAACGGCCACAACCAGAACGACCATAGACTCCTAATCGAACCTGGCTAAATGTCCAGGCAAGTTTCAAGCTATGAGGAATTTGGAGTTTGTTATACCGATATTTAGCAGAATCCCGACCTACACTATGGTTGTATTGCATATATAATTACATAAAACCAAATGCATCATACTTTCTATCCATCACAAACCTACATTATCATTATTATTATTATTATTATTGTTGTTAGTATTATCATTAATATTATTTTTTTAATATATCGATGTTTACGGCTCCAACTTCCTTATAGCCTGAAACTCGCAATAGGTCAATTGAACGTAGTAGTTGGGCGGGTGCCCAACCCCGAAAGGGGTTGAAATAGGGGAGCTATCCCCCCGCCAAAGGCGGCTTTCTAGGGCCTTTCCTAGCTGATGCTGAGAGGATTGGGTTCTAGTCATGTGGTGATGGGCTGGTCTATCAGAGTGAGACCTGAGCGATCTCTGCCATACCCATAGCTTACTCTTACTGTTCCTTTTACTTATATATTTTCTAGATCTCAAGTGACGGCGTCTCTTCCGTGGATTGACCTACCAATCTACCAATCTACCAAGATTGGAAGCCAAATCGTCACATTTTTCCTTTGCCCTTCAACTCTCTCTTCATGATTGCTGAGGGGCACGGGGCCCTGGGTGGGGCTTTGGTTTCCCGGGCGTTTCCGCACCCTCCTCGGCTCCCCGCCATGGAGTGGCTTCGGTCACCCAGGCTTTATTGTGGTCGGCAGGGAGGGTTCTGTGGGGGCGCTCGGTTGTGGCCTTGGCCTTGCTCTGGGCCTTGAGGCTGTTCGGCCAGGCAGCTTGGGGAACAACAACTCCCAACTAATTCAACCAGACCTAACCCTAACCTAACCCAAATTAACGTAACCTAACCAAGCCTAGCCTAATCTAACTTGAAATAATCTATAATCTATCATGTTAATTAAATTGTCATCATTCGGCTACTTGATGACCAAAATATAATGAGCTACAGATAAAATTGTCAGGACCACTGGGATTAATTAGCCTCTCTCTCTTATTATTTAATATTTTGTATTATTATTATTATTATTATTATTATTATGTGTTTGGTGTTGTGGTGAAATTAATAAAATATAGATTATTATTATTATTATTATTATCATTATTATTATTATTAATTATTTTAACACTTAAATATGTCCAAGCCCATAATAAACATTTAAACATTCGGTAATAATGGTACAATGTAGAGAGTGGGGTGAGGTAGGGGGGGGGGGGGGGGGGGGGGGGGTGTCAAGAAGAGAGGTGAGGGTGGGTCAAACTCGTGGTGGACACGTAATTGACCACTTGCGAGTTCCGTTCTATAAGGAAGTTGGAGCTGTAGACAACGATATTTAACAGAATGTACAGATACAATACGGTCGTAGTACATATATAAATACATAAAACCCAATTCAACATAACGTTTATCCATCAGAAACTTACATTATTATTGCATTTCTGTTTAATATCGATGTTTACGGCTCCAACTTCCTTATAGCCTGAAACTCGCATGTGATCAATTAGTGTTGACTTGACCCCGTTACAAACACTTGATCTAGCTAGGCAGACATCGGGAAAGCAGTGTTATCACGATTTATATTTATTTTATCCTTTGTTTTCAATGTGTATGAAGGAGGCAAAAGGCAAAGCTCCCTGTAACAAGTGTCTCCCCCGAAGTTGAAAACAGTGATAGAGAGCCAGATTGAAGGCTTAATTATCCAGCCAAATCTCCACCCTCTCCTTCCATGACAAGTTACCTCAGTCAACTCTCCTCCACCCCCCCCCCCCCACCCTCACTCTCTCTCTCTCTCTCTCCCCCATCCCCCCTCTCTCTCTCTACCTCCCCCCCTCTCTCTCTCTCTCTCTCCCCCCCCCCCCCCCTCCTCTCTCTCTCTCTCTCCCCCATCCCCCCTCTCTCTCTCTCTACCTCCCCCCCCCCCCTCTCTCTCTCTCTCTCTCCCCCATCCCCCCCCTCTCTCTCTCTCCCCACCCCTTCTCTCACTCTCTAATCCCACCCTCACTCTCTCTCTCTATCTCCCCCCTCCCCCCCCCCCCCTCTCTCTCTCCCCACCCCCTCTCTCACTCTCTAATCCCACCCCTATCTCTCTCTCTGGTGTATGTTTATCACCCTTAAGGATGGGGTGTTACTTATATAATACTAACTGTCGCTGATAACACTGATTCAACTTAGATTGCATTACTATAACACGTAACGAGAGAGGTAGTGTAAGATGGAATGAGGCGACAAAAACTGTATCTACTTACAAACTCTCTTTATGGATCTTTTTCTCACCTAAGACACCTGGGCAATGTTTGTGACCAGGACCACTAACATAGGTACTGGCAACGTGCACTCCAATATCTCTCTCACACACACACACACACACAGCCGCACGGCTGTCTCAGTGGAACCGTCCCTGCCTGCAACCGGGGTTCAAATCTCGCTCAGGTTGATGAAGGATTTCTGAGACATAGCCAGCGGTTACCATCTCCCTTGAGCAAGGAGATGGGTAATTTTAATTGATAATCATTTCTAGAAAGCGGGACAATATGAGCCAAAAACTCAATTCGTGTCAAACTACAATTATGAATACACACACACACACACACACTTCTTTTCTTGATCTATTTCATCATTAAATTCTTAGAGTATGAGAAGAGTTCATAGAATAATTAACCCCTTCTGGACCGACGTGTCTATTTTTTTTCTAGCTATATTGAGACGATTGTGTACAGCTTTAGAAGAATCTGGGGTATTAAGTGAGAAAACATTATACTGTACAGTTTGCAATAGTTGTACTGTACTATGCAATGAATATTAATTATCATCTAGCATATCACCCTGTAAGGGACCACAAAGTCTTTGAAATAATATATAAGCTATGAAACTTCCTGCAACGTTGAATCTCTGTATCCTTCCCTCTCTCTCTCCATTCCTTTCCATCTTCACCCCCCCCCCCCCCTCCTTCTTGCTTTCATCTACACACACACACACACACACACACACACACACACACACACACACACACACACACACACACACACACACACACACACACATACACACACTAATTAAAATGTAAAACTTGCAAACTAAACAAACCAAAATTGGGACAAGGACAATATAAAGTCAAATTAAATGATCAAAATCGCTATGTGGAAACAACGCTTACTAAAATGAAAATTATTAAATAAAAGAACACAATCCACCACATAGGGTGTACATTACTACATGAGCAAGTTAATCTGTTTCCCAAGCAAACTAATCGCACATATAACAACGCACTATCGTCACGTTAAAGGAAGTAGTCAAGTTTGGGAAGTCCGGGACGTTCTGGCAAATTTTACTAAACTCTGCATGAATAAAGAAACTACATGTTAAATGTCAAAATATTATTTAAAATCAAATTTGCAACATGACAAGACATTAACAATAGTACAAAATACAAATATTGATAAGATATCTATACTATTACAAAATAATATATAAAATACAGTACAGCACTCACTAACGATAGTGCTATCGGGTAGGTACCTGTAAGCATAGCATGCCTCAAGTGACCCCTATCAATAGCTACCCTACAAATAACCTACATTTATAGCACAAATAAACTAAGGAAATCGCAAAAGTAAGCAATTGATACTATCGACAATGAATACATATAATATACAGACAAATAATTGCAAAATATGAAGTAACAACAGATTTAAACAAAGAGTACTCTTTTAACAAGAACAATAAATTTAAAAAATCATCAATATTAATATTAATAATAGAAAAAGAAAAAGAAAAAGATAAACAATAAATACAGACAAAAAACAATTAATACAGACAAAAAGTATGCAGAGGTTATACAAGAAACTTCAAGTTAAAAATGCTTGATTAAAATTATTGATGTCAAATTTTAGAATACAGTCACATATAATTGACCCTAAAAAGATTAAATTTATGGAACAATTTACTTGCCTCAAAACATCTGTCCACTAAGACTCTGTATAGTAACCTAGCTCTAGCCCAAAAGTCATCTACTTTAGTGCAGATTTTACAAAATCTTATTAACTGGGAATAAAAACAATTATAAGTTATTTTACTATCGATATTACTATTAAACATCCTGCAACGTTGAATCTGTTTATCCACCCACTTCTCTCCATTCCTTTCCATCTTCACCCCCCCCCACTTCCTCCTTGCTTTCATCTACCCTCCCCCCCCCCCCACACACACACACACTAATATTAAACTCCCCACCACCACCACCACCACCACCGCCGCCCCTGGGAGTTTCTTATATCAATCACGGGACTGACGGGTTAATAAACTCAAGAAGATTTCAGTATATGTAGTGTTGACGAGGTGGGGGGCAGATGGGGCAGGGGGAAAGGGGGGCAGTGGGAGGGGGGGGCGTCAAACTGTACAGAATATTATACAACCAGGTTAGAACACTCCGTACACTGCTAAAGATGAGGAAAATGGGGGGCCATTAAGGGGAGGTTTTTAGTTTGTTTCCTACTCCTCCAACAATCTTAAAATGTCACCCCCTTGACCCCCTTTCAAGATAAATTTGTAAATTTTTCGGTAGAAAAATTTGCCGGCTGAAAGCCGGTTCCTCTTAAATTACAGGCTCGCTATCGCTCGCCAGGATAAAATCGACACCTAAATGGCACGAAAGGTCTTAAAATTGATAGAAATGGGTTGAAAGTTCTTAAAATCGTCAAAATAATGGGGCGAACATCTTAAAATTAGAACAACAATTGGGCTAAACATGAGGGAGAAAGGAGTCAAGAAAAAAAATCTCTCCAGTGGAAATCCCCCCTTAAGGGAGGGTTTTCTGGTTCCCCAACTCCCTTATGTTTAGCACCATTAGCTTTGAGATTTTAAGGGGAGGTATTTAGTTTGTTCCCTAGACCTCCATCAAGCTTAAAATTACACCCCCTTGAGTCCCTTTCAAGATATATTTGTACATTTTTCGGTAGAAAAATGTCCTGGCCGAAGGCCGGTTCCTCTTAAATTACAGGCTCGCTATCGCTCGCCAGGATAAAATTGACACCTGAATGGCACGAAAGGTCTTAATATGGGGTGAACATTCTTAAAATCGCTAAACTAATGGGACAAACGTTTTATAATATCAAAAGCAATGGGGCTAAACATGAAGGAGAAAGGGGTCAAGAAAAAAATCCCTCAAGTGGAGATCTCCCCTTAAGTCATTCGCCTCATTAGTTGGCCGATATTAAGACCTTTCATGCCATTTAAATGTCGATTTTTGCTTCCTGGCGAGCGATAGTTCCTGATCGCCACCGTACTTTTCATATACATAATTGCATCTGCTTGACGACTTACAAATACAACGATATCGCTCCAACTATATTATGTAATGTATTTGTTATGTGGGGCAGCTTGGAAACAATTAAGGGGGGGATGGGCGTATTAAGGGGGGATGGGCGTATTAAGGGGGGATGGGCGTATTAAGGGGGGGGGGCGTATTAAGGGGAGAGAGGCGGATTAAGGGGAGGGGTGGGCGTATTAAGGGGAGATGGGCGTATTAAGGGAGATGGGCGTATTAAGGGGGGAGGGGCGTATTAAGGGGGGATGGGCGTATTAATGGGGGATGGGCGTATTAAGGGGGGATGGGCGTATTAAGGGGGGATGGGCGTATTAAGGGGGGATGGGCGTATTAAGGGGGGATGGGCGTATTTATTTGCTCATTTATATATATTTGTATTATGCTTTATTAGTTTCCTCCCTAGACTTCCATCAAGCTTAAAAAAATACCCCTAAGATTTTTCGATAGAAATATGTCCCTGCGAAGGCCGATTCCTCTTAAATTACCGGCTCGCTATCGCTCGCCAGGAAATAATCGACTCCTAAATGACACAACAAATCTTAATATTGACTAAGAAATAGGGCGAAAGGTCTTAAAATCGCCAAACTAATGGGCCGAACGTCTTAAAATGTGAAACAAACATTGGGGCTAAACACGAGGAAGAAGGGGGACCAGAAAAGCGACCCATCTCCCCTTTATAATAAAGTTAAGTTAGGGTACGTCCTGGCCAGATTGATTAGTAGTATTGTTGCCATGTAGATATCTCATTATAAGCAGGTCTCTATTCCAACATTTATATCTTTCAAAGTCTATAAACAAACTCTTAAGCTATCCGGATTATAGAACTGTATTTTTAGCTTGAATTCGAAGTTAATATTATGTTATTATACTACTACTACTACTACTACTACTAATAATAATAATAATAATAATAATAATAATAATAATAATATTATTATTATTATTATTATTATTATTATTAGTAGTAGTAGTAGTAGTAGAAGTTCTATTAGTAGTATTAGTATTAACCACTCAGTCTGTGCATCCTCTCTTTGGACCCTAGACTAGGTCAGAATAGTCATCAAAGCGCCTGACTTCGTTGTCATTCAGCTACTTCCTATTCCGGGGTAAGCACTCAGACTCATCATCGTGGATTACTACTACTACATTGATTTGTATTTAATATTTTTCATACATTTCATGTTACTACTACTACCATCACCACCTCCACCATCACCACCACCACTACCTTATATTTAATATTGTACACATACTAAATTTCACAAGCATCAGATACTACTATTCTACACCATGCAACTAGTAATAGTACTAGTATTAGCAGTTGGAGTAGTAATTACTATTGTGTTTATTGTTGTTGTATTATATCTTGCAAGTGTAACCGTATAAATGAGGTTGCATATAATAAACACTCCGGAGTTGTGATGCGGGGGGGGGGGGGGGATCTGAGAAGTGTCTGCCTGGGATTCACCACGCTCGTCTCTCCCGCTGATGGTGGTGGGTGTGGGAGGAATTATAATGGGGGGACATTAACGGGGGGACATGGACCGTTTTTCTGGTCCCCCTTCTCCCTCGTGCTTAGCTCCATTAGGTTTTTATTTATTTTTATTTTAAGACGTTCGGCCCATTAGTTAGGGCGATTTTAACACCTTTAGCTCTATTTCGTTGTCAATTTTAAGCATGTAGTGTTTTGGGTGAAAGGAAGGGTTTGGAGGCATTGGGTTTCATAAGGAATAAAGATGT
Organism: Paralithodes platypus; assembly: GCA_032716605.1. Lineage (NCBI taxonomy): Eukaryota > Metazoa > Arthropoda > Malacostraca > Decapoda > Lithodidae > Paralithodes > Paralithodes platypus. The sequence continues at coordinate 17,059,547 of CM064577.1, read as the reverse complement.
TAGCGGCAGTTTAGTATGTAGTGGATTGGGTGTGAGAGGAGGGTGGAGGCATTGGGTTTCACAGAGTACATATCTCCACCAAACGAGTTTGTGGGAGATGAAAGAAAAAGAGAAAAGACAAAAAGCATCTGAACTCTTAAATTAGTAAAAGATGAACTGGCAACCCGAGTCTGTCTGATTGCTTCCTCACCCATGTCATGTCATTAACCCATTGCTTCCTCACCCATGTCATGTCATTAACCCATTGCTTCCTCACCCATGTCATGTCATTAACCCATTGCTTCCTCACCCATGTCATGTCATTAACCCATTCTGTACCGGCGACGTACTTTTCATCATATTCTGGCAACTATTAGATGATTTTATTCAGTTTTTACTCCAGCAATTAACAAGCTTCGAACTACCTCACATACACTTTTAAACTACGACAGATCCTTTTTAAACTGCGCAAAATCGTCTAGGGTTAATATATTCACGTAATTGAATTTTGGAACATTCACGATCCATGAGCTTATTATTATTTGTATTATTATTATTATTATTATTATTAGTAGTAGTAGTAGTAGTAGTAGTAGTAGTAGTAGTAGTAGTGGTGTTGAGTGGGGCAAGTAAGCAACCTAGCTACATCGCGCCTCTATGAAGCCCAAAGCAAACTCTGAGTACCTTTGTGAACTGCAGCGTGATGGACGATGATAGGTGGATCTGATGGTAAGCGTTGGACCAGTCAACCACAAGTAGCGCATGGAAATCATGCATATTTATACAACAATATTATTATTCCAATTATGCCAGTGATCATCATCGATTAACATAGAACAATATATCAGTGTGCGGATGAAAACAAAAATATATATATATATATTTTTTTTTTTTTTTTTTTTTTTTTTAATATTTATTTATTTATCTGCACACTGATATATTGTTCTATGTTAATAGATGATGATCAATGGCATAGTTGGAAAAACAATATTGTTTTAATAATATGCATGATTTACATAAGATACTTTGCGGTTGTCTGGTCCAACGCTTACCATCAGATCCACCTATCATCGTCCATCACGCTGCAGTTGACAAAGAGCCATGCGAACACAACCATACTATGACCTGGTAAGATGTCTGGCTTTTACTCTCAAGAACGTGGATTAGATTCCCGGCCAGGGTGTCTTCTTTAATGTCTCATCTGTCTTCCCACATACCTTTGTCCATAGACCCCAACCTACCCCCAACTCTCTCTTTCTCACCCACAGTGTGATAGCTGATAGAAGGCAGGTGCTCACAGATTATGATAGTGACAGTATATGGCACCCTCCTCTCTCTCTCTCTCTCTCTCTCTCCATTCATTTCGAGGAGGTTCTGGTAGTATACGTAAACACAATACAAATACAATATATACAAAATAATATACAGTAGGTTAAGTATCAGTAGTAAACATTATTATCCATATTCGATCTCAACGATAAATTTCCCGGTAAAAATTGTCTCATTCTACTGGGGGGCCTTTTTTTCCAGCTGCATGTCATAATACAAGAAGTTCACTACAGCTTTAACACCAGCTGAGCGTCACATAAAGTACAGTAGACCAGCAGTGGGTCAAATGATGTACCTAGTAGCAAAGTGACACACAAAGTTTATAATACTACTACTACTACTACTACTACTACTACTACTACTACTAATAATAATAATAATAATAATAATAATAATAATAATGCAAGCATTAACAATGAGAATGCAGTAAGCGTGAACGGATGAGTTTACAACTTCTAAAAGGACAGATGCATCATATGACCAAGACAGATTGCAAAGACCGAGAGCAAATTATATACTCCTATATATTAAAATATAATTAAAGGGTAACTGGGTAACTCAAATACATTCCCACCATCACCCACTCCACCAATACAGGTAGGTTAGGTAGTATATATAACTTGTTTCTTAATATTTTGTATTTTTTTACTTTACGTCAGGTTTATGTGTTTTCTTGTTTTTGTTTTCTTTTAAATCCGGCGGCAACGAGTTTTAATATTGTGTTGCCATGTGGAGTATTTTTCATGCATTCATTCATTCATCCATCCATTCATTCATCCATCCATTCACCCATCCATTCATTCATTCACCCATCCATTCATTCATGCATACATTCATTAGGGTAGGTAGAGTTCGATTATGTAACTACGATGTAATTTTAATTCAACACTTGAATAATTGATCCAGGTAGATTTAGCCCTGGTTGAGATCTATTGGTTGAAATAGCTTAATGGATGAGGTGATTTTCTTGACGCATGCCAGTACCTCATGTGAGTACCGTTAAACCACTCCACGCCCTGCGTGTTGGAATTATATTGTGGTAGTAGGCTCCTGCAGATGATCGTGATAAGGGAATCCTCAATTAGAGTAATCAGACATACAAGAAGGTTTAATGGATATAGGCATTATTAACTGGATAATATACACGATATTCTTCCCTCAGTTACGATGTCTCTAAAGGGTACATCACACAGTCAGGAGTGTGAGCTACAGTCACTAGGAGTAGGGGACAATTCGGACTCGCGGGCCTATTCGCGGTGAAAATCGATGACTCCTAGCGACTTCTGTTAGACTCCCACTCGCTCGCGGTGAAAATCGATGACTCCTAGTGATTCTAGCGACTCCTAGTGACTCCTGTTAGACTCCCACTAGCTCGCACTCCTGACTGTGTGATGTACCCTTAATCCACATCCGTATTTCTCCCACCATCCAAGAGCCAGCAAGCATTCCAGTCCCCTTTCCTCAGTCCCCTTTCCTCCAGTCCCCTTCCCCCAGTCCCCTTCCCTCAGTCCCCTTCCCTCAGTCCCCTTTCCTTCCCTCCGTAAAGTCGTGCAGGGCGTAAATTGACGCACTCACTCATTACCCAAGATCTTGACGATGTTGCTAATTGTGGTGATGATAGCGTGAGGGCCCTGAGTATCGTGAGTGTGTGTGTGAGTGTGTGTATGTGTGTGTGTGTGTGTGTGTGTGTGAGAGGGCCCTGAGTATCGTGAGTCAGGGGAGGTGATAATTGACGGTGACGGGGAGGTGATGTTGTGATAGGTGATGGAAGATGATGATGATGTGTGTGTGCGTGTGTCCTGCGTTTCGTGAGTCATGGGAGGTGATGATTGAGGATAACAACACAGGGGTTACGTTGTGCCGACTGACGGAAGGTGAGGAGAGAGCGAGAGAGAGAGGACCTGGTTTTATTTTATACCTTCATTTTGGTATATCGTGTGTGAGTTAATGTTACAAGGAATAATTAGTATGTCAGGACCTGGTGGTCCATTCCAGGCAGTCAGTCGGCTTCACTCGGGAATGTTGTTCACTCTGTACTAATCCAGACTAGGTTCACGGCAGGTCTAGAGATCCGAGTTCGAATCCCGGGAGGCCCATATGCTTTCATTAATTTATTCAAGTGCATTGGGGTTTGTAATGGAGGATTAATGTTAAGAACGGGGTGTTCCTTAATTTGTATAGGTTCAGGAGGGAATGTCTAGCGAGGCCGGTCTCCTCTCTCAAGGACAACTTTGTCCAGTACATTTTGTCGACCCCTAATCCAGACCTACACCAAGAAGAAGAAGAAGGGTGAGGCGAGGGGTGATTTACCTTACTCCAACACCCCTTTTCCCCTCTCTACACTCCTCAAAACAAAGTAGTAAAGTAGAAAGTAGCTAAGAGGTGCCGTTGTAAAGACTTCTCTCTCAATACCTTCACCTGACCTGACCTTAGCTGGCGTTTACTATGAATGTATAGAGGGGGGGTTAGATCAAGAACACACCGAGATGAAGACTATACGAAGCATCTGTCTCACATCTATCAAAGCCACAGAACAAAGATACCGGTAACTTTAATTCTCTCTCTCTCTCTCTCTCTCTTTATCACTCTCTCAGGCTCTCTCTCAGGCTCTCTCCCTTGCTCTCTCTCTCTCTCTCTCTTGCCTGGTAATGGTAGAGGGCCGGAGATTTAGAGAGTGTTGAGTTATAGAACTGTGATGGATGGGAGGGATGGAGGCACACAGAGAGAGGTAGAGGTAGATCTCTCTTCCCAATTTTGGTCTTGGATTTGGGCTGCTCGCTCTTTGCTCTCTCACTCAAACCCCAGCACCCCCTTATGTCTCTCTCACTCTCACTCTCTCTTTCGCTCTCTATCTCTCTCTTTCGCTCTCTCTCTCTCTCTCTCTCTCTCTCTCTCTCTCTCTCCTCCCCCCACCCCTCTCTCTCTCTCTTCCATCACTCTCACAGAACAAAGATTCCTCACATCTCCGTACTTCGGGACACTGGAGCCTGGCTGAAATGTCGAGTCCTTTGTTTACGAAATCTCACAATGGCAAAGGCCTGGAGATTTAGTAGGTGTTGAGCTATAGAGGATGTGAGTGGGGAGGATGGATGGGGAGAAGGATGTGAGTGGGGAGGATGGATGGGGAGAAGGATGTGAGTGGGGAGGATGGATGGGGAGAAGGATGTGAGTGGGGAGGATGGATGGGGAGAAGGATGTGAGTGGGGAGGATGGATGGGGAGAAGGATGTGAGTGGGGAGGATGGATGGGGAGAAGGATGTGAGTGGGGAGGATGGATGGGGAGAAGGATGTGAGTGGGGAGGATGGATGGGGAGAAGGATGTGAGTGGGGAGGATGGATGGGGAGAAGGATGTGAGTGGGGAGGATGGATGGGGAGAAGGATGTGAGTGGGGAGGATGGATGGGGAGAAGGATGTGAGTGGGGAGGATGGATGGGGAGAAGGATGTGAGTGGGGAGGATGGATGGGGAGAAGGATGTGAGTGGGGAGGATGGATGGGGAGAAGGATGTGAGTGGGGAGGATGGATGGGGAGAAGGATGTGAGTGGGGAGGATGGAGGGGGAGAAGGATGTGAGTGGGGAGGATGGATGGGGAGAAGGATGTGAGTGGGGAGGATGGATGGGGAGAAGGATGTGAGTGGGGAGGATGGATGGGGAGAAGGATGTGAGTGGGGAGGATGGATGGGAGAAGGATGTGAGTGGGGAGGATGGATGGGGAGAAGGATGTGAGTGGGGAGGATGGATGGGGAGAAGGATGTGAGTGGGGAGGATGGATGGGGAGAAGGATGTGAGTGGGGAGGATGGATGGGGAGAAGGATGTGAGTGGGGAGGATGGATGGGAGAAGGATGTGATGGGGAGAAGGGTGTGAGTGGGGAGGATGGATGGGGAGAAGGATGTGAGTGGGGAGGATGGATGGGGAGAAGGATGTGAGTGGGGAGGATGGATGGATAGAAGGTGGAAGGTGGGAAGGATTAAGGAATGTATAAAGGAATACACGAAGGATGTTCATCTTGTTCTCACATAAGACCTTCTATGGTTCTCTGTGGTCCATCCCTTTCATTTAGCCCTGTGTTTCTTTGGATACGTAGGTCTACATCTAGTTTAGCACACACTTACACTCTCTCTCTCTCTCACACACACACACACACACACACACACACACACACACATTTATGAAGTGAAGCAAGTTGTTTACACAATGACACACCTCAATCTGCTTTTCACGAGCTTGAAGGCAACTGTGGGTTGCCCTACCTACCTAACCTAACCAACTGTAACCTAACCCAGTTTGGTAAGTAACCAGTTAGAAACCAGTAATTTCACAGACTCAGACTCTCTCTCTCTCTCTCTCTCTCTCTTTGCTATCCTTGCCTACCGCTTTGTAGCAATGTCTATTTTAGCATTAAGTCTGAACTGCCTAGTAGGGACTGCAAGGTCTGTGCAGTCTCTTTATTTATGTAACTCTATGTAACTCTCGCTCTCTCTATCTCTCTTTCATTTCATTAAGTACCATTTTCGTGATTCCATGCAACTTAGAAAAACACTTCTACATAAAGAACGTGGGAAAAAGTTGGCCAAATACAGTCTTCATTTAACCCCCAATGATCATCTCCAAGCATAATAAAATCGACTATTGATTGCCAGAGTAAAAGACAATAATATAAGTAATGGTATAATGAAATAGGCAAAGAGACAATAAATGTCAGAGTGATGCATCGATAACCAAGGCATGAGCGATAAAGCGATAAAGCGGAGATATAAGAGAATAGGAATACAAGCAGTTTGAGATATCGAGATTCAGCAGTGGTACAAGGATAAGAGGCAATGGTGCGTGAAGTGTGTGTGTGTGTGTGTGTGTGTGTGTGTGTGTGTGTGTGTGTGTGTGTGTGTGTGTGTGTGTGTGTGAGAGAGAGTGTGCGAGAGAGAGAGAGAGAGAGAGAGAGAGAGAGAGATAGATAGATAGATGTATATAGATAGATAGATAGATAGATAGAGAGATAGAGAGAGAGAGAAAGAGAAAGAACGAAAGAGAGAGAGAGAGAGAACATAAATTATCTTGTCCTTATGTGTATGAGGGACACAAAAGGCAAATCTGTCTGTAACGAGTGTCTCCCCAAAGTTGAAAGGGTGATACCCAAATTAAGGGTGGTTGGTGGTCATGGTCATAAACTTATTTCTTGGTGTATTGGAAAGAAGTGTGGTGTGTTTGTTTAGTGTAGTGAAATGAATAGGAGGAGGAGGTGTTTGTGAGAGCTAACTGGATTACTCTCTTGTGTAGGTGAGACACAAACAGAAACAGTGGGTTAGGCCAAACAAATGAAACAGGGGTTCCAGCAACTCCTCATCACATGCCTATGAAGTATCCCCTGAAAGAATCTCAAACAGAATGTATCCTTCTTATCTTTCACTTTCTCCGTTATATTACTGTACAGCTGCGCTAATAAGTCATGTTTCGGCACCATGTATGTTTTTATAAATAATTGGTATCAGCAATATCTAAGCTTCATTTCTTCATATCGAGTGAAATATACACACATGTTCCTACACTTACCTACCCTATTCAACATCTGACAGACATTAATAGAGCACAGAGCAAGCCAAACATAATGACAGCTGGGACATGACTTATTAGCGCGATCGTACATGAACAACCCTTTCACGCATTTATGACGCAGAGGTTGCCAGATTAGCAATAAGAAATAGAGTTCTCACTCTTATAATTACCTCTCCAAAATTAGTTTTCTGCCCACAGCTAACTCAAAGACAACTGCAGAGGTTGAAGTAACTAAACTAAAGGTTTCTAAATACCCCTGATGGTAATAAAGGCTTTAAAGTATCCCCAATAGGCTCAAAATCGCGTCATATGTCGGAGAGGGTTAAATACAGGGTGTCCGGAATATCATTGTACAAGATTTCCAAATGGCCCATCAATGGCTCTGTTAATTATATTGGTCATTAAACAAATCTTAGAGTTTTGGCTTTAAGCTATCATTTGCTAAGTTATTCATCCATTTTGAGATTTTGAGACCTTTCGCCTAATTTTGTTGTTGTCAATATTAATACCTTTCGTGCCTTTTAGGTGTCAATTTTTTCCTGGCGTGCGATAGCGAGTCTGTAATTTTAGAAGAAGCCGGCCTTCGGCGGGACATTTGTCTAGCGAAAAATGTACACATTTATCTTCAAAGGGGGTCTAGGGGGTGTTTTTTTAAAGCTTGATGGAGGTCTAGCGAGGAAGCTTAAAAAAAAAAAAAAAAAAAATAAAAAAAAAAAGAAAAAAAAAAATAGACCAAAAACCAAGCACTACAACCTTAACCCCTTCATTACCGGTGACATCTTTTCATTATATTCTGGCAACTATTAGACGATATCATGCAGTTTAGAAAGGGCCTCAAACAATTAAGAGGCTTCGCCTTCGCCTTCTTAAACGGCACAAAATCATCTAAATATAGTGAAAAAGACGTCGCCGGTACAGAAGGGGTTAAAGCGTATACACCTGCTGATCACCTGCAATATTTTGTTTTGTTTGCAGAATTGAGAAAGGCTCCCCAAAGAAATCGTAACACTATTTGGTAGCGTGTGATTATTTACTATTTGGTAGCGTGTAATTATTTACTATTTGGTAGCGTGTAATTATTTACTATTTGGTAGCGTGTAATTATTTACTATTTGGTAGCGTGTAATTATTTACTATTTGGTAGCGTGTAATTATTTACTATTTGGTAGCGTGTAATTATTTACTATTTGGTAGCGTGTAATTATTTACTATTTGGTAGCGTGTGATTATTTACTATTTGGTAGCGTGTGATTATTTACTATTTGGTAGCGTGTGATTATTTACATCTTAGGATTGTAAGTTCGAGGGTTAAGTCTGACCATGCACAATTTTTCTAGCGAAAAATGTACAAATTTATCTTGAAAGGGGGTCTAGGGGGTGTTTTTTAAGCTTGATGGAGGTCTAGTGAGGAAACTTAAAAATAAATAAATAAATAAATATATAAGACCAAAAACTAAGCACTGTGTCGAGCAATAACAATTACGGGATTGATTGTGACACTATCTACACCCATAATACCTATAAAAGTGACCATATGTTATAGCAGACTAAAATATGGCTACTATCATGTGAACCCCTTCCGTACCGGCGACGTCTTTTTCATTCTATTCTAGCTATATTACGACGATTTTGTGCGGTTTAAGAAGGACTCTGTGGTAGTCAAAAGGGTTGAGTAGGATAGTTCGAAACCTTTTAAATTGCTAGAGGTCCTTCCTAAGCTGAATAATAGCATCCAATTGTTGCCAGAATATAACGAAGAGGACGTCCCCGGTACAGAAGGGGTGAACCCTGGATCCATATAGATGATCATATTTTCTCTCACACAGCTATCTTTTAATAACGTTGGGGGGCCATTAAGGGGAGGTATTTACTTTCTTCCCTAGACCTCCATCAAGCTTTAAATTATACCCCCTTGAGTCCCTTTCAAGATAAATTTGTACATTTTTCGGTAGAAAAATGTCCCGGCCAAAGGCCGGTTCCTCTTAAATTACAGGCTCGCTATCGCTCGCCAGGATAAAATCGACACCTGAATGGCACGAAAGGTCTTAATATGGGGTGAAAGTTCTTAAAATCGCTAAAGTAATGGGGCGAACGTTTTATAATATCAAAAGTAATGGGGCTAAACATGAGGGAGAAAGGGGGTCAAGGAAAACAAATCTCTCAAGTGGAGATCTCCCCTTAAACTATATCTATAATGTGATCAGCATTGTTCTCCGGTAGCCCATTACTGACGCTAAATGTTCACTATCACAGCCCCTACCCACATTTAAGGGGGGAGGGGCGTATTTTTTGGGCTCATTTGTATATATTTTTTTTTATATATATTTTTTTTTTTTCCTTCATAGACCCCTCCATCAATCTTAAATAACAACACCCCCCAAGACCCTCCTTCAAGATTAATTTGTACATTTTTCAAAATGTCCCGGCCAAAGACCGGTTCTTCTTAAACTACAGTCTCGCTATCGCTCGCCAGGAAAAAATCGACACCTTAATAACACGAAAAGTCTTAATATTGACAAAGAAAAGGGGCGAAAGGTCTTAAAAATCGCTAAACTAATGATCCGAACGTCATAAAATAAGATAGATGTAGTGTAGGGGATATAGGTTGTAGTGAGAGCTGTTCTTAGGTAGCTATAAGATATATGTAGTGTAGGGCATACAGATATATATACAAGAACAAATAGGGATGTAGGGAAGAAGGGATCTGCCTCGTATGGGCCCATAGTCCTTCTGCAGATTTCAATTTTTCTTATGTTTTTATGTTCTTATGGTTAAGCAGTTGCAACAATGAACATGCAAGAAGAGAAAATTCATATGGCTGGAGAGAGACCGATGAGCTTGAAGGGGGTGACCTGCTTTTTGTTATTTCTGTCCTTTTCTCCCTATCTCTGGCTTGTATCCATTCGGCCCCATTCAGCCAACTATTTTAAGACGTTTATCCCCATCCAGGTGTCGATTTCTTCCTGGCGAGCGATAGCGAGCCAGCATTATATGAAGAAATCCGGCTTCGCCGGAGACATTTTTCTATCGAAAAATGTACAAATTTAGCCTGCTATCAAACAAAAATAAAAAATATGCTGGCTCGCTACCGCTCAGCAGTAAAAGATTGACATCTGGATGGGGATAAACGTCTTAAAACAGTCGGCTGAATGGGGCCAAATGGATACAAGCCAGAGAAAGATAGAAAAGGACAGAACAAAAACAGGCCACCCCCCTTGCATGAACTACCAGAGGGACATTATCCGGTACCAGACGGGCAGGAATTTAGCCAAAGTAAATACCAACACCAATAGTACTGTAGGTAGCGCCAGCGAACTTGACAGTAATCTTGACCCCTTAACTTCTTATAACTCAAAAGTAATGAAAGCAATTTGGGAAGAGTCCACCAGGAAATAGGTGTGGATATTTACAGCCAGTTTGCTTTAGGCCCTTTTGAGTTACAGAGAGGTCAGGGATCAAGATAATTGTCAAGTTCGTTGGCGCTACCTACAATACTATATGTTCAGTTGCGCTAATTGCATCTACGCCTAGGTTCAAAGTAGGCTAAATATACAGTACACTAGCAGACTTACGATTAGGTTAAAAGATGTGGGCAAAATACAACTCCGAGAAATGAAATGCGAAAGAAGAAACCTAGCAATTCTCGCTCGTGTCCTTATCGCTAACTCGGGAGATTTATCGTCAGTAGCCGCAAGAAGTCGCAATTTATTAGCGGCGGGGGACCTCCACTTTAAAACATTACATTACCATACTTTTCGCATTATAGATTTTTCATCGTGTGTCCGGCATTATCTATTATCTTGATAGTCGGGAATTAATTTAGAATCTGCATCATGGTGGTGGTGGTGGTGGTGGTGGTGGTGGGTGTTCTTGCTCTTCTTGTCCTCCTTATTTCCCGTTTTCTGTTTCTTCTATGTGAATGAGGGAGACAAAAGACAAAACTGCTTGTGACGAGTGCCTCCCCCAGAGTTGATCGATTATGCGATCGTTGCTCTTTGTCTGTCTGTTTGTTTATCACCAGATTTTTATTATTTTTATTAATCTCACCACCACACCCCCAATGAAATTAATTAAAGTATATATGATCCACCGGGATTCGAACCCGGGTTATCACACACATATTTATTAGAAACTGATGGACGGATATACAGTAGATGAACGTTCGTCAGTAATTTCATTCTTCACCTGCAGAGAAACGAGAACGCCCCCCCCCCTCCTCTTCCGTAACCTCCACCCTCCCCCACAATAAAAACAAAACAAAACAAACAAACAAACACACAAAAAACAAAAACACAAACACAACAGATAAACACTGACCTTACGAAGCTCTAGTAGCCCATTTGCACAACACAAATTGGTTATTACTACTTCTACTGTTTTTAATAGAAGTTCCCACCCCTTACCCATGCTTAAGGATGCCATTTTAGATTTACAGAAGAGCGACCAAAATTACCTTATTGTATCTCCACAAATATTATAGTGTCAACTTTACATTCAGTGACAAATACTGTATTGATGAGTTCGACCTCTAGGCCCAATTCGTCTACTTGGTCCTATTTATCCACTAAGCCCAATTCAGGACCATGGCCCGATAAAAATCACTTGGTCAAATTTGTCCACTCGGCTAATTCGACCAGAATAGGTGAGGCCGCCAGCTTCGCATCAAGAACTGTTTCCGCGACAAGGTGAAATCCAAACAAAGGAGATTACTGTTTTCCATCTTCTTTTTAAACTTCCTTTTCCTCTCTTTACTCGTCTGCTTCTTTCTCCTCCACCTCCCTTCCCATCCCAACCCCTCATTTTACCCATCTTCTTCTTTCTCCACCCCCTCCCTTCCCATCCCAACCCCTCATTTTACCCATCTTCTACCTTCTCCACCCCTTCTTCCATCCCAACCCCTCATGTTACCCATCTTCTTCTTTCTCCCTCCTCCTTCCCATCCCAAACCCTCATTTTACCCATCTTCTTCTTTCCCTCCTCCTTCCTTCCCATCCCAACCCCTCATGTTACCCATCTTCTTCTTTCTCCTCCTCCCTTCCCATCCCAACCCCTCATTTTACCCATCTTCTACCTTCTCCACCCCCTTCCTTCCCATCCCAACCCCTCATTTTACCCATCTTCTACCTTCTCCACCCCCTCCCTTCCCATCCCAACCCCTCATTTTACCCATCTTCTTCTTTCTCCTCCTCCTTCCTTCCCATCCCAACCCCTCATGTTACCCATCTTCTTCTTTCTCCTCCTCCTCCTTCCTTCCCATCCCAACCCCTCATGTTACCCATCTTCTTCTTTCTCCTCCTCCTTCCTTCCCATCCCAACCCCTCATTTTACCCATCTTCTACCTTCTCCACCCCCTTCCTTCCCATCCCAACCCCTCATTTTACCCATCTTCTTCTTTCTCCACCCCCTCCCTTCCCACCCCATCCCCTCCATTTACCCATCTTCTTCGTCTTCTCCTCCTCCTTCCTTCCCATCCCAACCCCTCATGTTACCCATCTTCTTCTTTCTCCTCCTCCTTCCTTCCCATCCCAACCCCTCATGTTACCCATCTTCTTCTTTCTCCTCCTCCTTCCTTCCCATCCCAACCCCTCATTTTACCCATCTTCTACCTTCTCCACCCCCTTCCTTCCCATCCCAACCCCTCATTTTACCCATCTTCTACCTTCTCCACCCCCTCCCTTCCCATCCCAACCCTCATTTTACCCATCTTCTTCTTCTCCTCCTCCTTCCTTCCCATCCCAACCCCTCATTTTACCCATCTTCTACCTTCTCCACCCCCTTCCTTCCCATCCCAACCCCTCATTTTACCCATCTTCTACCTTCTCCACCCCCTCCCTTCCCATCCCAACCCCTCATTTTACCCATCTTCTTCTTTCTCCTCCTCCTTCCTTCCCATCTCAACCCCTCATGTTACCCATCTTCTTCTTTCTCCTCCTCCTTCCTTCCCATCCCAACCCCTCATGTTACCCATCTTCTTCTTTCCGCCTCCTCCTTCCTTCCCATCCCAACCCCTCATTTTACCCATCTTCTACCTTCTCCACCCCCTTCCTTCCCATCCCAACCCCTCATTTTACCCATCTTCTACCTTCTCCACCCCCTCCCTTCCCATCCCAACCCCTCATTTTACCCATCTTCTTCTTTCTCCTCCTCCTTCCTTCCCATCCCAACCCCTCATGTTACCCATCTTCTTCTTTCTCCTCCTCCTTCCTTCCCATCCCAACCCCTCATGTTACCCATCTTCTTCTTTCTCCTCCTCCTTCCTTCCCATCCCAACCCTCATTTTACCCATCTTCTACCTTCTCCACCCCCTTCCTTCCCATTCCAACCCTCATTTTACCCATCTTCTACACTTCTCCACCCCTCCCTTCCCATCCCAACCCCTCATTTTACCCATCTTCTTCTTTCTCCTCCTCCTTCCTTCCCATCCCAACCCCTCATGTTACCCATCTTCTTCTTTCTCCTCCTCCTTCCTTCCCATCCCAACCCCTCATTTTACCATCTTCTACCTTCTCCACCCCCTTCCTTTCCCATCCCAACCCCTCATTTTACCCATCTTCTACCTTCTCCACCCCTTCCTTCTCATCCCAACCCCTCATTTTACCCATCTTCTTCTTTCTCCACCCCCTCCCTACCCACCCCATCCCCTCATTTTACCCATCTTCTTCTTCCTCCACCCCTTCCTTCCCATCCCAACCCCTCATGTTACCCATCTTCTTCTTCCTCCACCCCCTTCCTTCCCATCCCAACCCCTCATGTTACCCATCTTCTTCTTCCTCCACCCCCTCCCTTCCCATCCCACCCCAACCCTCATGTTACCCATCTTCTTCTTCCTCCACCCCCTTCCTTCCCACCCCAACCCCTCATTTTACCCATCTTCTTCTTCCTCCACCCCTTCCTTCCCATCCCAACCCCTCATTTTACCCATCTTCTACCTTCTCCACCCCCTCCCTTCCCATCCCAACCCCTCATTTTACCCATCTTCTTCGTTCGCCACCCCCTCCCTGCCCATCCCAACCCCTCTTTTTACCCATCTTCTTCTTCCTCCTCCTCCTCCCTTCCCATCCCAACCCCTCATTTTACCCATCTTCTTCGTTCTCCACCCCCTCCCTGCCCACCCCAACCCCTCTGGTCCGATACTCCGCAGGCAGACACATATGTTTATTTAATAAGACCTGGTCCTGATGTACGAGGTGTCATCTATCTCCTCTTTACATCGAGGTGGTGGCGTTGGGGGTGCGAGGGTTATGATGTTAATGGACCGTATATCATCACGAGGCTGCGGGACCTGGCCTGGTTCCAGCCTTGAGAGGTACATGTCTTGGACAAAATGTTCGCTAGCTTAAGGGGGAAGGTTTATTATTTGGTCGATTTGGTCATAATTATTATTATTTGTTTTAGTTTCTCCTTAGACTTCCATCATACCTAAAAAAAAACATCTATTAGATCCCCCTTCGAGATTAATTTGTACACTTTTCGACAGCAAAATATCACGGCCGAAGGCCGGTTCCTCCACAATTACAGGCTCGCTTTCGCTCGCCAGGAAAAAATTGACACCTAAATGACACGAAAAGTCTTAATATTGACAATTAAATGTGGCGAAAGTTCTTAGAATCGCCAAACTAATGGGACGAACGTCTTAAAATGTGAAGACTAATGGGGCTAAACATGAGGAAGAAGGGGGACCAGAAAAACGACCCATCTCCCCAAATGTGATCATGGCCATACAAAGGGAAATAATATGGGATTTTGAGCCTATTGGGGATACTTTAAAGCCTGTGTTACCATCAGGGGTATTTAGAAACCTTTAGTTTAATTACTTCAACCTCTGCAGTTGTCTTTGAGTTAGCTGTGGGCAGAAAACTAATGTTGGAGAGGTAATTATAAGAGTGAGAGAACTCTATTTCTTATTGTTAATCTGGCAACCTCTGCGTCATAAATGCGTGAAAGGGTTAATAAAAACTTGATAGGAGCAGCATAAATATTAAAGTAATTATTCCCTGTTTCATTTCAGCAGGAGGCAAGTTGAATCCCTTTGTAGCTATTTTCTCGATCGTTAAGGGGAGGTTTTTAGTGTTTCCTAGACTTCCATCAAGCTTGAAATTACACCCCCTTGACCCCCTTTCAAAATAAATTTGTACATTTTTCGGTAGAAAAATGTCCCGGCCGAAGGTCGGTTACTCTTAAATTACAGGCTCGCTATCGCTCGCCAGGAAAAAATCGACACATAAATGGCACGAATGGTCTTAAAAGTGACATAAATGGGGTGAAAGTTGTTAAAATCGCCAAACTAATGGGGCGAACGTCTTCAAATCTCAAAAGCAATGGGGCTAAACATGAGGGAGAAAGGGGTCAAGAAAAAAATCCCTCAAGTGGAGATCTCCCCTTAATGGACAAATATGAAACTACAATGTCTCTGCATCATACTAGGACCAAGGTTTATATAATTCGCACCATATTTCACTACAATATCTTTAAGGGGGGTGACCTGCTTTTTTTTTATTTCTCTCCTTTCTCACTTTCCCTGGCTTGTATCCATTTGGCCCCATTCAGCCTACTGTTTTAAGACGTTTATCCCCATCCAGGTGTCAATTTCTTACTGGTGAGCGATAGCGAGCCAGCATTATATGAAGAAATTCGGCTTCGCCGGAGAAATTTTTCTATCGAAAAATTTACAAATTTAGCCTGTTGTCAAACAAAACTAAAAAATATGCTGGCTCGCTACCGCTCACCAGTAAAAAATTGACACCTGGATGGGGATAAACGTCTTAAAACAGTAGGCTGAATGGGGCCAAATGGATACAAACCAGAGAAAGATAGAAAAGGACAGAACCAAAACAGGTCACCCCCCTTAAAGTAACTGAGAAATATTGATGGAAACTTTGCAATTTACCGTCACTTGAGAAGAAAGAGAGTATAGTGGCGTGTGTACGACCGAATGCGGTGCCAAAAGAGAGTATAGTGGCGTGTGTACGACCGAATGCGGTGCCAAAAGTAAAATGTTGGCATGCATTCAAACCTCTGCATCTCGTCTTGGAGTCACAAGCGTACGATAAATAACGTTATGTACAGTCACGAGCATAAATTCTACGACATCAACTAGATAACGTCAACTCCTTCATCACGAGAAGTTTATACTAAGCTGAATAAAATCGTCTGACGGTAGCTAGAATTAAATAAAGAAATCATTTATTATGTTCCTTCCAACAACCAACTATACTCCTAAAATCGATTAATGAAATTTACAAACACATGTGGCAGTCCGTGGATTCGAACCCAGGATGCTCACACCGAAAATCAACACCTTATGCATCGCACCACGAAGACAGTTGTGAGTTTCAATAACAAGTTTAGCAATACCTTTGGAGACGAAGGGGCAAACTTTATCTGGTTGATGTTGCAGTATTTATGCTCGTGACTGTACAGCAAGGAAGCAGACACGACAAAGAAAGCAAAGTCCCCCCCCCCCCCCCTCCCGTCCTCCCTCTAAGCACACTCGCAAACCATTCACCTCAAACCCCCCCCCCCCCCTTCCTTCACACACACATAGATCGGGGTCAAAGGTGAGGGCGAAAGGGTGACAGAAGAAGTGTTGATGAAGGGGCCTGGATGATGGAGGGAAAGTAGAGTGGGGGACATTGATGGGGTGGTAATGATGGGGATGGGGGTGGGGAGGGAGGTGATGATGGAGGGAAAGTAGAGTGGGGGACATTGATGGGGTGGTAATGATGGGGATGGGGGTGGGGAGGGAGGTGATGAAGGAGGGAAAGTAGAGAATGGGACATTGATGGGGTGGTAATGATGGGGATGGGGGTGGGGAGGGAGGTGATGATGGAGGGAAAGTAGAGAGTGGGACATTGATGGGGGTAATAGTGGGGATGGGGGTGGGGAGGGAGGTGATGATGGAGGGAAAGTAGAGAATGGGACATTGATGGGGTGGTATGATGGGGATGGGGGTGGGGAGGGAGGTGATGATGGAGGGAAAGTAGAGTGGGGGACATTGATGGGGGTAATAGTGGGGATGGGGGTGGGGAGGGAGGTGATGATGGAGGGAAAGTAGAGTGGGGGACATTGATGGGGGTAATAGTGGGGATGGGGGTGGGGAGGGAGGTGATGATGGAGGGAAAGTAGAGTGGGGGACATTGATGGGGGTAATAGTGGGGATGGGGGTGGGGAGGGAGGTGATGATGGAGGGAAAGTAGAGAGTGGGACATTGATGGGGTGGTAATGATGGGGATGGGGGTGGGGAGGGAGGTGATGATGGAGGGAAAGTAGAGAATGGGACATTGATGGGGTGGTAATGATGGGGATGGGGGTGGGGAGGGAGGTGATGATGGAGGGAAAGTAGAGAGTGGGACATTGATGGGGGTAATAGTGGGGATGGGGGTGGGGAGGGAGGTGATGATGGAGGGAAAGTAGAGAATGGGACATTGATGGGGTGGTAATGATGGGGATGGGGGTGGGGAGGCGTGAGAAAGAGAGGAGAGAGAAAGGTGAAGCGAAAAGTGGATGTCATATAAAAAATGTGCCTTTTCACATAGTAGTGATTACAAAAATGGAACATATAATTACCCATTTAACGAATATAAAGTACTTGGAAACTTTACCTGTAGGATATCAAACGATGCTATAAGGTAAATGGCATGGCAAAACAATAAATTACCTGTATATTCCTTACCGATAGTATCCGGACTTCCTAATATTCAGAAAACTAGATTATTAAAAGTGATATTACCCGTATGTGAATTGTACATATTTAATGGCACTAGAATAACGGTTTTGAGTACCTCGGTCCAAGACAATTACATTCATAAGAAAACTGGCACTGGTAAACCATTGCCACCATAAGATATATTACCCCATAGGTTAATATTGTTTTCCTTTAAGATAATTACCCATAGGTTAATATTGTTTTCCTTTAAGATAATTACCCCATAGGTTAATATTGTTTTCCTTTAAGATAATTACCCCATAGGTTAATATTGTTTTCCTTTAAGATAATTACCCCATAGGTTAATATTGTTTTCCTTTAAGATAATTACCCCATAGGTTAATGTTGTGTTCTCTTAAGACAATTACCCCATAGGTTAGTATTGTTTCCTCTTAAGACAATTGCCCCATAGGTAAATATTGTTTCCCCTTAAGATAATTACCCCATAGGTTAATATTGTTTTCCTTTAAGACAATTACCCCATAGGTTAATATTGTGTCCTCTTAAGACAATTACCCCATTAGGTTAATATTGTTTCCCCTTAACCCTTTCACGCATTTATGACGCAGAGGTTGCCAGATTAGCAATAAGAAATAGAGTTCTCTCACTCTTATAATTACCGGTACCTCTCCAAAATTAGTTTTCTGCCCACAGCTAACTCAAAGACAACTGCAGAGGTTGAAGTAACTAAATTAAGGTTTCTAAATACCCCTGATGGTAACAAAGGCTTTAAAGTATCCCTAATAGGCTCAAAATCGCGTCATATGTCGGAGAGGGTTAAGACAATAATTACCCCATAGGTTAATATTGTCCAATAGAATAACAATAATACACCTTAGGCGGCCAATTGTTGCTAGAGGAGAACTTATCCCTACACACACACACACACACACACACACACATAATGTATATATATATATATATATATATATATATATATATATATATATATATATATATGAGGAACGAATAAGGTCGGTATGAAAGAGGAGCGGCTGGCAGTGATCCGTACAATAAGTCTAGATTTATCTAAGGTTTTTTCCGGGTTTAACGACGTCTTAGGCTCGTTAAACACGTACCCTCCACCCTTGCTTTCTTTAGCAAGGGCTAAGGCATGCCAGCGTTTTTCCCGGTAATTTCATTTAACATTTTGGGTCTGGTAGATTATGAAATATTATCAAGTATGCAACCATGTACACTAATCTACCTTTAAGGGAGCTCAGACGGTATTGTGCAGCAAAATTTACTGGTTCGGTTCAATGATTTAAGGAGGGGGTTTAGTTTGCTCTCGAAATCTCTATCAAACTTTAAAAAAACACCCACAATCCTCCCCCCCCCCCCCCCTCGACATAAATTTGTACATTTTTCGGTAGAATAATGTCCCGGCTGAAGGCCGATTCCTCTTCAAGTACAGGCTCGCTAAAGCTCGCCAAGAAAAAATCGTCATCTAAATTACACGAAAGGTCTTAATATTGGCAAAAAAATGGGGCAAAAGGTCTGAAAATCGCCAAAATAATGGGGCGAATGTCTTGCAATCCCATAAATAATAGGGCCAAACATGAGGGAGTAGGAGGACTCGAAAAACCAACTGCCTCCCCTGAATCACTCACATTTCTGATACAACGTCAAACACACACATGAACACATATCCATGGATTCTTACAGGAAGAACATTCAATAACAGAACAACAGAACAGCCACGTTAAGGGGAGGTATTTAGTTTGTTCCCTAGACCTCCATCAACCTTAAAATTACACCCCCTTGAGTCCCTTTCAAGATAAATTTGTAAATTTTTCGGTAGAAAAATGTCCCGGCCGAAGGCCGGTTCCTCTTAAATTACAGGCTCGCTATCGCTCGCCAGGATAAAATCGACACCTAAATTGCACGAAAGGTCTTAATATGGGGTGAAAGTTCTTAAAATCGCTAAACTAATGGGGAAAACATTTTATAATATCAAAAGCAATGGGGCTAAACATGAGGGAGAAAGGGGTCAAGAAAAAAATCTCTCAAGTGGATATCTCCCCTTAAGGGGAGATCTCCACTTGAGGGACTTTTTTCTTGACCCCTTACTCCCTCATGTCTAGCCCCATTGCTTTTGAGATTTTAAGACGTTCGCCCCATTAGTTTGGCGATTTTAAGAATTTCTGCCCCATTCTGTCACTTTTAAGACCTTTCGTGCCATTTAGGTGTCGATTTTATCCTGGCGAGCGATAGCGAACCTGTAATTTAAGAGTAACCGGCCTTCGGCCGGGAAATTTTTCTACCGAAAAATGTACAAATTTATCTTGAAAGAGGGTCAAGGGGGTGAAATTTTAAGATTGCTGGAGGAGTAGGGAACAAACTAGAAACCTCCCCTTAAGCAACTACACTGGTTTAATTGACGAAGTTAATGCTGCGCACATCGAATTTTAACAGAATTACCAGTTGCAATATGGTTGCAGTGCACAAATAAATATACACATTTAAATTCAATCAACTTTCTATCCACGACCCACACCTAAAATGTTTGTGCTTATGCTAATTTAGGAGTTTTACGGCTTCAACTTCCTTATAGTCCTAAACTCGCGCGTGGTTAATTCCAGAGGCTGTGGCTCAAACATGTATCACTCGGCCGCAAACCACGTCAGTCGAGGATCCAAGACAAGATATATATCAAAGTGACATTTAAATAGTTAAGCTACACACTTATGATTCACAGCACTATTATTGTGGTCGTAGTAGTAATAGCAAGTTCATGGCAGTTAATATGTGTGTGTGTGCGTGTGTGTGTGTGTGTGTGTGTGTGTGTGTGTGTGTGTGTGTGTGTGTGTGTGTGTGTGTGTGTGTGTGTGTGTGTGTGTGTGTGTGTGTGTGTGTGTGTGTGTGTGTGTGTGTGTGTGTGTGTGTGTGTGAAAGTCCAGTTGAGCCATAAAACCAAGACCACAAAATCATCCTAGCCTAAATTGGTGTTGGGATGGAAACCTGAGAATATGATAACCCCCCCCCCCCCCCCCCTCTCTCTCTCTCTCTCTCTCTCTTAATATATACCTCTTAAGAGGAGATGGGCCGGTTTTCTGAACCACTTTCTCCCTCGTGTTTAGCCCCATTAGTTTTGAGATTTTAAAACGTTCGGCCCATTAGTTTGACGATTTCAACATCTTTCGCCCCATTTCGTTGTCAATTTTAAGACCTTTCGCGCCATTTAGGTATCGATTTCTTCCTTGCGAGCGAAAGCGAGCCTGTAATTTTAAGAGGAAGCGAAATTTTTTCTACTGAAAAATGTACAAATTTGTCTTGAAGGGGGGTTTAGGTGGTGTTTTTCTTAAGCTTGACGTAGGTCTAGCGAGAAAACTAAAAATCATATGAATAACTGAATAAAATCATATGAATAACTGAATAAAATCATATGAATAACTGAATAAAATCATATGAATAACTGAATAAATAGACCAAAAAACTAGGCCATCTCCACTTAATCCTCAATTTAGGCTTCCTCTTAAAACCGTGCACGTCGTCCACCTTTGTAAGCCCCAATAAAAATGTTGGCTCTTTACCTTTTGGCCAGGGTTCGCGCCTCTGCCGGACCTCGCACCTCATGCCTGTTGATGGAGAAATAAAAATGATTTGATGATGCAAAGCTGTGCAGTTAAATTCAGACGCTTGGTGTGAACTATGTCTAACTTGTCTAACTAAATACGAATGCAGCATAAATGTAAATGAGTCTCTTGGAGCATTAAGGGGAAGTTTTAGTGTGTTTCCTAGACTCCCATCAAGCTTGAAATTACACCCCCTTGACCCCCTTTCAAGATAAATTTGTACATTTTTTGGTAGAAAAATTTCCCGGCCGAAGGCCGGTTCCTTTTAAATTACAGGCTCGCTATCGCTCGCCAGGAAAAAATTGACACCTAAATGGGACGACAGGTCTTAAAAGTGACATAAATGGGGTGAAAGTTCTTAAAATCGCCCAACTAATGGGGCGAACGTCTTAAAATCTCAAAAGCAATGGGGCTAAACATGAGGGAGAAAGGAGTCAAGAAAAAAATCCCTCAAGTGGAAATCTCCCCTTAAAACAGCGAGAAACTGAGCATCAATACACTTTACTAGAATATGTCCAGTGGAATTAATACACTTTACTAGAATATGTCCAGTGGAATTAATACACTTTACTAGAATATGTCCAGTGGAATTAATACACTTTACTAGAATATGTCCAGTGGAATTAATACACTTTACTAGAATATGTCCAGTGGAATTAATACACTTTACTAGAATATGTCCAGTGGAATTAATACACTTTACTAGAATATGTCCAGTGGAATTTCTGAATCGACATGGAACGTGTAATTTCCACTGACATTTCGTATTTGGCATAATATGAAATAGCACCCTTGGTACTAATATTTGGACCCCCCCCCCCCCACACACACACACACACACACACACAACTTGATACCCAGGGTAGTTGAAAATAGAAAGACATGTTGATCCTGAGACTTGAGTTTGTGAGAGAATGAAAATGTTAACGAAAATGTTGAGGGATTTTGATTTAAGGAAACAATTATTGATCATAGTTTTTAGGTTAGATCAGAGTGCACAAATAATGGGAAAATTGATGTTCGAAATACATGGATGGTTCTTAATGTTCATCCCCTTAGGACACGATGACACATCTTAACCCTTTGAAGCTCTGATGCGTTTTAGCAGGTTATTTTGACTATCATTAGACGATTTTATGAAGCTTAGGAAGTATCTGTGGGTATTAAAAGGGTAAATACTATCTCAATCAACCCTTTGGCTTCCATATACCGTTACTAATCTGAATAAAATCGTCTAATAGTAGCCAGAAACAGAACAGAAACGCGTATTGGAGTTTGAAAGCGTTAATTTTGTTCGGCTTTGCTTAGGACGACTTTATTCAGCTTAGGAAAGACCTGTAGGAATATAGAACATACAATTTATCTATCCACCTCAATAGACGCTGCCGAAACACGAACAAAATAAATTAACAGTAGCCAGTATATATAAGGAAGAAATGAGTCATCCATTTCTGATAAGGTTAAGGGGAGATATCCACTGGAGGGATTTTTTTCTGGACCCCTTTCTCACTCATGTTTAGCCCCATTGCGTTTTAGATTTTAAGACGCTCGCCCCCTTTACTTTGGCGATTTTAAGAACTTTCGCCCCATTTGTCAATTTTAAGAACTTTCGTGCCATTTAGGTGTCGATATTTTCCTGGCGAGCGATAGCGAGCCTGTAATTTAAGAGGAACCGGCCTTCGGCCGGGACATTTTTCTACCGAAAAATGTACTAATTTATCTTGAAAGGGGATCTAGGGGGTGTAATTTTAAGTTTGATGGAGGTCTAGGGAACAAACTAAATACCTCCCCTTAAAAAGAATACACCTAAAGTATTATAAATGGAAAGAGTAAATCTCAAACCAGGCAATATGTGAAGCCAATAGTAGCATAAAAGAGTTAAGATATGTGAAGCCAATAGTAGCATAAAAGAGTTAAGATATGTGAAGCCAATAGTAGCATAAAAGAGTTAAGATATGTGAAGCCAATAGTAGCATAAAAGAGTTAAGATATGTGAAGCCAATAGTAGCATAAAAGAGTTAAGATATGTGAAGCCAATAGTAGCATAAAGAGTTAAGATATGTGAAGCCAATAGTAGCATAAAAGAGTTAAGATATGTGAAGCCAATAGTAGCATAAAAGAGTTAAGATATTTGTGGGCATAATGTCCTATAAAGAAAAAAACATCGGAGTCTCGTATATGTTAATGTAATTTATTTATGTGTTTAGAATGTTCACAAATACCACTACTTGATCTTTGGTGATAAACAAAAACACACCCCCCCCACACACCCCAATATGTCTTTAACTATCACATTTTAATAATTTGACTGGCTTTAAGGGGGGTGACCTGTTTTTGTTCTGTCGTTTTCTATCTTTCTCTGGCTTGTATCCATTTGGCCCCATTCAGCCTACTGTTTTAAGACGTTTATCCCCATCCAGGTGTCAATTTTTTACTGGTGAGCGGTAGCGAGCAAGCATATTTTTTATTTTTGTTTGACAGTAGGCTAAATTTGTAAATTTTTCGATAGAAAAATGTCTCCGGCGAAGCCGGATTTCTTTATATAATGCTGGCTCACTATGGCTCGTCAGGAAGAAATCGACACCTAGATGGGGATAAACGTCTTAAAATAGTTGACTGAATGGGGCCGAATGGATACAAGCCAGGGAAAGAGAGAAAAGGACAGAAAAAACAAAAACGCAGGTCACCCTCCTTAACAATGGTTCTGTAAATAGTAACCGGAAATATATTGACACGGTTACCTGCAATACCTAGTTCCACAACAAATGTGCATTCAATCTTGGTTGACAGATTATTTTGTAGACAATCAATTTATTTAAGGGGAAGTTTTAGTGTGTTTCCTAGACTTCCATCAAGCTTGAAATTACACCACCTTGACCCCCTTTCAAGATAAATTTGTACATTTTTCGGTAGAAAAATGTCCCGGCCGAAGGCCGGTTCCTCTTAAATTACAGGCTCGCTATCGCTCGCCAGGAAAAAATTGACACCTAAATGGGACGACAGGTCTTAAAAGTGACATAAATGGGGTGAAAGTTCTTAAAATCGCCAAACTAATGGGGCGAACGTCTTAAAGTCTCAAAAGCAATGGGGCTAAACATGAGGGAGAAAGGAGTCCAAAAAAAACTCCCTCAAGTGGCAATCTCCCCTTAAATTATTATTCACTAAAACGTATTAAACATCAGATATATTATAAAGGGGATAATAGAATGATCGACGAATTTATATCTCGATGCGAATTAAAGTATTATCTATATTTAAAGTATTATCTATATTTAAAGTATTATCTATATTTAAAGTATTATCTATATTTAAAGTTTTATCTATATTTAAAGTTTTATCTATATTTAAAGTATTATCTATATTTAAAGTTTTATCTATATTTAAAGTTTTATCTATATTTAAAGTATTATCTATATTTAAAGTATTATCTATATTTAAAGTATTATCTATATTTAAAGTATTATCTATATTTAAAGTTTTATCTATATTTAAAGTATTATCTATATTTAAAGTATTATCTATATTTAAAGTATTATCTATATTTAAAGTTTTATCTATATTTAAAGTTTAACACCAACTGAAAAAGAGGAGCCGAAAATTATAGGATAACGAATTCATACGCATTAAATACACGCAGTGCATATATATAAAGAGAGAGAGAGAGAGAGAGAGAGAGAGAGAGAGAGAGAGATAGGTGTGGCTGTATATTAGAAGGATGTGAGAGAGATGGTTGATTCTCAGCGTACAACTATGAGGGATTATATTTACCCACGCACATTATAATGTAGACACACACAAACCTCTCTCTCTCTCTCTCTCTCTCTCTCTCTCTCTCTCTCTCTCTCTCTCTCTCTCTCTCTCTCCCTACCTATCTATCTATCAATCCGCTCTCTCTATCTTCTCTATCCATTCACCAACATGAAGTTAGCGATAAAACAATTGTTGACAAATATCAAATTACACATAATTAATGCTAAATATCTGGCACAACATTAGACATGAATCCGTGCAATAACCGGAACAATAAAATAATATATAAAGCTAGATATTTAAGGGGAGATCTCCACTTGAGGGATTGTTTTCT
This sequence comes from Paralithodes platypus, assembly GCA_032716605.1. Taxonomy (NCBI): domain Eukaryota; kingdom Metazoa; phylum Arthropoda; class Malacostraca; order Decapoda; family Lithodidae; genus Paralithodes; species Paralithodes platypus. Next base: position 17,034,323 of record CM064577.1, on the reverse strand, counting down.
TGACCCCTTTCTCCCTCATGTTTAGCCCCATTGTTTTTGATATTATAAAACGTTTGCCCCATTAGTTTAGCGATTTTAAGAACTTTCACCCCATATTAAGACGTTTCGTGCAATTTAGGTGTCTATTTTATCCTGGCGAGCGATAGCGAGCCTGTAATTTAGGAGGAATCGGCCTTCGGCCGGGAAATTTTTCTACCGAAAAATTTATAAATTTATCTTCAAAGGGACTCGAGGGGCTGTAATTTTAAGGTTGATGGAGGTATAGGGAACAAACTAAATACCTCCCCTTAATCAAGACCATTTTAATTTGGATGTTTTATTCTGCAACATTTTAATTTGGATGTTTTATTCTGCAACATTTTAATTTGGATGTTTTATTCTGCAACATTTAATGGTTCTTTTCCATAGGTATTGTAAACTAAAATGATGGTGGAACTGTTTACTTTTTTGTTTTTTCTACTTTTATAATCTTTATATACATTCGAATATGGTCGGGCATATTCTTTGCTATGAATTGCTGACGAAATAGGGGTATAGCCAGGATATTTGTAGAACTTCAAAAACTATCAGATCACCCTAGCATAAACCCTGACATTTGGGGAAGATTCGAACTATAGATCCTATAGTTATAAAGTGAGTTACCATAGGAACTCTAATTCGAACTGGTGTTCATTTCGCCGGTATTCCACCACGCTATCCACTGTGCTATCACCTCAAGTCTTGCAGCCCTTTCAATCATACGACTATTTTGTTTTTCACTCGAAGTAACTCCATTCATGATGTACTTATTCTTCACTATAGTCTATTTTTGTTTTTCACTCAAAGTAACTCCATTCATGATGTACTTATTTTTCACTATAGTCTATTTTTGTTTCCAGCTTATGGTAAATTGCCATATCTTCATCTTAATTACTTAGTTATTATGAAGATTTTGTAGAGAATTATGATGCTGGTTATGAGAACTTGGCAATACGATGATGCAGAGACATAGTAGTTTCATATGTTTTCATTAAGTATGGAGAAATCAGCTGCTAAAGGATTTAATTTGCCATCAGCTGGAAATAAACCGACTATAAGCCTTTTAATACATACCCAAACCGAGTATAAAACGGCGTAAAACTGTATAAAACGAGTATAAAACGGCGTAAAACTGTATAAAACGAGTATAAAACGGCGTAAAACTGTATAAAACGAGTATAAAACGGCGTAAAACTGTATCTTCCCGGAATGAAACGGCGTAAAACTGTATCTTCCCGGAATGAAACGGCTGGTCTTCGCGATGCAATATATCTGGCTGTTCCTCTTCCTAGCTTACAACCATGAGACACCCCACACCCCGGGAGAGAAGCCTCAATATTGACTTAGTGTGAAGAGCCACGCCACAACCTGGATTTATCACCCTGGGAACACCACAGCATGACCCGGATTATCACGCCTCACACGCTATAGACACACTCCCTATCAACCCCCAGGCTATTAAGGGGGGTCACTTGCTCGTTTTATCTTTCTCTCCCTCTAGCTTTGGCTTGTATTCATTCGGCCCCATTCAGCCGACTGTCTTAAGACGTTTACCCCCATTCAGGTGTCAATATTTTCCTGGCGAGCGGTAGCTGGCCACCATATATATTTTTTGTTTTGACAGCAAGCTAATTTTGTAAATTTTTCGATAGAAAAATTTCTCCGGCGAAGCCGGATTTCTCCATACAATGCAGGCTCGCTATCGCTCGCCAGGATGAAATCGACACCTGGATTGGGATAAACGTCTTAAAACAGTTGGCTGCATGGGGCCGAATGGATACAAGTCAGAGAAGAGAGAAAAGGAGAGAAAGATACCACCACAGCATGACCCGGATTATCACGCCTCACACGCTGTAGACACACTCCCTATCAACCACCTGGCTATTAATAACACGACAACACAACATGACCATCTAGGGGAAGTAAGAATTGTGTTGTTACAGTACACAACCACCCTGCTAGTAATAACACTCTATAATGAACATAGTCACCGATAACAATGTCATAGATCACAGATATATACACATGGTCACCGATACCAATGTCATAGATCCCGGATATATATATATTAATATGATCTGGTATATATAATATATAATATATCTATATAGTATATATATATATAGATATATAGATATAATATATATTATATATATATATTATAATATATATATAGTATATATATATCTATATATATATATAGTGCCAGTTATATCATCTATATATATATAGATATATAGATATATATATATATCTTCTATTATATATATATATATATATATTAGATATCTATATATTATATATATATAGTTAAAATATATTATTATAATACCATTATATATTATATATATATATATATATATATCTCTATATATATATATATATATATATATATATATATATATATATATCCGGGATCTATGACATTGGTAACCCAACCCCCGCCCCCCCCAAAAAAAAAAAAGAAGACCCCCCCCCCCCCCCCGGTGACTATGCTCATTATAGAGTACTTTGGGTAATTATATATTTCAATAGCTTTAAAACGGCCAGACCAGAACATCATATTAGACAGTTAGACTTGCATAAAGACAAACATAAGGAGGTCCACGAATTCTCATAAGTGACCGTACAAATAAATCTATCTATCTATCTAGCGTGATCTATCTAAAAGTACTCAGGTGCCCAATCCGCCACTGTTTCCTATTTTTGTTGCTTGTCTTTGAGTCTGTGTTGTGTGTGTGGGCATTGTGTTCTGGTGGTGCGTGGGGGGTGTGACCGATGTCTTGCTCTGTCTTGAGTCGCCCCCCCCCCCAAAAAAAAAAAAAAATGAACAAAATAAATAAACAGCCCTTTACACAAACAAGCAACTTTCACCAGCACCCCCTTCCCAGTGTCTCGGCAGTGGTGGCGGAGGAAAAGAGGCACATGAGCGTAGTAAAGCACACCCGGTATGCAAATTTAATTTCCGCCATCAATTTACGGTGGCTTAAAGTAATTGTGGATATTTAGGAAAA
>CM064577.1:17005526-17031191 GCA_032716605.1 Paralithodes platypus | reverse complement strand
TGGTATTGAACGGATTAGGGACTAAAAAGAAGGGAATTAGGCTCCACTGGTTTTGCAAAGTCTCCCGCTTGACAGAACCACAATAATTAGTAAGGGGGAGTTAGACAGTCCGGTTCGCTAGGAAGTGCATTAAGGGGAGATCTCCACTTCAGGGATTTTTTCTGGACTCCTTTCTCCCTCATGTTTAGCCCCACTGTTTTTTTCTAATTTTAAGACGTTTGCCCCATTATTTTGACAATTTTAAGAACTTTCAACCCATTTCTGTCAATTTTAAGACCTTTCGTGCCATTTAGGTGTCGATTTTATCCTGGCGAGCGATAGCGAGCCTGTAATTTAAGAGGAACCGGCTTTCAGCCGGGACATTTTTCTTCCGAAAAATGTACAAATTTATCTTGAAAGGGGCTCAAGGGGGTGTAATCTTAAGCTTGAAGGATATCTAGGGACCAAACTAAAAACCTCCCCTTAAGCCGGTATCACACGAGAGCTTTTATAGTCAACATTCGATGATCAACATTTTTCTGGCAACATTTCTGGACTATTTTGCACTGGTATCGGAAACTAGACTGATGATAGATGAATTTAAGGCAACCGAAATATTATATACGTTGACCACATAAGCTGCCAGACCAGTGTTGAGGATAAATGTTGAGTGAAAAAGCGCTCGTGTGATACCGGCTTTAGTCAACACCAAGGTTCTTTTAGTTATGGTACTGTGTCAAACTGGAATTAAGGGGAGGTTTTTAGTGTGTTTCCTAGACTTCCATCAAGCTTGAAATTACACCCCCTTGACCCCCTTTCAAGATAAATTTGTAAATTTTTCGATAGTAAAATGTCCCGGCCGAAGGCCGATTCCTCTTAAATTGCAGGCTCGCTATCGCTCGCCAGGAAAAAAATCGACACCTAAATGGGACGAAAGGTCTTAAAAGTGACATAAATTGGGTGAAAGTTCTTAAAATCGCCAAACTAATGGGGCGAACGTCTTTAAATCTCAAAAGCAATGGGGCTAAACAAGAGGGAGAAGGGGGTAAAGAAAAAAATCCCTTAAGTGGAAATCTCCCCTTAAGATCTGGTTATGAGACTGAAATTAACAAGATAAGGAATACAGGAAAATGTACATGACATTTCAATTGTCGTTGGCCACTTTACCCATCCAATTGCTTAATAAAAATTGAAAAGCGTAAACTTAGAGGTGTCTATTACCAACAATGACTAAAGACGGTATCACACGAGCGCCTTTTCACTCAACATTTATCCTCAACACTGGTCTGGCAGCTGATGAGGGCAGCCTTTAATATTTTGTTGTTACCTAAATTCATCTATCATCAGTCTAGTTTCCGATACCAGTGCCAAATATTCCAGAAATGTTGCCAGGAAAATGTTGATCATCCAATGTTGACTATAAAATATCTCGTGTGATACCGGCTTAATACAAATCAACTCTGTTTTATTGTAGGAATGGTAGTGATTCTAGTCCGTTCATTCTACGTTGGGTGGAAATCGTAACCTCTAACCTCTGTAACTCAAAAAGGGCTAGAGCAAATGAGCTGTCAATTCATACACATATTCCCTAACCAAGTCTTCCTATTTGGTAGAAATATTAGCTCGCTTACTCTAGTCCTTTTTGAGTTATGAGAGGTTAGGGGTTACGATTTCTGCCCAACCTAGAATGAAGGGACTATAGCCACCACGAATTAGGTTCAATTGGATCTGGTATGTTGGGTTAGGTGGTGGTGGCAGAGGTTATATAGGCTTGTGGTGTAGTGGGTAACCTGTTTGGCTCACAAGACCACCCGGGTTCGAGCCTGGCCACTTGGTGATACTTGGCCACTCTGCGCACCACCTCCAGTTAAGGAAAACGTCCCATCTTTAGTCTATCTATCTATCTATTGCCGGACGCCTTACTCCCCTTAATGAGGGTGGCCATACACAGAATGCCCCCAAGCGAACCTATTCCCTGTAAGAGGGACAACCCGAGCCAGTTTACTGAAGGATTTACAGGATTGACCACTCAATTTAGGATCCGTCTGACTCCGAGGCCCTCTGTGTATCTTTTTAGCACTATTTTTCTACAGTGGTGTTCGGCTAGTCCATCCACTAACCTGCCTTACCCTTAGGTAAGCAGTACGGATTTGTATCAGGTTTACTCACCTAGAAAGGTTACCGACCAAGGCTGACGAGTCCCATCCACCCAGATTTGTATATGGTTGTCACCCCTAGATGGTTTGCCGACCAAGGCTAACGAGTCCCATCCACCCGTCTTTAGTACTCTGTTGTAAAAAGCTTCCCGGAGCTAGTGAGAATTGGGCGAAACAAAATAAACCCTACAAACGACTGATCCACAACCCGATAGTAGAGGTTACATCGTGGGCAAGACTAATAGAGGCCATGATCCCTTCCTCTCCTACCCGCTAACACACATTCACGGTCTGACTATCATGCAAACCTCACGAACGGAAAACTGGCGCTGCTGACTGCTGACATGTAGAAGTTTCTGACAGCCACTATTCCCAACCTCTGACCCTTCCAACAGCCACCTGTCGTTTATGTCAGGAAACCTAAAGACTTGGGAGTGTGTCAAACTGGGATACTTTAGTTTTAAGGTGGCCCACCCCTTCTATACCGGCAACGTGTTTTAAAGTTTATTCTAGCTATATTTAGAAGATTTGGTGCAGCTTAACAAGGATCTGTGGTAGCAAAAAGGGTTAAGTGAGATAGTTCGAAGCCTGTTAATTGTTAGAGGCCCTTTTTAAACGGAATAATTACGTCTAATGGTAGCCAGAATAAAGTTGAAAGGACGGCGTCGGTAAAGAAGGGGTTAATCAAAATGTCGACAGATACAAACAACCACTAAAGCCGGTATCACACGAGAGCTTTTATAATCAACATTCGATGATCAACATTTTTCTGGCAACATTTTTGGAATATTTTGCTCTACACTTCACCTACTAGACGAAACAGAGACGGGGCGAGGAAATGCGAAAGTGGTCTCGGACCCTAAGAATTGGAACTTTAAATGTTGTTTCTGTTTGGTCTCTGTCTCGAGTCGGCCACTTCCAGTTATGGGGTACGTGCCCGAGTATATACAGTACATACATACATACATCGGAAACTAGACTGATGATAGATGAACTTAGGCAACCTAAATAATTTATATGTTGACCACATAAGCTGCCAGACCAGTGTTGAGGATAAATATTAAGTGAAAAAGCGCTGGAGTGATACCGGCTTAAGACAAACCAACACACACACAGATGCCGACTATATGATCAAATCAAAGGCACTCGAACAAAAATATATACAAACACAGTCAAATAATAGAGGAACAAATAGGCAACGCAAATATGTTCTCCAATTGGCCTAAAACGTAAAGAAACATAGGTAATAAAGGATAATAACGCAGCCAAATAAGACAACAGAGATGCCAGAAGGCAAGCAAATCCGTCTTCTAAATCCTGCCAATTACCGCATTCACACAGACCAAACAGAAAAAAAAAAAAAAAAAAAAAAATATATATACCTGTATATATATATATCAGGCTTTCCAGTGGTCCCTAAACACAGTAATGAAGGTATTCCTATTCGTGGGAGGCTCGACGGAGATTTCAACAGGGAGTTAAATAGTGATCTTTTGATTTTACAACCATCTTTTCAAGCCAGTTATGTTCTTACTTTTATCAGTTCTTATATAATTGGAGGAGTGGAAGAGTCTATCTTTGTTTTTTTAAATTCTTTGAAATGATTCCATGGTAAACAATGCGATAAAAGTGTTATTGTATTAAACACTGTAATTGGTTTCCTAGGACCAATCACTGAAATATCTCTGAAAACAAAATTAATAATAATATGTATATATAATTATACTGTATACCGGTATACAGTATATACAGTATATACAATATGTAAAATAAGAAAACTAAACAAATACAATTATCTAAGGACTTCTGTAGTTCTATTTTTGTCATAATTCTGATTTGCATATATCTATCTATATAGCTATCTATATGCTCAGGCCCAATCCCCACTTTTCCTATTTTCTTATTATATTTTCCTCTATGTTATTATTTGCATATAGATCATGGACAAATTACTGAAAAGAATGCAAAGGGGAAAAAAAAAGTAAATGTGTTGATCTTCACTTGGTTGTTTGTTGAATAGCAAGGGTGCCATATGGAAGGTATGTATATATGTATATACTAGGCACTTACCCCAGTTTGTCCTTATGGGGGGCCCCCCTCGAGGGGGGCGACTCGAGACAGAGCCCGAATAGGGACATCACAACACATCAGAAAAGCAAAACACAACATAAAATCACACACATCTAGGTCGTCCAGGAGAAATACCCCGAAACCCAAGCCCATTACGATAAATAATGATGCTGCAACCCGAGGTAATGGAATTAAATTAATTAGAAAAAAGGCATCCTTCGATGTGACAAAAAAAAAAAAAATCCACATACAGTGTGGTTAAAGAGTGGATTTTACCAAGGGAGGTGGTCGACAGTAATTCTATTGATACGTTTAAGAAGAGACTGGACGATCATCTGATGAAAATTGGATTAATATGAATTAATCAGTAGGCATGTGTAATTTCCCTTTTCAAACTAATTTCTTCCTATACTATATAAAAAAAAATCCTTGTGGGCATTTCCTGACCCATAAGGTTACACTTCATCCTATTTTCCGGTACGGCTCTTTTGCCGGAGGGAGCGGAGGGTGGGGAGAGAGCCTCCTACTTTACTGTCCTATACTTCCACTATAAACTGTCCCTGTCTAGTATTATTAAGGCCGGAACACCTAGTTGGGACCGTAAGGTCTGTGTGGTCTAAGTATCTGTGTAACTCTGTGTAAAGCAGGTATCACACGAGAGCATTTATGGTCAACATTTCTGGAATATTTTGCACTAGTATCGGAAATTAGACTGTTGCTCGATGAATTTAGAAACCGAAATATTCTAAATGTTGACCTCATAAGCTGGCAGACCAGTGTTGAGGATAAATGTTGAGTGAAAAAGCGCTCGTGTGATACCACCTTAACTCTCTCTCTCTCTCTCTCTCTCTCTCTCTCTCTCTCTCTCTCTCTCTCTCTCTCTCTCTCACACGGACGGATCGATGCACGAGCTCAGCCGATCACGACAACACGACAGCTTGGCAAACTAAGTAAAACAAGGAGAAGGTAAAATTACTAGGTGCCAAGACTCCCCCCAAAGCTAATTACCTGCTTGGACAACACCTTGTAATACCTGGTTTAAGTCGGTATCACACGATAAATTTGTCCTAACCTTGGTCTGGCAATTTCTATCTTTCTGGGAATTGTGTAACCTAAATTCATCAATCTTTATTTTACTCTCCAATACCAAAGTAAAATAATCTAAAATGGTTGCCAGGAAAAGGTTGACCAACGATACTAGACGATAATAGATCTGATGTGATACCCCCCGTAAGCCTGAAAGCTCAATTATACGCTATTATAAGTTATTTGGTCTTATCAAACTACACGGTATATTAAATAATTCATAGCCATTATTTTGGAAGCTTCAGAGGCCCTAACAATTTTACCAAACTACAAATTAACTACGTTTAGTTTTTATATTAATAACACCATTAAGGTAAGATTATTTCACATACACAAAAAAGTACAAAATACAGACTTAAACTTTTACCCACTCGTTTTCGTATCTGTCTTTTGCAATTCTCATTTTTATATGTGTAAGTAGCTTAAGGGAGCCCACCTCGCTTTTTTTCTCTTTCTCTCCCTCTCTCTTTGGCTTATATCCATTCGGCCCCATTCAGCCTACTATTTTAAGCTGTTTACCCCCATCCAGGTGTCAATATTTTCCTTCTAATATGAGTTAAAAACCACTGCTCCTTACCTAAGCGACCAACCAGCCAGTATTCATATAATTGTCAGTATATGCCACAGCTTTCCATAGTTAATTTATCTGCTTAAGGGGGGTCATCGTTTTTTTTTTATCCTTCTCTCCTGTTCTCTCTTTCCCTGGCTTATATCCATTCGGCCCCATTTAGCCAACTGTTTTAAGACATTTATCCCCATTCAGGTGTCGATTTCTTCCTGGCGAGCGATAGCGAGCCAGCATTGTATGGAGAAATCCGGCTTCGCCGGAGAAATTTTTCTATCGAAAAATGTACAAATTTAGCTTGCTGTCGAAACAAAAATATATATATGCTGGCTCGCTACCGCTCCCCAGAAAAAAAATATTGACACTTGGATGGGGTAAACATCTTAAAACAGTAGGATGAATGGGGCCGAATGGATACAAGCCAAAGAGAGAGGGAGAGAAAGAGAAAAAAGCGAGGTGGGCTCCCTTAATGTTACTGTAGGGTCATCAAACACCTAAACACAATACATCCTTCCTAATCTGAATACAATGTTCCTAATACAATACGTCTCTCTTGAAATAAAAGGGCATACTAATTTAGGATAGCTTCTTAACATTTTGTTTACGGTTAGAGTAACTGTCTAAACTTAATATCCGCCACCCCACCCTCACTTTCCTAGGGTGTTTAACACACACACACACACACACACACACACACACACACACACACACACACACACACACACACACACACACACACACACACACACACATGTGAAAAGAGTTGAAATTAACACAGATATATGAAAAATATAGAAAGACAGTCAAACACCCACCCCAAGGCAAAATAGAGAGGCGGATGGACTTCATCAGGCCACAGCCATCCGCCGTAATCGGTTTTCTGTTATAACTGTGGCAAACCGGCTATCTCTATAATACCTGGTGTAGAGTGTTTGCCCTAAAAGAAACAGTAGTATAGTACTAATGAAATAGTCAAAATCAGGGGGTTGACAAATTCGGGAAGTCAATTTGATAGTCAGAAGTAGAGTAGACAAAATCAGTTAGTTCAAATTGGGGAAGTCACATTTTGTTGTCGGATATCGACACACACACACACACACACACACACACACACAGAGGTAACATCTTGACACCTAACATCTAACTTTTCCTCTATCGTAAATCTTATTTCCTCCCGCTGCAAATACATCTTGAAATGCCACATATGTCTACCTCAATATCCAAGTTACACATACACACACACACACACACACACACATTTACATCCCTGAATATGATGCTTCATATAAAAAAAAAACAATCTACAGTATAACAGACCACACCTAAACTTGTTTTTTTTGTTTTCTCTCTCTCTCTCTCACACACACTCTCTCTCTCTCTCTCTCTCTCTCTTAATGTAAGCCAATTGACACATTCAAAAGGAGTCTAGACATCCATTTTGAGGAGGTTGGAATAATATAGGTAAACACAAAATACAAAAGTAAACAAAACATAAAACAAAATTTAAATTAAGCAGGTTAAGGGGAGATTTCCACTTGAGGGATTTTTTTCTTTACCTCTTTCTCTCTCATGTTTAGCCCCATTGCTTTGGAGTTTTTAAGATGTTCACCCAATTTGTTTGGCGATTTTAGGAACGTTCGCCCGATTTCTGTCAATTTTAAGACCATTCGTACCATTTAGGTGTCGATTTTTTTCTGGCGAGCGACAGCGAGCCTGAAATTTAAGAAGAACCGGCCTTCGGCCGGGACATTTTTCTACCGAAAAATGTACAAATTTATCTTGAAAGGGGGTCAAGGGGGTTTAATTTTAAGCTTGATGGAGGTCTAGGGAATAAACTAAATACCTCCCCTTAAGCATCAGTAGTATATAATATTTCTCAACTTCATTCCTTACTATGAATTTCCCAGTAGAATTTGTTGTCATTCTGCTGGGACACTTGTTTTGTCATTCTGCTGGGACATTTGTTTTGTCATTCTGCTGGGACACTTGTTTTGTCATTCTGCTGGGACACTTGTTTTGTCATTCTGCTGGAACATTTGTTTTGTCATTCTGCTGGGACACTTGTTTTGTCATTCTGCTGGGACACTTGTTTTGTCATTCTGCTGGGACACTTGTTTCGTCATTCTGCTGGGACACTTGTTTTGTCATTCTGCTGGGACACTTGTTTCGTCATTCTGCTGGGACAATTGTTTCCCCAACTATAATTTCCCATTAGAATGTTTTGTCATTCTGCTGGGACACTTGTTTTGTCATTCTGCTGGGACACTTGTTTTGTCATTCTGCTGGGACAATTGTTTTGTCATTCTGCTGGGACACTTGTTTCCCCAACTATAATTTCATGCCGACATTTCATGCTGGGACATTTTTCTGCCCAAAAATTTACACATTTATCTTGAAGGGGGGTTTACGTTTTTTTTTTTTAATATTAATGAAGGTCTAGCGAGGTTACTATAAATTTAATAAACAAGCATATAAATAGACCCAAAACCAAGCACCGCCCCCTTGTAATAGCAGGTATGTCAGTCTCCCCCGAATATCCCTCCCCCAACCAAAGTCACGCCTCCTCACCCCTCATGCCAATCCTTAGAAGCCTTGACGTATCTTATTTGCCCATCTCGATATTGCTATTTTTATTTTCCATTAGATTTGTGTCACTTTTTTTAACTCTCTGCAGATGGCGTCAGTCTTCTTTAGGTATCAACACATTTTGCTTTATGACCAATATATATATGTATATATATATATAAATACGGTATATACTGTATATATATAAATACGGTATATATATATATATATATATATATATATATATATATATATATATATATATATATATATATAATTGACTCAGTTTAGGTTAGTATGGGTAATAATTTGATCAGTGATGTTTGGTAAGATGAGATTTATTAACCCTCTCACGACCATATGACGCAGAGGTTGCCAGATTAGCAATAAGAAATAGAGTTCTCTCATCTTATAATTACCTCTCCAAAATTAGTTTTCTGCCCACAGCTAACTCAAAGAGAACTGCAGAGGTTAAAGTAACTAAACTAAAGGTTTCTAAATACCCCTGATGGTAACAAAAGCTTTAAAGTATCCCTAATAGGCTCAAAATTGCGTAAAAAACGTGAGAGGGTTAATGTCTGTTCAAGTTGGCGGTCAAATTAATCCCCCAGCTGCAGATTTCTAGATAATAAATGGTAAAACATGACCCGCCAATATCTTCTGTCTACCAAGTTTTCATAATTAACCAACATACTTCGCTACAAAACTCCAATGGAGTAATAAAGAAGGGAGATATTACAATTTACCGTCAGCTAAAAATAAACGACCATATAGTTGTCGTAATGTATTGCGTTGCTGGGAAGCGAAGTGGTCAAGTAGCGAAATGTCTAGCATCCCTTCTTAATAGGTCGTGCCTGTTTGTGTCATGGACAGGTTTGCCTTCTCTCTCTCTCTCTCTATCTCTATCTCTCTTGTTCAAAATAAGAGAGAGAGAGAGAGAGAGAGAGAGAGAGAGAGAGAGAGAGAGAGAGAGAGAGAGAGAGAGAGAGAGAGAGAGAGAGAGAGAATTATATGTAACTCTCTTTCTCTCTCATACATACTCACAACAATCTTTAGATTGTAGGGGTTCAAAATGAGAGAGAGAGAGAGAGAGAGAGAGAGAGAGAGGTATATTTACATGCCCACTATATACACATGCATTGTGTGTAATGAATACTTGTATTTTTGTGTTGTTTATAATTTATTTGAGTAATATTGTCCAGTCTATTTACTCATATATTGTTGTTTATCTCATTCACGTCTCTCTCTTTCTCCCCCCCCCCATATCTCTCTCTCTCTCTCTCTTTCTCTCGTTCCTCAAATTCAACACTATTAACACTTTATAATCCTTATCCACACTATCTTCTTGGTGTTACGATAGTTATCCTCTTTTTCTTTCAAATCTCTCTCTCTCTCTCTCTCGTTTTCATCAAAATCTTCATTACTATTATTAACACTTTATAAGCCTTGATATCATAGTTAACTTTCTTTCTTCCTCCTTCCCCTTTCCCCTCCCTCTAGTCTTCTTCTTCTTCTTCTTCTTCTTTTTCTTCTTCTTCTTCTTCTTCTTCTTTCGTCTACTCTTTCTTTTCGTTTCCCAAGCCATCCATTTCTCTTACGTCATTATATTCATCTTTTATAGCCTATATTTACTTCTTTGGTGATAGATAGATAGATAGATGCATAGATAGATAAATAGATAGATGGATAACATAGATCAATATTTTCTTCATCCTCCTTTTTCTCCTTTCTAACTGCCCCTCTTTTTTCCTTCTTCTCCCTTCTCTTTTGTCCTCCTTCTTCTTCTTCTCCTTCTTTTCTTGTTCTTGTTCTTCCTTTTCTTCTCCTCCTCCTCCACTTCTTGTTCTTGTTTTATTCCTACTCCTTCTTTCGTCCTTCATATATTTCTTCTCCATACTCTCCAAGGCCATATATACACTTCTTCCCCAATCCAGGTTCTCGCTTGGTTTTTTTTTTTTTTTTTATTCCCTCCCTTCACTATTTTCTCTTTTTGTTTCTAGGATCTAATACCCCGCGTGTCCGGACCAGACGCCTAGCTCGTACGAAGAGCAACGAAGGGGAAAAGATTATATTAAATATCCTTTTACGCTTCGCCAGTTTCGCGCACGGTGGTGACGCGGATATATATTACCTTTACTGCACTCATCAAGTTTTTTTTTATTTATTCTTTATTTTTGTTTGTATTTATTATTAATTTTTATTCTTTTTTTTTTGGTACTGGCTATTCTCGGGTTTATATGGATTTTGGTATTAATTTCATGTTCCCTTTAAGGTCTTATGTTTGACTTGATGATTCTTGCGTTATGTTATCTAGACCTGCCATATTTGTTTGTATTTCTACCGCTATTACGGTTACGTTGTAATATGTGAGATTATGTAACACTGATTGTTCATACAGTCATTAATTTATTTTAAATTGTGTAAGGCTTTCTAACACAATGTTCTCCAACACTTTAGGAAAAAGAAAAAAAAATGGACAAAGCACACACACACACACACACACACACACACACACACACACACACACACACACACACATTATATAACTGCCTAGTACGGAGAAATCTAAGTATTTCCTATAATTACCGAAAGAGTATCTATATATGATACCAGATATACTTTTACATACTGTATATTGAAATACTGAGTAACAAGTTGATTGATGAAGAAACTGTACAATCGCGTTAATAATAAATGTCCCCGCATTACGTTTGGCTTGTTCTGTGCTGTATTAATGTCTGTCAGATGTTGAATAGGGTGGGAAAGTGTAGGATCATGTTTGTATATCTCACTCAGAAAGAAGAAATGAAGCGTAGATATTGCTGATACCAATTATCGATCAAAACATACATGATGCCGAGACATCACTTATTAGCGCGACTGTACAATCGGCCTAATAAGTGATGTCTCGGCACCAAGTATATTTTGATCCATAATTGGTATCAGCAGTATCTAAAGTTGATTTATTCCTTGTGAGTGAGATATACAAACCTGTTCCTACATTTACTCACCCTATTCAACATCTGACAGACATTAATACAGCACAGAGAAAGCCAAACGTAATGACAGCTGAGACATGATTTATTAGCGCCACTGTACACTGAGTTATCATCTTATACCCTGTTTAGCATAACTATAAATTGTTTTAATTATGTTGAATTGGGCTTTATGTATTTATAAATGTACTACGACCGCATTTTATCTGTAAATTAGCTGTATCGTTGTCTACAGCTCCAACTTCCTTATAGAACAAAACTCGCAAGTCGGCAATTACAGACGTAAACAAAATACCAGGTACAGTCGCGATAATAACTAGGTTTCGATTAATAATTGGCATCAGCAATATCTAAGCATTAATTCGTTGTTTCGAGTGAGATATACAAACCTATTCCTATCTTTACACAATATACATCATATTCAACATCTGACAGACATTAATACAGCACAGGGCAATCCAAACGTAATGACAGGTGGGCCATGATTTACTAGCGCGACTGTACTTGTTGCGTAGTAACCCCTTCAGTACCGGTGACATATTTTTCAATATATTCTGCCAACTATTAGACGATTTTATTCAACTTAGGAAGGACGTCTATCAATTAAAAGGCCACAGACTATCTCAATTAATCCTTTTAGAAGCTACCATATATCCTTCCTAAGCTTCGTAAAATAGCTGACATCAAATAAGATAGACGTCGCCGGCACAGAAGGGGTTAATGGTGTGCTTTTCATGATTTGACGTTACAGTCCATTAAGGGGGGTGACCTGCTTTTTTCTCCTTTTCTCCCTTTCTCTGGCTTGTATCTATTCGGCCCCAGTCAGCTTACTGTTTTAGGACGTTTCTCTTCATTCAGGTATCGATTATTTCCTGGCAGCGATAGCGAGCCAACATTGTATGGAGAAATCCGGCTTCGCCGGAATTTTTTTTCTATCGAAAAATGTACGAATTTAGCCTGCTGTCAATTTGTTTTAATATGCTGGCTCGCTACCACTTGCCAGGAAAAAACGACACCTGGATGAGGATAAACGTCTTAAAACAGTAGGCTGAATGGGGTCAAATGGCTACAACCCATACAGAAAAATAAGCGGGTCGGTCTCCTTAATTTGCCTCTACAATGAAGGCAAGCATTATTTGTTGGTCACCGTACAGTCGCCTCCACAAGTCACTGGCACACTGACTCGGGCATGTGCTATAGGGAAAGGTTTCAAAATATCAGATATATACTAATTAAATAACACCCCGTTCTTAACATTAATCATCCATTACAGACCCCAATGTACTTGAATAAACTAATGAAAGCATATGGTCCTCCCGGGATTCGAAATCGGGACACCACACCCAGAACATAACAGATACCACTTCTTCGAGCGAAAATCATTGGCTTCTGTGACAACACTTCCTAGAGTGGTTGTACAAGAAAATGTGCACCATATTTTACTGCAGGCGACTTTACTGACTAGGCCCTTAGGGCACCCAAGCAAAGACTGATTTCAAAAACAAAATAACTTACATATATATATATATATATATATATACAGTATACCTGTATATATATATATATAATAATATTATATATAAATATATATATATATATATATATATATATATATATATATATATATATATATATATATATATATATATATATATATATGTACGAGGATGAGAGAGTGGATGTGTGTTTGTGTGTGTGTGAGAGAGAGAGAGAGAGAGAGAGAGAGAGAGAGAGAGAGAGAGAGAGAGAGAGAGAGAGAGAGAGAGAGAGAGAGAGAGAGAGAGAGAGAGAGAAAAAACAACGATGAAACAATCTCTCTCTCTCACACACACACACACACACATCTACACGCTCTCCTCCCCGTATACAAATATAAATATTCATATACCTTCCCCTGTTCTTTCACTAATAATGTCAGTGGTGTCGGCAAAGTAACATCCAGACTGACTTTCCTACACAGTCTACACCAAAAGTTCGGGTACAGTGGCGCTAATAAGTTATGTCTCAGCTATCATTACGTTTGGTTCTCTCTGTGCTGTATCAATGTCTGTCAGATGTTGAATAGAGTGGGTAAGTGTAGGAACATGTTTACATATCTCACTCGAAGCGAATAAATCAAGTTTTAGATATTACTGATACCAATTATTTATCAAAACATAATTGGTGCCGAGACATCACTTATTAGCGCGACTGTACACCAGATTTTCTCATTATTTATGCCAATACCACTTTCAGAATTAATTAATGAACGTTATATTCTTTACAGCAGATGGTATACATATGGTCGTATTTGTCCCGTATATACGTATAATAACGCTCATAAATCAGCTGGCATATACATTCTCACATGCAAAAGTACATGAGGGGCCCACTAACATTCATAACTAACTGTACAGTTGGCCAAATAAGTAGTGTCGCCGCTTTCATTACGTTTTGCTCGCTGTATGCTGTATTAATGTCTGTCAGATGTTGAATAGGATGTGTAAAGATAGGAACATGTTTGTATAACTCACTCGAAACGATGAAGTAATGCTTAGACAGTGTTGATACCAATTATTGCTCGATATATTCTTGGTGCCGCGACATCACTTATTTGGCCGACTGTGCCACTTAAATTTACACGCCTATTCTATTTTACCTGGACTGACTTTACGAATCATAGACGTAATAATAAGCGTTCCACTAATTGCTACTAATATGCAAAGCATCATGACGCCCTCTGTTTTGCCTTTGGTTTATGGAACATTAATTATTATTAATTTATGTACGGTCGCGCTAGTAAGTCATGTCTCAGTTGTCATTACGTTTGGCTTGCTCTGTGCTGTATTAATGTCTGTCAGATGTTGAATAGGGTGGGTAAGTGTAGGAACATGATTGTACATCTCAATCACAAAGTAAAAATCATGTGTAAATATTGTTGATCCCCATTATTGATCAAAACATGATTGGTACCGGGACATGACTTATTAGCGCGACTGTACTGACGACTGGTTACACACTGAAGTAAAAGGCTAATGAATATTCGTCTATAATGCTAAAACCGGACGGGAAGTAATTTATTCCAGCATATATCGTGCCGGTATCACACGAGAGCTTTTATAGTCAACATTCAATGATCAACATATTTCTGGCAACATTACTGGAATATTTTGCACTGGTATCGGAAACTAGACTGATGATAGATGAATTTAGGTGGCAGAAATATTATAAATGTTGACCTCATAAGCAGCCAGACCAGTGTTGAGGATAAATGTTGAGTGAAAAAGCGCTCGTGTGATACCGGCTTAAGCATATGTTGTATCCTATTACTAATTGGAATGATGAACACAAAAGAGATGAGAGAGAGAGAGAGAGAGAGAGAGAGAGAGAGAGAGAGAGAGAGAGAGAGAGAGAGAGAGAGAGAGGAGTTTGAGAGAGAGAGAGAGAGAGAGAGAGAGAGAGAGAGAGAGAGAGAGAGAGAGAGAGAGAGAGAGAGAGAGAGAGAGAGAGAGAGAGAGAGAGAGAGAGAGGCAATTTGAAACATGCTCAAACTTTCGAACTGCTAACTAATCATGTAAACCAGGAATGATGCCAGACCAGTGTTAAGGATAAATGTTGGGTGAAAAAGCGCTCGTGTGATACCGGCTTAAGGGGAGGTTTTTAGAGTGTTTCCTAGACTTCCATCAAGCTTGAAATTACACCCCCTTGACCTCCTTTCAAAATAAATTTGTAAATTTTTCGGTAGCAAAATTTCCCGGCCGAAGGCCGGTTCCTCTTAAATTACAGGCTCGCTATCGCTCGCCAGGAAAAAATCGACACCTAAATGGCACGAAAGGTCTTACAAGTTACATAAATGGGGCAAAAGTTCTTAAAAATGCCAAACTAATGCGAAACTAGTGGCGAACGTCTTAAAATCACAAAAGCAATGGGGCTAAACATGAGGGAGAAAGGGGTAAATACAAAAATCCCTCAAGTAGAAATCTCCCCTTAAGATGGATATACGGTGGAAGTTCACTGACACAAGATAATACGATAAGTACGACCACAATGGGGTTAAAAAGCAAATATAAGTACGGCAAAACAAGACCCCCTTCGAAATACATTTGTAAAAAAAAAAAAAATCGGCAGAAAGCTTGCCAGTCGAAGGCAGTTCCCATTAAATTTCCGGCTTGCTATCACTCGCCAGGAAAAATCGACACCTAAATGGCAAGAAAGATACAAATATTGACAATAAATTGGGGCGAAAGATCTTAAAATCGCCAAACTAATGAGGCGAACGTCTTAAAATCTCAACATTAACGGGGCTAAACATGAGGAGAGAGGGGAAAAAAAAAAAAAAAAAAAAAAAAAAAAAAAAAACTCTCCTATAAAAAGTCCTGCAAACAGACCGATAGATAACAATACCCCGCCAGATTGTACCCCCCACCCTCGTTGCGGAGTATATATAGCCAAGCACAGGGCAGTAATATAATGCAGACCACCCACGATAACCTCTAATATAATACACAGCAGAAGCCATAACAAATCATTGAAGGGGGGTGACTTTCTTGTTGTCTCTCCTCTCTTTCTCTGGCTTGTATCCATTCAGCCCCATTTAGCCAACTGTTTTAAGACGTTTATCCCCATCCAGGTGTCGATTTCTTCCTGGCGAGCGATAGCCAGCCAGCATTGTATGGAGAAACCCGGCTTCGCCGGAGACATTTTTCTTCGAAAAATGTACAAATTTAGCTTGCTGATTTTGGCCCTATCACTCTTTCAACTCTGGGGGAGGCACTCGCTACAGGCAGTTCTGCCTTTTGTCTCCCTCACTCACATAGGAAAAAAAAAAAAAAAAAAAAAAAAAAATGCCGATCACACACTATCATAATCTGTTTAAAAGCTCGTGGACAAGGCCCCGGGTGAGAGAGAAGGAGTTGACCTGTGACCCACCAGCACCAGTGACCTAAGACCTCCTCTTTGAATCCCAAGCCGCCTCTATGTAAGTAGATAGAATAATGCAAACATACGAGATGTAGAAGATAATTTAAGGGGAGGTATTTAGTTTGTTCCCTAGACCTCCATCAAGCTTAAAATTACACCCCCTTGAGTCCCTTTCAAGATAAATTTGTACATTTTTCGGTAGAAAAATTTCCCGGCCAAAGGCCGGTTCCTCTTAAATTACAGGCTCGCTATCGCTCGCCAGGATAAAATCGACACCTGAATTGCACGAAAGGTCTTAATATGGGGTGAAAGTTCTTAAAATCGCTAAACTAATGGGGCAAACGTTTTATAATATCAAAAGCAATGGGGCTAAACATGAGGAAGAAAGGGGTCAAGAATAAAATCCCTCAAGTGGAGATCTCCCCTTAAGACAATCCTCAGGCCGTTAACCCCTTCTGTACCGGCGATGTCTTTTTCATTTTATTCTTGCTATTTTTTGACGTTTATGGGCAGTTTAGGAAGGACCTATGGTAGTAAAAAGGGTTAAGGGAGATAGTTCGAAGCCTGTTAATAGCTGTAGGCCCTTTTTAAAGTGAATAATATTGTCTAATAGTAGCCAGCATATAACTGAAAAGACGTCGCCGGTACAGAAGGGGTTAAATGTATACAGACCAATGACACTAATAAAGTAAAGCAGATCACAGACTACTAAAGATCTAATAATGCAAACGACAAGCCCCCCCCCAACAAAAAATAAAGAAACATAACATGAACCATGAATGTTAATCAATGCTTTAATAAGAATACTACCACCACCACCACCACCACCACCACTACCACCACCACCACCACCACCACCACTACCTACTACTACTACTAATAATGTGGTGATGGGCTGGTCTATCAGAGTGAGAGCTGAGCGATCTCTGCCATACCCATAGCTTACTCTGACTGTTCCTTTTACTTATATATCTTCTAGATCTCAAGTGACGGCGTCTTTTCCGTGGATCGACCTCCCTACTGCCAACCTAAAAGTTGGCATATTGGGAGCCAAAGCGTCACATTTTTCCCTTGCCCCTCAACTTTCCCTTCATAATTGCTGTGGGGCACAGGGCCTTGGGTGGGGCTTTGGTTTCCCGGGCGTTTCCGCGCCCTCCTCAGCTCCCTGCCTTAGAGTGGCTTCGGTCACCTGGGTTTTGTTTGTGGTAAGCAGGGAGGGTTTTGTGGGGGCGCTCTATGGCCTTGGCCTTGCTCGGGACCTTCGGGCTGTTCGGCCAGGCAGCCTGGGGAACAACAACAACAACAACAACAACAACAACAACAACAACAACAACAACAACTACTACTACTACTACTACTACTACTACTACTAATAATAATAATAATAATAATAATAATAATAACAATAATAGTATAAACTGAATCAACACACCCCACAAGCCACAAAAGCTAATATAATGCAGTCCTCGAGTCATAAAAGCTAATTTAATACAGCCCTCATGTCATAACAAAATTAATATAATGCCATATTTAAGCCAGTGGACAAGAACCAGGGTGAGAGAGAAGGAGTTGACCCATGTGACCCAGAAGCACCAGTGACCTGTGACCTTACCTTTGAGTCCCAAGCCGCTCCGGTATAAGTAGATGAAGGGATGGGGACGGGTCGGCCAGGCTGTCGCTATAAAAACGGTGATCTATATTGCAACCAAAGATGATAAACGTAGCAATGTCTCCACCCTGATTGTGAAAGCTATTGCAACAGGAAATGATACACGGACAAACTTCAAGCTCGGATTGTGACCTCCATTGAAACAGCGAATGATACAAATAAAACTGCTTACACCCAAATTGTGAGCTCGATTGAACCTAACAGTGATACACATTCATATTTGTTTTCACCAACCCAACAATTAATTTACAAATAAACCTAAATAATGACATCAATGCAAGTAATGAATACATGTCGTACTCAAAGGACTCGAACCTAGGATACTCACACCGAACAAATACCATCTACCAAACCAGGTATGAAAGCTCTTAACGATGATGTAACTCTCTGGCTACCATGAGACGATTTTCTCTAACTTATCATTTTCCATTTGGACTCAAAGGGGGTAAATGCGATCTCAAATATTCCTCTGAATAACACAGGTCCTTCTTAAACTGCATACTGACAGATACTAATGCAGCATACAGCGAGCACAACGTAATGACAGCGGCGACACGACTTATTTGGCCAACTGTACATCTGGACATGACATTTCTACAAAATAAATGGTTGAAAAAATGGTGCAACGTCTAGACAAAACACTCTGACAGCTCCCATTGTCTTATAATCTGCTGACTGAAAGTAAAGGGACTTTTTGCCTGACCCCCTTCTCCCTCATGTTTAACCCCATTAGCTTTGAGATTTTAAGATGGTTGCCCCATTAATTTGGCGACTTGAAGCCCTATCGCCCCATTTATTTGTCAATATTAATATCTGTCATGCCATTTAGTTGTTATTATTATTTATTTTTTTGTTTTTCTGGCGTGCGATAGCAAGCCTGTAATGTAGGTGGAACCGGCCTTGGGTTGGGACATTTTTCTACCGAAAAATACCCCCCACCCCCTCCTAAAAGAAGGGATGAAAGGTGTAATTACCTTATTTATAATACTATGCCCCTGTAATGGTATATTGGTGGTAATTTACCTATCTAATATACCGAGACAATGGTAATTGATTCATATGTGAATTTGATATCCTTGATATTTATAGCACACAGCGAGCAAAACGTAATGACAGCGGCGACACAACTTATTTAGCCAACCGTACTTCACTACATAATAATTATACTAGATTAATTGTTAGCAGGTGATAAGGTGTGTACGAGGTCATTGTAAGCAGGTAAGGAGACAAAGACCTACCTAACTCCCTCCCTCTCTCTCTGTCTGTCTGTCTGTCTGTCTGTCTATCTGCCTGTCTGTGTGTCTTTCTGTCTGTCTGTCTGTCTGTCTGTCTGTCTGTCTGTCTGCCTGTCTGTCTATCTGCCTGCCTGTCTGTCTGTCTGTCTGCCTGTCTGTCTGTCTGTCTGTATGTCTGTCTGCCTGCCTGTCTATCTGTATGTCTGTATGTCTGTCTGTCTGTATGTCTGTCTGTCTGTCTGTCTGTCTGCCTCTCTCTCTCCCTCTGTGGCCTTGACGTGTGGAGGGTGACATTAATGTAGAGATGCCTGACATACATTCCCCCCCCCCCCAACCCCCGGTGGGAGGCCATGAATAAGGCATACCGGGGAGTGAAATGGTCCGCTTCCGAGAGAGAGAGAGAGAGAGAGAGAGAGAGAGAGAGAGAGAGAGAGAGAGAGAGAGAGAGAGAAATAGAAGAAGAGAGAGAGAGAGAGAGAGAGAGAGAGAGAGAGAGAAAGAGAGAGAGAGTGAGTTTGTGTTTTATACTTTTTCGCAAGTTCCTTGATATCTTGCGGTTTTTGTTGTTGTAATTTCTTCCCCATCTATTTCTTCCCCATCTATTTCTTCCCCATCTATTTCTTCCCCATCTATTTCTTCCCCATCTATTTCTTCCCCAACTATTTCTTCCCCATCTATTTCTTCCCCATCTATTTCTTCCCCATCTATTTCTTCCCCATCTATTTCTTCCCCATCTATTTCTTCCCCATCTATTTCTTCCCCATCTATTTCTTCCCCATCTATTCATTGTTATTTTCCTTGCTTTGTTGTGTTTTATAATTTTCGGTTGTGATGTCAGAAGCAAATATTTGTGACCTAAGGGGAGATTTCCACTTGAGGGATTTTTTTCTGTACCCCTTTCTCCCTCATGTTTAGCCCCATTGCTTTTAAGATTTTAAGACGTTCACCCCATTAGTTTGGCGATTTTAAGAACTTTCACCCCATTTATGTCACTTTTAAAACCTTTCGTCCCATTTAGGTGTCGATTTTTTCCTGGCGAGCGATAGCGAGCCTGTAATTTAAGAGGAACCGGCCTTGGGCCGGTAAATTTTTCTACCGAAAAATGTACAAATTTATCTTGAAAGGGGGTCAAGGGGGTGTAATTTCAAGCTTGATGGAAGTCTAGGAAACACACTAAAAACCTGCCCTTAAGGGGAGGTATTTAGTTTGTTCCCTAGACCTCCATCAAGCTTAAAATTACACCCCCTTGAGTCCCTTTCAAGATAAATTTGTACATTTTTCGGTAGAAAAATTTCCCGGCCGAAGGCCGGCTCCTCTTAAATTACAGGCACGCTATCGCTCGCCAGGATAAAATCGACACCTGAATTGCACAAAAGGTCTTACTATGGGGTGACAGTTCTTAAAATCGATAAACTAATGGGGCAAACGTTTTATAATATCAAAAGCAATGGGGCTAAACATGAGGGAGAAAGGGGTCAAGAAAACAATCCCTCAAGTGGAGACCTGCCCTTAAGTTCTCTGCACTGTAACAATGGTATGTTCATATGTAAGAAATGCTCTTTTCTTAATAAGGGTTCCAATAGTTTATGTTGTAATAATAATAAATAAACCGATTTATATTGTTTATGAGTATAATTTGTCTTTACTACCCGTGTTCAACTCTTAAGCCCGTATCACACGAGAGCTATTATAGTCAACATTCGATGATCAACATTTTTCTAGCAACATTTCTGGACTATTTTGCCCTGGTATCGGACACTAGACTGACGATAGATGAATTTAGGTGACAGAAATTATATACATGTTTACCTACCAAGCTGCCAGACCAGTGTTGAGGATAAATGTTGAGGGGAAATGTGCTCGTGTGATACCGGCTTTACAGCGAGCGTACTGTAAGGCGGTCAAGTGTGAGGTCCGAATGCTTGAATTACCCACCTTGTTACAATCTCATCAGACTCACAGATTAAATCACCCGAGTCTTTTGCCTAAGGTCAACCGCGAACAAAAATACTACAAAATTTCTTTAAAAAAAAAACAAAAAAAAAACAAACAAGTGAAAAATTATAAATAAAATAAATACATAAATAAATAAATAAATAAAAACAAATATATATACTGTTAAAATACAATTAAAATATTCCCTATCATAACTGAATACAGAGAGAGAGAGAGCATAGAGTTTTATTCAGGTCGTTTTATCGGTCATTCACCAATGAACCTACGGACAAAACAAATTATTTCACATCAATAACGCTTTAAGGGGGAAGAACTCGGCTTTTCTGGACCCCCTTCTTCCTCATGTTTAGCAAAATAGTTTTGAGATTTTAAGACGTTCAATCCGTTAGTTTGGCGATTTTGAGACCTTTCACCTCATTTATTTGTCACTATTAACACCTGTCATGCCATTTAGGTGTCGATTTTTTCCTGCCGAGCGATAGCGAGTCTGTAATTTTAGAAGGAACCGGCCTTCGGCCGGGACATTCGTTTACCGAAAAATGTACACATATATCTTGAAAGGGGGTCTAGGGGGTATTGTGTTTAAGCTTGATGGAGGTCTAGCTAGGAAAAAAAAAAAAAAAAAAAAAGGGAGAAAAATTAGAAAAAAAAGCACTACCCCCTTAAAGGTCAATATCTTGTAGCTAACATTATACAGTTTTATACAACATAGAAAGGATCTTTAGAGATGAAAGGGGGTTTGGTGTACATTCGATCTCCATTAACGCAAGTCTTCACCACCCACAGCACCTTCCGAAACTTAATAAAAATCGTCCACTAGAATCAATAAATATAATGCTAGACTGCGGCCTGGTGTACTGAAAGGCTTATGGGGAGATGGTCGGTTTTTCGGGACACCCTTCTCCCTCATTCTTAGCCCCATTAGTTTGGCGATTTTACGACTGTTCGTCCCTTTTCTGTGTCAATATTAAGACTTCGTGTGACTTAGGTGTCGATTTTTTCCTGGAGAGCGATAGCGAGCCTGTAATTTAGGAGGAACCGGCCTTCGGCCGGCACATTTTCTACCGAAAAATGTACAAATATATCTTGAAAGGGAATCCCGGGGTTGTTTTTTAAGTTTGATGAAGGTCTAGGGAGAAAACTAGAAAATTAATAAATAAATGAACAAAAGGTGAACCATCCCCCCTTAAAGCCGGTATCACACGAGCGCTTTTTCCCACAACATTTATCCTCAACACTGGTCTGGCAGCTTATGAGGTTAACATTTAAAATATTTGGGTCACTTAAATTCATCTACCAGCAGTCTAGTTTCCGATACCAGTGCATAATATCCCATAAATGTTACCAGAAAAATGTTGATGATCAAATGTTGACTATAAAAGCTCTCGTGTGATACCGGCTTAAGCAGTATTTGTGAAGGTGGTAGATAATTATCACCCATATACTATAAAACATGTTAACTAATGGAATGTAAATCCATACAAATGTACTTGTCTATCAAAAATATTTGTTCCTGACCATAGTCCGTTCAATCTAGGTTGGGTAGAAATCGTAACCTCTAACCTCAGTAACTCAAAAAGGGCTAGAGCAAATGAGCCGTCAATTTATACCCATATTCCCTGGCCAAGTCTTCCTATTTGGTAGAAATATTAGCTCGATTACTCTAGTCCTTCTTGAGTTATGAGAGGTTAGGGGTTACGATCTCTGCCCAACCTAGAATGAACGGACTATAGTGTTATCGATAGGAGTTAGTGGCTCTCTAATGCTATACTGCAGATTTTTCATATACAGTAAGAAGAAATTTAATAATATGATTAGACCACTGGATCCTGCTTTGGAATACTGGCCTCTCTCTCTCTCTCTCTCTCTCTCTCTCTCTCTCTCTCTCTCTCTCTCTGGAATACTGCGTTCAATCCTGGTGCCCTTATTACCAAGAAGATATAAACAAGCTAGAACGAGTTCAACGTAGAGTTACCAAAATGATACCTAGCCTAAAGAACAAACCATACGAAGAGCGTCTTAGAGAATTAAATCTATTTCCTTTAACCCAGCGCAGATTAAGAGGTGACTTAATTCAAGTGTTCAAAATCATCAAAGGCATCGGCAATATGAACTGTAGTAAGTACTTCACTATCGACCAATCTAATTACACGCGGGGAAACGGTTGCAAAATTATTGGTAAATCTTTTAACTCACACGAATCTAAGAATTTCTTCTTCAATATAGTTGTCAACTTGTGGAATGGGCTTCCCCGAGACGTTGTAGACTGCAGCACCGTTGATTCATTTAAACTCCGCCTAGACAAATTTCTCGCATCAAACCCGCGACTGATTGCGTTTGTAAATAAATATCTTTATTTTATCCCCCCCTCAGTTACTAACCCATCTGTCCCCTACTAACTTCCTAATCCTGCCACGGACATTAGTTTCAGGGCAGTAGTTCCCTTTCCAATGTTCCCTTACCCACTCTAAACCACTGTTTGGACACTTGATCCTCAGTGTTTTGGAGGACAAGCAGCCTAGAAGGGTCACTAGAACTGTTGTTGCTTGATTTCCTTTGTACTCTCTCTCTCTCTCTCTCTCTCTCTCTCTCTCTCTCTCTCTCTCTCTCTCTCTCTCTCTCTCTCTCTCTCTTTTCTCACCCTGATATAAAGTCCGGGTCCTCTCGTATATATCCCCTTGCCCCCCGTGTGTGATAATGGCCGAGGAGAGTAATGCACCAGCGATCGTCCTGCATCACTGTCTTACGGTGAGAGAGAGTTACACAGAGCTACACAGATACTCAGACCACACAGACCTTGCGGTCCCAACTAGGTGGTCCAGAGAGAGAGAGAGAGAGAGAGAGAGAGAGAGAGAGAGAGAGAGAGAGAGAGAGAGAGAGAGAGAGTAATAATAATAAAATTTGTATTTCCACTAAAAAGGTTATTCTGCTCATGAGAGAGAGAGAGAGAGAGAGAGAGAGAGAGAGAGAGAGAGAGAGAGAGAGAGAGAGTAATAATAATAAAATTTGTATTTCCACTAAAAAGAGGTTATTCTGCTCGAGAGAGAGAGAGAGAGAGAGAGAGAGAGAGAGATAGAGAGAGAGAGAGAGAGAGAGGTGGAGAGGGGGGGGGGGGAGATCTTGATATAATTAAACAATTCATAGCCGATGTTGTGGTGAATCATTCGAACAATTTACCAGGAGATATATAGTTAAACATAATACAAATTGGCGGGCCCCGAAAGGGGTTGAAATAGGGGAGCTATCCCCCCGCCAAAGGCGGCTTTCTAAGGCCTTTCCTAGCTGATGCTGAGAGGATTGGGTTCTAGTCATGTGGTGATGGGCTGGTCTATCCGAGTGAGAACTGGGCGATCTCTGCCATACCCATAGCTTACTCTGACTGTTCCTTTTACTTATATATTTTCTAGATCTCAAGTGACGGCGTCTCTTCCGTGGATTGACCTCCCAATTTACCAAGATTGGAAGTCAAAGCGTCACATTTTTCCTTTGCCCCTCAACTTTCTCTTCATAATTGCTGACGGGCACAGGGCCCTGGCTGGGGCTTTGGTTTCCCGGGCGTTTCCGCACCCTCCTCAGCTCCCCGCCATGCAGTGGCTTCGGTCACCCGGGCTTTATTGTGGTCGGCAGGGAGGGTTCTGTGGGGGCGGTCGGTTATGGCCTTGGCTTTGCTCGGGGCCTTGGGGCTGTTCGGCCAGGCTGCTTGGGGAACAACAACAACAACATAATACAATAATAAATAACTTGCATTTGAAACTATATTTTACATAGACTATGCCTTAAGGGGAGGTTTCTAGTTTGTTTCCTACTCTTCCAGCAATCTTAAAATTTCACCCCCTTGACCCCCTTTTAAGATAAACTTGTTCATTTTTCGGTAGAAAAATGTCCCGGCCGAAGGCCGGTTCCTCTTAAATTACAGGCTCGCTATCGCTCGCCAGGAAAAAATCAACACCTAAATGGCACGAACAATTTTAAAATTGACAGAAATGGGGCGAGAGTTCTTAAAATCGCCAAACTAATGGGGAGAACGTCTTATAATATCAAAAGCAATGGGGCTAACCATGAGGGAGCAAGGGGTCAAGAAAAAAATCCCTCAAGTGGAAATCTCCCCTCAACATAATAGATTTATCATAATGTTAAACACTTCTGTGCCACCTTAGAGTTTGAAGCCCAAATATCGTAAATCTCACTCTTTTAACCCTTTCAAGCTCCAATACGCGTTTCTGTTCTGTTTTCTGGCTACTATTAGACGATTTTATTCAGATTAGTAACGGTATACGGAAGTCAGAGGGTTAATTGAGATAGTATTTACCCTTTTAATACCCACAGAGCCTTCCTAAGCTGCATAAAATCGTCTAAAGATAGCCATAATAGACTGCTAAAACGCGTCAGAGCTTCAAGGGGTTAAGCACCTGCACTCCATTTTAACTGTTAAAAAATCCGACCCTCCCCCTTAAAATACTAACGTACTCTCCCTTGTAACTCCCTGCCG
>CM064577.1:16998026-17000526 GCA_032716605.1 Paralithodes platypus | reverse complement strand
GCACACACATTGTGTCTTGAACACACACACACACACACACACACACACACACACACACATTGTAAACAGGTATGTGCCAAGACAAGGAAATAAGACTGAACAGATAAAAGACTGGTTTAATGATAAATGTAGAATAGCTAGGGATAAGAGAAATAAGGCATGGAACATAGGCAGAAGAAGGAGAAATGAACAGACCTGGAATACATATAGGAAGCGAAGGAACGAGTATGGCAGAATTAGGAAACAGGAAGCAAGAAATTATGAAAAAAACATTGTGGAAAAATGTGTAAGTGATCCCAAATTGTTCTACAGGTATGTAAATAGCAAAATGAAGGTTAAGGACAAAATAATGAAGCTGAGGGAAGGAGACAATATTTATGAGGGTGATGAGAAGATATGTGAGGTTATGAATAATATATTACATTCAGTTTATGCTATGGACGAACAATTTTTAGAACCAGAGATTATATACCAAAATGATGAAAAATTGGGGGATATTATCTTTCAACCAGAGGAACTACTAGAACTTATGAAGGGACTAGATGTGAGAAAATCTATGGGCCCAGACAATATAGCAGGATGGATTCTAAAAGAATGTGCGGAGGAATTGGTAAAACCTTTATATGCAATAATTAAGTACTCTATTGAAGTTGGAAAATTACCACTAGACTGGAAAAGGGCTAATGTTGTACCAATCTACAAAGGTGGGAGTAGGGAGCAGCCGCTAAACTATAGACCAGTGTCACTGACAAGTGTTGTTTGTAAAATGTGTGAGAAGATTATTAAGAAAAGATGGATAAAGTACTTGGAAGAAAATAATTTACTTACTGTAAGACAATTTGGATTCAGAGAGGGAAAATCATGTGTTACTAATTTGCTGAGCTTTTATGATAGGATGATAGATATACTACAAGAGAGAGAAGGATGGGCGGACTGTGTGTATCTTGATATAAAGAAGGCCTTTGACAGAGTTCCTCATAGTAGACTTAGATGGAAGTTGAAGAAGTTTGGAGGGGTTCAGGGTAATTTGTTGAAGTGGATGGAGGACTATCTCTCGGGAAGACAGATGAGAACCATGATAAGAGACAGCTTATCAACATGGAGGGATGTTACAAGCGGAGTTCCACAGGGATCAGTGTTGGCCCCAATTATGTTTCTGGTCTATATAAATGACATGCCAGAGGAAATAAATGCATACATGAATATGTTTGCTGACGATGCAAAAATTATGAAACATATAGTGGACGAAAACAGTTGTAGAGAGCTACAGAGTGATCTGGATAAGATAGACCGATGGAGCAAGATATGGAAATTAGATTTTAACAAAGATAAATGTCATGTGATGGAAGGGGGTGTGAGTAAAAGAAGACCTCATTGGGAATATAAACTAGGAGAATGCACGATTAACCCCTCAGAGAAAGAAAAGGACTTGGGCATTATAATACAGGGAGATCTTTCACCCGAGAGCCATATTAACAAAATTGTGGGAGAAGCTTATGGCCTGTTGAATAAAGTAAAAATAGCATTCAACTATTTGAATGAAGAGATGCTAGTAAATATAATAAAATCAATGGTGAGACCTAAATTGGAATATGCGGCAGTGGTGTGGGCACCCCATCTTAAAAAATATATAATTAAGTTGGAGAAAGTACAGAGAGCTGCAACGAAGATGATTCCAGAACTAAGAAAACTGACATATGAAGAGAGATTAGAAAGATTGAATTTGCCAATTCTAAGTGAGAGAAGAGAAAGAGGGCATATGATTATGATGTATAAATGTGTTAGGGGATTGGAAAGGATAGACAAGGAGGACTTTATCGAGGGAGATAAAGGGAGGACTAGAGGACATAGTTGCAAGTTAAAGAAAGGCAGATGTAAAGGAGATGTGAGGAAATTCAGCTTTCCATATAGAAGTATTAATATGTGGAATCAGTTGGATGATGAAGTGGTGGGTGCGGGGAATATCCAAATTTTTAAAGCCAAATTAGATAACAGAATCTTTGGAGGCGGGACAATACGAGCCTAAAAACTCAAATCCTGTATACTACAATTAGGTGAGTACAATTAGGTGAGTACACACACACAATGCGTATCGGTGGCCAGGCAGTGCGTTACATATAATGCTATCAGTCTTACACTCCACCCCCACGACCCCCCCCCCCCCCTCCCCCTCTACCCCACCCCTCCCCTCTTACCGACAACAACATAATTATATCCTCCCTCTTTATCCCACCCATTCTCCCTTCTCCAAGTTTCACACTTCCCCGGTCATGCAGTAATATTTACACCTCCTTCCACCTACCGCCAGACCAGTACATTTATCTCACATAAGGAATCACATGAGTCATTATTTCGACAACGTCTTTCATTCAGGAAGTTTCGTCTACCTGCTTCTGAAGTGGTGGTACTGTAAGACTTCAGCCGCCCAATATATATATATATATATATATATATATATATATATATATATATATATATATATATATATATATATATAATC
>CM064577.1:16935526-16993026 GCA_032716605.1 Paralithodes platypus | reverse complement strand
AATAAAGCTACCAAGATGAACACGGTCGTTGCCCTTATCCTCCTGTTTCTCTTAAAAATACGGTACCCTAGCGGCCAACCCACCACTACCACTGTTCTAAATATATATATATATATATATATATATATGTATTTATGTATATATATATACAGCATATATATATATATATATATATATATATATATATATATATATATATATATATATATATATATATATATATATACATTATATATATTATATATATTTATTTATATATTTATACTCTTGAAGTGATTCCAGTTATTTCTCGCCCTGCCAAACGCGAGTCATGAATGTTTAGTATATCTCACAAACACACGTTAGTTACTAAATGCTTCTATACTCTCAGCCGGGCTCGAACCCCGGACAGTCGGGTCGACTGTTCATGCTTAAATCAACGACACCACGGCGTGATAAAGAATAGCTAACCTTTTCCTATGAGGGATCGCTTGGACTGTTGTTGCTTGCTTGTCTTTATATCAAACAGAAATCCTACCTGGAGAAGGATAGCTATCCTTATCACGCCGTGGTGTTGAGGGTTCCAGAACCAAGTTAATCATTTCAGTTTGACTATTATTAGACGATTTTATGTAGTTTAGGAAGGAACTCTTGGCATCAAAGGGGTACACACTATCCCACCTGACCCTCTAACTCGCTCAGGTCCTTCCAAACCTTACTACAATCGTCTAATTACTAAAATGAAAAGAAGAACGCGTCACCGTATTCTAAAAGGGTTAAGAGGGGTCACCCGTTTTTTTTTTTTTTTATCTTTCTCTCCTTTTCTCTCTTTCCTTGGTTTGTATCCATTCGGGCCCTTTCAGCCAACTGTTTTAAGACGTTTATCCCCATCCAGGTGTCGATTTCTTCCTGGCGAGCGATAGAGCGAGCCAGCATTGTATGATGAAATCCGGCTTCACCGGAGACATTTTTCTATCGAAAAATGTTAAAATCTAGCTTGCTGTCAAAACAAAAATATATATATGCTGGCTCGCTACCGCTCGCCAGGAAAATATTGACACTTGGATGGGGGTAAACGTCTTAATACAGTAGGCTGAATGAGTCCAAATAGATACAAGCCAAAGAGAGAGGGAGAGAAAGAGAAAGACAATACTTGGGCTAGGACTGAAGGCCAGGTAGGGACAAGGACAGTTAGGCTGGGAGGAATCTGGTCCTTGGGTGGGGTGGGGGGGGGGGGAGGGGGGAGCCTACAAAAGACACACCCTATAGTAACTAATATATTTTGAAAGGGTTAAGGGGGTAGTGCTTCGTTTTTGTTCCATATATGTATGCATTATTATTTTTAATAATTTTAGTTTCCTCCCTAGACCTACATCTAGCTTATAAAATATCCTCAAAATCCCCCTTCTAGATAAATTTGTACATTTTTCGGTAGCAAAATTACCCCGGCCAAAGGCCGGTTCCTCCTATATTACAGGCTCGCTATCGCTCACCTGGAAAACATCGACTCCTAGATGGCACAAAAGGTCTTAATACTCACAAAGAAATGGAGTAAAGATATCTTAAAATCGCCAAACTAATGGAATGAATGTCTTAAAATCTCAAAACGAATGAGGCTAAGCATGAGGGAGAAAGGGCT
This sequence comes from Paralithodes platypus, assembly GCA_032716605.1. Taxonomy (NCBI): domain Eukaryota; kingdom Metazoa; phylum Arthropoda; class Malacostraca; order Decapoda; family Lithodidae; genus Paralithodes; species Paralithodes platypus. The sequence continues at coordinate 16,991,408 of CM064577.1, read as the reverse complement.
GAAGGCCAGGTAGGGAAAAGGACAGACAGTTAGGCTGGTGGGCCGAGCATCTTAAAATTTGAAAACTAAGGAGGTTAAACATGAGGGAGAAGGGGTTCCGGAAAAAACCCTGAGATGGAAAGGATTATGGGTACAACATATATGATTTATTATGTTTTTAACACCAACCAACTTCACTTCTAAACTCAAGTAATGAAATCAACAAATACATGTGGCACTCCGAGGACTCGAACCTAGGATACTCACATCGAAATTCCGCGCACTATGCATTACGCTATCCAAGACAAATTAACGACTAAAAGGGGTACCAATGCCAAAAAAGAAAAGCGAAAGCAAAAACTACAACACATAAATAAATAAATTAAAAAAAAACATGGACAAGATCAACAAGACTCTGAAATCCGAAAGAGAAAGTCATATGGATAGAATAGTAAAAAGAGAGATAGTAAAAAATATATGAATCGGTTTGGAATGTGACCAGGGTGGGCGTGTGTTGTTGATAGCGAGGGTGTGGGCGGGGTACGGTGTGGGTGGGGTGGGGTAGGGGGTGGGTGGGTGGGCTAGGGTGTGGACGGGGTGGGTGGGTGGGGTAGGGTGTGGATGGGGTGAGTGGGGGTGGGGGTGGTGGTTGGGTGGGGTAGGGTGTGGACGGGGTGAGTGGGGGTGGGGGTGGTGGTTTGGGTTGGGTAGGGTTGGGTAGGGTGTGGACGGGGTGGGTGGTGGTAGGGTGGGTGGGTGTGTTGGGGTGGGTTGGTCTAGTTTTTGTGGGTGGTGGCTCAAGGACGAATGGGCGGGGCTGGGGGGTAGGGGGGGGGGGGTACGCCTAGGGGTGGAGAGAGGTGTAGCAGAGACCCTACGTTAGAACCTTTTGAGAATCATGACGCCTTTATGGCCGTTTCTTCTGGCCAGGATTTAGGCAGTTTCACACAGCTTAGGATGGATCTGTGGGAATTATATGGGTAATGGCTATCTCCATTAACCCTTTGAATTCCATATATCTTTACTAATATGAATACATTTGTCTAATAACAACACCCCCCCAAAAAAAAAAAATAAATAAAATAAAATAAATAAATAAATAAATTAAAAACTAAAAATACGAAAATACATAAATAACGTAATCGGGTATTCAGAGGGTTAATCAAGATTGGTCAAACTTCGCCATATTGAGCAATTATTCTCCCTTTACACTCGAATGTATACAGGGCATACCTCTAATAATAATTAATTAGTAAATCTGGTACAACATAATTATAGCCTTTAGGTCTCAATAATTCTACCTGATCAAAATTAAGATATCAAACTATTTTATTATATTGTGTGTTCTAATTATTACGACACCAAAATGGCGTTCAAAGAAGAAGATAGCCCCGTTTCTTCTTTATTCTACCTTTTTATAATGTGTACATATTTATTTTATCTATTTATTCATTAATTTATTTACATAATATATTTTCTCCCCAGCTTGATAGTGGGTGGATCTAGGGGTGAATGGGACGGTCTGGGTAGGAACAAAATAAAAAATAAACAGAAAAAGGAGAAAAAACTAGTCTACGGTCGACTGAACAGCCTCTTTATATGGGATAGCAGGGCACCAGGTCAGAATCACCGAACAACATTCCCTTTCAACCTCATCTATCCTCGCCACGCCTAGATTTGTTGTTGTTGTTGTTGTTGTTGTTGTTATTGTTGTTGTTGTGTGTGTGTGTGTGTTTTTATAGTTCGTTCTGGCTTTATACCCCCCCTCCTCTCTCTCTCTCTCACTCTCACATTCATTCTCTCTCTCTCTCTCTAACACACTCTCTCTCTCTCTCTCTCTCTCTCATACACACACGGTATCGATCAAAATAGGAATAGGCGTAAATGACCAGCTTAATTAAATACCTACACGACTAACAATGTTGTGTGTGTGTGTGTGTGTGTGTGTGAGAGAGAGAGAGAGAGAGAGAGAGAGAGAGAGAGAGAGAGAGAGAGAGAGAGAGAGAGAGAGATAAAGACAAAAAATTATAACCACGATCCTTATGCAACGAGGACTCAATTTTTTTCTCACTCCCTTATCCTAATTCCTTCGATAAAAAGTTTTCCTTTGTCAACCTCGCCCACTGGTCAACAAACTCTCTCTCTCTCTCTCTCTCTGATTTTCACCCTCACTCTCACTCTCACACACTCTCTCCCTCTCTCGAACCTTCTTCTGTTCTATCCTTGCCTTCCACTTTTCATTACTTGGGTTTTGTTAGTTAGCCTATCTCTACTAAATTTAAATCCTGGGAACCTCGTTTGGATCGTAAGGTCCGTGTGATCAGTGTATTTATATAAAATATATATAAATACATGTAAATCTCTCTCTCTCTGTCTGTCTCTCTCTCTCTCTCTCTCTCTCTCTCTCCCCAAAACATTTATCTTAAGTATATCTAAATTAAATGCGTATTATATTTACAACAATGCTGTATGTGTAACCCCGGAAATTAGATCGCTTATTACAAACCTAACACTAATACACTTTTGGCAAATGTTCAGCTATCCCTTTGTTGTGAGTTAAAATACCCCAAAGACCCCCCCTTCAAGATAATTTTGTAATTATACAACGTATGATAATGTATTATAGGAGCCTTTAATAAATAACTAATAGTAAAAAGTCTCAGCCTTAGTTATATATAGAAAGATATTTTGTAAATCACCCATGATCAAATGTACAAAAGGCTAAAATATGACTGTGTCTGGTTGTTTTGTTCATTAATAACGTGAATGATTTGAAAACGGCTTTATATTTGAATAAGCTTTCGGAAGGTATTATGTTATGTGAAGAAGACATTCAATGACAATGTACGGAAGGGTTAAATACTCACTGCAAGGCTATTCCGTCCAACAACCCACCTGAAACAAAACATACAGGGTTAGATACTCACTGCAAGGCTATTCCGTCCAACAACCCACCTGAAACAAAACATACAGGGTTAGATACTCACTGCAAGGCTATTCCGTCCAACAACCCACCTGAAACAAAACATACAGGGTTAGATATTGCAAGATAAATGTAATGATATACACACAAGTTAAGGGGGGTGACCCTGTTTTGGTTCTGTCCTTTTCTATCTTTCTCTGGCTTGTATCCATTTGGCCCCATTCAGCCTACTGTTTTAAGACGTTTATCCCCATCCAGGTGTCAATTTCTTACTGGTGAGCGGTAGCGAGCCAGCATATTTTTTATTTTTGTTTGACAGCAGGCTAAATTTGTACATTTTTCGATAGAAAAAATTCTCCGGCGAAGCCGGATTTCTTCATATCATGCTGGCTCGCTATCGCTCGCCAGGAAGAAATCGACACCTAGATGGTGATAAACGTCTTAAAATAGTTGGCTGAATGGGGCCGAATGGATACAAGTCAGAGAAAGAGAGAAAAGGACAGAAATAACAAAAAGCAAGTCACCCCCCTTAAGCTTAAACAAATAGAGTGCAACCATTTTTAAACAGTTGCATGCATGTTGCATTCAATACTACGTAATGGATTAAGATACGTTGGTTCCTACACACGTCTGTGAACACATTATCCAACATAATATAAACAAACGACCGCTTTAGTATTTGTATTTAGAAATAAACAAAATATAATATATAAAAACTAAAGAACAACATGAAAACAACAGTGTAATAAGACTTTAAGTCATTAGAACACCGAGGAATATCATCCTTCCAGTCTCAGAGTTATCACAAAATCTCTAATGAACAAGTCAATCATCATCATCATCATCATCCTCATCCTGGGGACATTGTGGGGGAAAGTGGTCTACCCGGGAGGCCAGTTTTTGTTCGCCCTCGTAACCTTCGTCCCCTACCTCACAAATCCCCCCTTTCCCCTCCCCCATCTCAACTCATCTCCTAGTCTCGTTTCTCGTCCTTCATTCCTACCTCAACTACCCCCATCTCAACTCATCTCCTAGTCTCGTTTCTCGTCCTTCATTCCTACCTCAACTACCCCCATCTCAACTCATCTCCTAGTCTCGTTTCTCGTCCTTCATTCCTACCTCAACTACCCCCATCTCAACTCATCTCCTAGTCTCGTTTCTCGTCCTTCATTCCTACCTCAACTACCCCCATCTCAACTCATCTCCTAGTCTCGTTTCTCGTCCTTCATTCCTACCTCAACTACCCCCATCTCAACTCATCTCCTAGTCTCGTTTCTCGTCCTTCATTCCTACCTCAACTACCCCCATCTCAACTCATCTCCTAGTCTCGTTTCTCGTCCTTCATTCCTACCTCAACTACCCCCATCTCAACTCATCTCCTAGTCTCGTTTCTCGTCCTTCATTCCTACCTCAACTACCCCCATCTCAACTCATCTCCTAGTCTCGTTTCTCGTCCTTCATTCCTACCTCAACTACCCCCATCTCAACTCATCTCCTAGTCTCGTTTCTCGTCCTTCATTCCTACCTCAACTACCCCCATCTCAACTCATCTCCTAGTCTCGTTTCTCGTCCTTCATTCCTACCTCAACTACCCCCATCTCAACTCATCTCCTAGTCTCGTTTCTCGTCCTTCATTCCTACCTCAACTACCCCCATCTCAACTCATCTCCTAGTCTCCATTCTCATCCTTCATTCCTACCTCCAATCTACAGTTCCTATTCTATCCTTTACTCCATTCTCATCCTTCCTTCCTACCTCCACTTCCCCCATCTCAACTCATCTCCTAGTCTCCATCCTCATCCTTCTTTACTACTCCACTCAACTCTTCATATGCTATCCTTTACTCCATCCCATCCTTCCTTCCTAACTCCATTCTACTGTTCCTATTCTATGCTTTAATCCATAATTCTCAGTCTCATACACTACCTAGTCTTCTATCCTCACCAACACATCCTACTGTTCCTGCCATCATCCCATCTGACTCCCTATCCTCAATCCCACCAAACTACTCCATGCTATCCTACTCGAACTCATTTAACCTCCACACCAGCTCCTGTTCTACTAATATAAGCCCTCCCACGAAACCCCCACCTCCCACCCAATCCCTAACTACTGTACATCTGACCCAACTCCATCCAGACTCCATCCACCCTATTTCCCGAAGCATCCCACCTAACATTACCATTTTGGGCTACATTGTAGACACCAGTCGAGCATGTGATAAAGAGATGCTGGAACTCCTGTTTTATTTGTTTAGCTTCCCTCACTGTTTCTGTTTGTGTCTCACCTACACGCAGAGAGTAATCCATCTATCTCTCATAAACACCTTCCCCCTTAACATTATTATCCCTGCCGTTATGTTCTTGTGTTTTCTATCTCTGCAAGCCTCGCTCCTCCTCTTCCATCCCTCCAATCCTTATTTTATTATATATCTTTTTCTATCTCCCTTTACTCCTCCTTCTCCTTCTGTCTGTTCTTCCCTTCCATGCTTGACTGCTCCCCTCCTCCTCCTCCTTCATTGTCTTTATTTGTCTTTCTCTTCTCCTATTCCTCCTCACTCCACTTTTGTCCTCTTTATCCTGATCTTATTCCTCCTCCACACTCCCTCCTTATCTTCTTCTTCCATTTCCTTTTGTTGCCTCAAAACCCTCCTAAAGGTTATTTCACCCTCCTCCTCCTCTACCTCTATTCCTTCTCCTTGTCCTTCCACTTCCCCCTTCTCCCTCACGTCCTCCTAAAACTTTTCTCTTCCACCATCCCTCCTCCACCTCTCTTCTTTCTCCTTTTCTTCCACTTCCTCCTTCTACCTCATGCCCTTCTCAAGCTTCCCTCTCCCACCTCCCCCCACCCCAACCACACACACACTGAGCCCCCCCCCCCCCCAACCACACACACTGAGCCCCCATCATACTTTCCAGTTTTGTCTTCACAGTGACATTTTTCTAACTCGTCCGAACCCCGAAACTAGTTCTGCTCTTAAGGGGAGACTGACCGTTTGTTTGGTCTATTAATAAATGTATTCGTATATTTTTTTAGTTTCTTCCCTAGATCTCCATCAAGCTTAGAAAAACACCCACTAGACCCCCCTTCAAGATAAATTTGTACATTTTTCGGTAGAAAAATTTCCCGGCCGAAGGCCGGTTCCTCTTAAAATTGCAGGCTTGCTATCGCTCGCCAGGAAATAATCGATACCTAAATGGCACGAAAGGTCTTAAAATTGACAACGTAAAGGGGCGAAAGATGTTAAAATCGCCAAACTAATGTGCTGAACGTCTTATAATCTCAAAACTAGTGGGGCTAAACATTAGGGAGAAGGGGGTCCAGAAAAACGGTCAGCCTCCCCTTAACAGCCTTAACATCCTGAACATGCTGTGGGTGAACCTTCCGTGTGTGTGTGTGTGTGGGGGGGGGGGGGGGGGGAAGAGGTACGGGGGAAGGGAGAGGTACGGGGGAGCCACTTGTGACAGTAAACCTTCCTTTTGTCTCCTTTATACACATAGGAAAACAAAACAAGGAATTGACTTCCAAATATTTTCCTAATAGCGACTAGATCAACTTGGGAATTGTTTGACTCATATGCATAATTTTGCAATGGGACATGTCACGTGTGTGTGTGTGTGTGTGTGTGTGTGTGTGTGTGTGAGACAGAGAGAGAGAACGAGAGAGGGAGAGGGGGGAGGACTCATCTGCTAACAAACTAGTTCTTGATTTTACGAGTCCCGGCATCTACTTTTTGCGGGTGAATCTTCATTTGGGAGCTTGACTGACTTGCTCGGTTAAAGAGAGAGAGAGAGAGAGAGAGAGAGAGAGAGAGAGAGAGAGAGAGAGAGAGAGAGAGAGAAGAGGCTGGCCATGGCATAAAAGGAGAATGATAGGATGTGAATTGTGAGAAAGAGGAAAATCAGAGTAGGAGATAATCAGAGATCATAGGCATGTGAACAAAAGTAAAACGATAAATTTATATATATATATTGGATATTTTGGTAAGAAAACGTACCCTTTCATCTTGCATATGAGGGAAGAAAGCCACCAGGGGTATATAGCGTAACTCAACTGTATTTTTTTTATTTATTTGTTTGTTACCTCCATTGACGTATATATGTTTTTGTCAAGAACGTCATCGACATTAACTACTCCAGTACGTATCACTGGTAGGATATCTTCTCTTGTACATACTGAAGTGAAAGAGTTATTTAAAGATATATCTGTTCCAAAAGAGGAATCAGAAGGGTAGGAAGGAAAGTAGTGACGAGCAAAAAACAAAATGAAACCAAACATAGAAGCAAGAAGGCAAAGGAGTTGAAATATGCCGCCAAAAGCTAATACAATAAAGTTAAACAGTAGAGAAGACATTAAGGGGAGATTTCCACTTGAGGATTTGTTTCTTTACCCCTTTCTCCCTCATGTTTAGCCCCATTGCTTTTGAGATTTTAAGACGTTCGCCCCATTAGTTTCGCGATTTTAAGAACTTTTACCCCATTTATGTTACTTTTAAGACCTTTCGTCCCATTTAGGTGTCGATTTTTTCCTGGCGAGCGATAGCGAGCCTGTAATTTAAGAGGAACCGGCCTTTGGCCGGGACATTTATCTTGAAAGGGGGTAATGGGGGTGTGATTTCAAGCTTGATGGAAGTCTAGGAAACACACTAAAAACCTCCCCTTAAGATAATCTGCACAGAAAACAAGTGGTGTTAAAGATGAGACGAGTGGGGTTAGCACATACTGTAGGAATATATACGATATAAATTACGTCTTTTTAAGGGAGCCCACCTCGCTTTTTGTTTTGTCTTTCTCTCCCTCTCTCTTTGGCTTGTATCCATTCGGCCCCATTCAGCCTACTGTTTTAAGACGTTTACCCCCATCCAGGTGTCAATATTTTACTGGCGAGCGGTAGCGAGCCACCATATATATATTTTTGTTTTGACAGCAAGCTAAATTTGTAATTTTTCGATAGAAAAATGTCTCCGGCGAAGCCGGATTTCTCCATACAACGCTGGCTCGCTATCGCTCGCCAGGAAGAAATCGACACCTGGATGGGAATAAACGTCTTAAAACAGTTGGCTGAATGGGGCCAAATGGATACAAGCCAGGGAAAGAGAGAAAAGGAGAGAGCGATAACAAAAAGCCGGTGACCCCCCTTAAAAACCTTCTAGCTAAATGTAGATGAGTTTTTGCAGCTTACGAAGGATTTGGGGGTAATTAAAATAATTGATTGGGGTAGTTTGCAACCTTTTCATTGCTAGAGGTTCTTTCAGAGTTGAATACAAACGTCTAGTAGTAGAAATAGTAGAATTAAAAGAACGTCACTCCTACTGAAAGGGTTAACAAATCGAGGTCAGCGCTGGGGTCAACAGAAAGCAAGTAACTGGACCTCAGGATATAAAACTGGGTACTTATTGAAACTACACGAACGGCCGGTGAGATAAAAGAGAGAGAGAGAGAGAGAGGCAGATATAAAAGATAATAACTAGATACATTAAGAAAACAGGAACCAATGACTAACAAATGAAAACAAATATGAAGGAAATAACTAGAAACATTAAGACAAAACAGGAACCAGTGCCTACAAAATGAAAAAAGTCGAAACACATTTTTCGTTTTTCCTTTTTTCACATTCCTTTGATCTCTTATTATCTCCTACTCTGAAAAGGTAGATAGAACAAACAAACAAACAAATATATATATATATATATATATATATATATATATATATACCGGTATATATGTATATATATATATATTATATATATATACAGGTATATATATACAGGTATATATATATATATATATATATATATATATATATATATATATATATATATATATATATATATATATATATATTAAGAAAACAACCAATGCCTAAAAAATGAAATAAAAAGAAAAATTAACAAAGCCAATTTTGTTTAGCAGTATATAATGTAAATGTAAACTTAAGCAGATAATATAATCATATAATAATATAATTAAATATAATAATATAATAACATAATTATGTTTTTTCCACCAAACAACTTCACATCTAAACTCAATTAATGAAATCAACAAATACATGTGGCACTCCAAGGACTCGAACCCAGGATACTCACATCGAAATTCCGCGCACTATGCATTACGCTATCAAGACAGTTATTTATATAATAATATAATATAATATTTAGTATAACCAAACAGTATGAAGAAGAACACAAGACATTAACCCCTTCAGCACGATGACGCAGTTTGCATCATATTCTGGTAACCATTGGACGGTTTTCTTAATCTACCGTCAGGACTGAAAAGGGTAAATACGGGTCTTAATAAGCCCTCTGGATAACATAGGTAATTCTTAAACAGTATGAAGTCTTTTAATTTTCAGATTGTATGACGTTCGGCCCATTAGTTTGGTGTTTTAATACCTTTCACCCAATTTCTTTGTCACTATTAAGACTTTTCGTAAAAGTTAGGTGTCGATTTTTCCCTGGCGAGCTATAGCGAGCCTGGAATATAGCAGTAACCGGCCTTGGGCCGGGACATATGTATATCGAAAATGCACACATTTGTCTTGGCGTGTTATTTAAGCTTGATCGAGGTCTAGGGAGGAAAGTACAAACATAATATCTATATCTATCTATCTATCTATCTATCTATCTATCTATGTGTGTGTTACTCAGTTACTCAGTGTGTGTGTGTGTGTGTGTGTGTGTGTGTGTGTGTGTGTGTGTGTGTGTGTTGAAGGGACCCATGAGAGGTCAAGTCACGGTGGGAGGAAGACACAGGCGGGGTAGTAGAACTGGATCCCTGGCGACACAACCGGGTACTTAAAGAAAACTGGATGAACGACTGCCTGATAACAACACAAAGGGATGTTTTGATCCGCTGATAGGGATATACTAATTACCACTAATTGATGTACACTTGACCCATTGTAGATATCATTAAAGTGATTATTGGCTAAGGCTGAAGATATGCATTTGTAATTATCATGTAACAATATATTGACCGTGATGCAGTATTTTTTATATATATATATATATAAAGACAGACAGAGAAAGAAAGAGAGACGGGGTTAGCAGCAATTAACAACCTATTAAGAAAACAATGTATTTGATTTAAGACAACATATGATACTGGACTCAACCCGACATAGGAGAGGTCTGACGATAACATTCAATACTGGTTTCAACATTGTAAAATTTTAATGGTCTCAACACTATAAAACAAGAGATCCAAACTAGTTGCTTCAATAAACAGGCTTTGTAGAGTACAGTTGACCAAATTAATTCGTATTAATTCCGTGATTGTATGTATGGAAGTAAAATAGTGTTCTACTTAGTGTACAGTCGGCCTAATAAGTGATGGCTCGGCACCAAGTATATTTTGATCAATAATTGGTATCAGCAATATTCAAAACTTGATCTAGTCGTTTCGATGGAGATATACAAACATGATCCTACACTTACCCACCCTATTCAACATCTGACAGACATTCATACAGCACAGAGCAAGGCAAACGTAATGCCAGCTGAGGCATAACTTATTAGTGCAACCGTACAAGAACAATTTGCATATAACAATTAAGCGGTCCGATTAATTGACTACCGTACTGAAGAAATAAATGTCTAACTCAAGCATACTAATTTTCCTTCCATCCATACACTCAAGAAGTGAGTATACATTTTTGTGGTAAACTGTACATATACTGTATAGTGTATACTCTTCATCATTCATAAAGGTCTATCTATCTATCTATCTATCTATCTATCTATCTATCTATCTATCTATCTATATATATTGCCTGACGCCGTGGTCCCCGAACGAAACGCCCCCATGCACCTGTCCCCAGTTAGTCGACGCCCCTCCTCCCAACCAGCACCGCCTTCATCCATATACTTCTTCACTCCATCCTTCCACCTCTCTTTCGGTTTACATCTCCCTCTCTGTCCTTCCACCTCGCTATCATAGTCATTCTCTCGCTTCCCATAGGTTCATGGAAGTAAATTATGTTAATATACAGTATATCGGTGTTCGATGAATGGCTGACTCTCAAACACTAGAACATCAGATATAACCTCCATTACTTTACCATCCTAACAGCTAAATATAATGTGTACATATGTGTGACGTTTACTACCGTTAAGCGGAGGCAGGCCGTTTTTCTGGACCCCATTCTCCCTCATGTATAGACCCACTAGTTTTGAGATTATAAGACGTTCGGCCCATTAGTTTGGCGATTTTAACACCTTTCGCCCCATTTTGTTGTCAATTTTAAGACCTTTCGTGCCATTTAGGTGTCGATTATTTCCTGACGAGCGATAACGAGCCTGCAATTTTAAGAGGAACCGGCCTTCGGCAGGGAAATTTTCTACCGAGAAATGTACAAATTTATCTTGAAGGGGGTGTTTTTCTAAGCTTGATGGAGGTCTAGGGAGGAAACTAAAACAAATATATGAATAAATGAATTAATAGACCAAACAAACGGCCAGTCTCCCCTTATGAATATCCCTACCTGTCTCTCCTTCACATAATTGAAACTAATAGGTAACCCTTTTTTTTTTTTAAAGACCTCCGTCTACGTATTGTGAAAAACCTGTTATCCTCCGGCAAATTGTGGGGTTGAGTGAGTGAAGGGGGGGACAGAGAATGAAGGAGGATACATGTTTTTCATAATACGTGTTGCTAGCCCCAAACGCGCGAGCAACTGTGGCTTTCAACCATCCGACACATCCCCTTTTATTTATGTGCATCACACATCAAGGTAACCCTTGAATCTGTCATTGTACATTCATCATCAGAGGAGGTACCGGTGGTCTAATTATAGATTAGTGGGGCTTATTAGATAAAATGAGATCATGAAGGGGAGGTCTCCACTTGAGGGCATTTTTTCCTTGACCCCTTTCTCCCTCATGGTTAGCCCCATTACTTTTGAGATTTATGACGTTTGCCCCATTAGTTTGGTGATTTTAAGAATTTCCGCGCCATTCTGTCAATTTTAAGACCTTTTGTGCAATTTAGGTGTCGATTTTATCCTGGCGAGCGATAGCGAGCCTATAATTTAAGAGTAACCGGCCTTTGGCCGGGACATTTTTCTACCGAAAAATGTACAAATTTAATTTAAAAGGGGGTCAAGGGGGTGACATTTTAAGATTGCTGGAGGAGTAGGAAACAAACTAGAAACCTCCCCTTAACTTCCTATATTCCTGCTGTTGCGATTGGAGCCGTATAAGCATGTACTGTATTTTTTTTTTTTTTTTTTAAAGAGACAATGAACGGAGGAAGGAAAAACACAGATAAAACAAAAAGGTCCATGTGCCTAAAGGCATCCTCCATTCATAAAATGTTTGTAACAACTGGATTTAAACATTTGCAGATTGTAAGTTTGTGGAAAGCAATTCGAGGGAAGTGAATTCCAAAGAGTAGTAGCTCTGGGGATAAATGAATTCTGATAAGCAGAAGTTCTGCATTGTGGAGGAGAAAGTGTAAATTCATGGGCGCTCTCAGCTGCCTAGTTCTACGCGGAAAGATGTGGAGAGGCGGCACAATTGAAGCAAGTTCCTCGGAACAATTGCTGTGAAAATATCTGTAGAATAATGCAAGGGATGCAACGTTTCTTCGTATGGATAATGTAGGAAGGTCCTGTGTGATTGCAGGGTTATTGATTAATCTAATAGCTTTATTTTGAATTTTGTCCAACTGCCTCAATGCAACCACTCCACTTCCACCCCACAGAGGTGAACAGTAATCCATCTGAGAACGCACATGACTTTTATATATTACGGCCAACTGCTCGTCAGTGAAGAATTCTCGAACTCTGTACAGGAGTCCCAGTTTTTTAGAGGCATTCTTAGCAATGCTTCTAACATAATGTATATGTGTTTCTCAAGGTTTATAGATTAATATAGATTTGTATAATTATAATATCATAAATTACTTTGATACTGTATATTATTACGATAGCAAGATAACTTTTTAATTTGATATGCTAGGTTGTAACATAGGAAATAAGACTTTATTAATTGTATTTTGTATTTTGTTTTAATCGAGCATGTCCTTTGCTCTCACGTAGAGTAGTGAAAATTAAGGGGAGGTTTTTAGTTTGGTCCCTAGATATCCATCAAGCTTAAGATTACACCCCCTTGAGCCCCTTTCAAGATAAATTTGTACATATTTCGGTAGAAAAACATGGCTCAAAGCCGATTCCTCTTAAATTTGATAGCCAGGATAAATTTCGACACCTAAATTTGCAACGAAAGGTCTTCAAATTGACGGAAATGGAGCGAAAATTCTTAAAATCGTCAAACTAATGGGGCGACTGTCTTAAAATCTCAAAAGCAATGGGGCTAAACATGAGGGAGAAAGGGGTCCAGAAAAAAATCCCTCAAGTCGATATCTCCCTTTAAGCAACATATATAGATATTAGTAGCACCTCTCCCGGATTGCAAAGATGTTCAGTATGGCCCATGGACTGATGATAATAGTGTGGCGAATAATTGCTGTTACAATTTGATAGCAACGTAACTTATTAATTTGATAGCAACATAACTTATTAATTTGATAGCAACGTAACTTATTAATTTGATAGCAACATAACTTATTAATTTGATAACTTATTAATTTGATAACTTATTAATTTGATAACTTATTAATTTGATAACTTATTAATTTGATAGCAACATAACTTATTAATTTGATAACTTATTAATTTGATAACTTATTAATTTGATAACTTATTAATTTGATAACTTATTAATTTGATAGCAACATAACTTATTAATTTGATAACTTATTAATTTGATAACTTATTAATTTGATAACTTATTAATTTGATAGCAACATAACCTATTAATTTGATAACTTATTAATTTGATAACTTATTAATTTGATAACTTATTAATTTGATAACTTATTAATTTGATAGCAACATAACCTATTAATTTGATAACTTATTAATTTGATAACTTATTAATTTGATAGCAACATAACCTATTAATTTGATAACTTATTAATTTGATAACTTATTAATTTGATAACTTATTAATTTGATAACTTATTAATTTGATAGCAACATAACTTATTAATTTGATAACTTATTAATTTGATAACTTATTAATTTGATAGCAACATAACTTATTAATTTGATAACTTATTAATTTGATAGCAACATAACTTATTAATTTACCTATGGTCTATTCGCTGTAAGTAGGCGAGAAATCATGACCTCCATCCTCTGGAACTCAAAAAGGGCTAGAGCAAATTGGCTGTACATTTCCACATCTATTCCTTGACTGACTCTTCCCAAATGGTAGAAATAGTAGGTCGATTACTCTAGTCGTTATTGAGTTACAGAGGTTAGAGGTCATGATTTCTTGCCTACTTACAGCGACTAGAGTGCCACTAGACTATACCCACTATCAACAAATCCTTATTTAAGGGGAGGTTTTTAGTTGATACCCTAGACTTCCATCAAGCTTAAAATTACTCCCCCTTGATCCCCTTTCAAGATAAATTTGTAAATTTTTTGGTAGAAAAATTTCCCGGCCGAAGGCCGGTTCCCCTTAAATTACAGGCTCGCTATCGCTCGCCAGGAAAAAATCGACACCTAAATGGCACGAATGGTCTTACAATTAACAAAAATGGAGCGAGGGCTCTTAAAATCGCCAAACTAATGGGACAAGCGTCTTTAAATCTCACAAGCAATGGGGCTAAACATGAGGGAGAAAGAGGTTCAGAAAAAAATCCTCCAGGTGAAAATCTCCCCTTAATTGTACCCAGACACACTTTCACAGCACACGAACCTGCTTATTATGCAAATAGGCACAGACAGCTACTAAAAAAATCAGGTTCAGTATCTTGATAACAGTATCTAGTAGCGTGAACCTATGAGTGCAATGTACTGTAGTGCTCATAAGTCATGGCTCACCTGTCATTACGTTTGGCTCGCTCTGAACTGTATTAATGTCTGTCAGATGTTGAATAGGGGGGGTAAGTGTAGGAACTTGTTGGTGTATTTCACTCCAAAGGAAGAAAGCGTGTGTAAATATTGCTGATACCAATTATTGATCAAAACATAATTGGTGCCGAGACATCAGGGGTATGGGGCATGTTCTTGAAGGGGGTATGGGGCGTGTTCTTGAAAGGGGTATGGGGCGTGTTCTTGAAGTGGGTATGGGGCGTGTTCTTGAAGGGGGTATGGGGCGTGTTCTTTTTAAGCTTGATGGAGGTCAAGCGAGGAAACTCAAAATTAAATAAATGTATGAATAAGTACCCCCCCAAAACAAGCCCCAGCCCCTTAAGGGGAGATTTCCACTTGAGGGACTTTTTTCTTGACCCCTTTCTCCCTCATGTCTAGCCTCATTGCTTTTGAGATTTTAAGACGATTGCCCCATTAGTTTGGTGGTTTTTAAGAATTTCCGCCCCATTCTGTCAATTTTAAGACCTTTCGTGCCATTTAGGTGTCGATTTTATCCAGGCGAGCGATAGCGAGCCTGTAATTTAAGAGTAATCGGCCTTTGGCCGGGAAATTTTTCTACCGAAAAATGTACAAATTTATCTTAAAAGGGGGTCAAGGGGGTGAAATTTTAAGATTGCTGGAGGAGTAGGAAACAAACTAGAAACCTCCCCTTAAACGTGTTCAGTGTCGTGTGCGAGTTGTAAGATTAACCACTTCTGTACCGGTGCCGTTCTTTTAACTTTATGCTGGCTACAACTAGACGACTTTATTCAGATTAAAAAGGGCCTCCAGCAAATACCAGCCTTCGAACTACCTCACTTAACCCATTTTCACTACCACAGATCCTTCTCAAACTGCACAAAATCGTCTAAATATAACTGGAATATAATTAAAAAGACGTCTCCGGTACAGATGGGGTTAAGGGGAGATCTCCACTTCAGGGATTTTTTTCTTGACCCCTTTCTCCCCCATGTTTAGCCCCATTGTTTTTGATATTATAAAACGTTTGCCCCATTAGTTTAGCAATTTTAAGAACTTTCACCCCATATTAAAACCTTTCGTGCCATTTAGGTGTCGATTTTATCCTGGCGAGCGATAGCGAGCCTGTAATTTAAGAGGAACCAGCCTTCGGCCGGGACATTTTTCTACCGAAAAATGTACAAATTTATCTTGAAAGGGACTCAAGAGGGTGAGGGTGTAATTTTAAGGTTGATGGAGGTCTAGGGAACAAACTAAATACCTCCCCTTAACCAAGTAATAAGCTGACAGACACTCGCCGAGGATAACACTTGAGTAGCCCTTGTACGAGGTTTATAACTCGCAGGCAAGCGATGGTTCGTTAGATAGGATTGTCAAGGTGCAATCTTAAGGGGGGTCACCGTTTTTTTTTTTTATCTTTCTCTCTCCTTTTCTCTCTTTCCTTGGCTTGTATCCATTCGGCCCCATTCAGCCAACTGTTTTAACACGTTTATCCCCATCCAGGTGTCGATTTCTTCCTGGCGAGCGATAACGAGCCAGCATTGTATGGAGAAATCCGGCTTTGCCGGAGAAATTTTTCTATCGAAAAATGTACACATTTAGCTTGCTGTCTAAACAAAAATATATACAGTATATGCTGGCTCACTACCGCTCGCCAGGAAAATATTGACACCTGGATGGGGGTAAACCTCTTAAAACAGTAGGCTGAATGGGGCCGAATGGATACAAGCCAAAGAGAGAGGGAGAGAAAGAGAAAACAAAGCGAGGTGGGCCCCCTTAACGACGGATTTCCTCGGATTATTACCATCGGAGTAAAAGCTATACTGCTGTGAGTTTTATTATCAAATCACTTTGACCTCGTGAAAAAAAAACCCAAATATCTCTCTCTCTCTCTCTCTGTATATATATATAATTATATATATATATATATATATATATATATATATATATATATATATATATATATATATATATATGTGTGTGTGTAATCTATAAATCTATAAATATCGAAATACCAACTTAATTTCTAAGTAGCTGCTTGATGTTGCCGAAATCACTTAGCCAAGAGCTCTTATCGTTAAATGTTGATGGTCAAAGCAAAGTTTATATACTTCTCGAGAGGGAGTGTCCCTTGCATGATACTTTGGACATTTCGTCCACACTCGTGTTTAAGGGGGTATGGTTCACTTTTGGGGCGATTTCTCCATAAAATGCTGGCTCGCTATAACTCGCCAGGAAGAAATCGACACCTGGATAAGGATACACGTCTTAAAACAGTTGGCTGAATGAGGCCGAATGGATACAAGCCATGGAAGGAGAGAAAAGGAGAGAAAGATACAAAAAAAAAAAAAAAAAAAACCCGGTGACCCCCAATAAGATTTTTGCATGTATTCATTATTTTTGCATGTATTCATTATTTTTGCATGTATTCATTATTTTTGCATGTATTCATTATTTTTGTATGTATTCTTTATTTTTGCATGTATTCATTATTTTTGCATGTATTCATTATTTTTGCATGTATTCATTATTTTTGCATGTATTCATTATTTTTGCATGTATTCATTATTTTTGCATGTATTCATTATTTTTGCATGTATTCATTATTTTTGCATGTATTCATTATTTTTGCATGTATTCTTTATTTTTGCATGTATTCATTATTTTTGCATGTATTCATTATTTTTGCATGTATTCATTATTTTTCTTGTTTCCTCCCTAGACCTCCATCAAAAAAAAAAAAAAAAAAATCCATTAGATCCCCCTTCTAGATTAATTTGAACATTTTTCGGTAGAAAAATTTCCCGGCCGGAGGCCGGTTCTTCCAACATAACATGCTCACTATCGTTCGCCAGGGAAAAAACGACACCTAAATAGCACGAAAGGTCTAAATATTGATGAAGAAATGGGGCGAAAGATCTTAAAATTGACTAACTAATGGGGCAAACATCTTAACATCTGAAAACTAATGGGGCTAAACATGAGGGAGAAAGTGGTCCAGCCCATCCCCCCTTAAGCCACACATTGGAGAAGGTTAAATATTTTTGGGTTTGGCTAAGGTTAACCCCTTCTGTACCGGCGACATCCATTTCACTTTATTCAGGCTACTATTAGACGATTTTATTCACTTTAAGGGGGCATGGGCCGGTGTATATATATAATTATATATATATATATATATATATATATATATATATATATATATATATATATATATATATATATATAAAATTACTTCAGGTGAACTACAAGAACAAGAAAAGGATAACACAAGGACCGAACCCCCGGGTATGTATATATGGGATAAAGGCCGCACCAGCTCTCTCCCCACCCACCTATCCCTTGCCCCATTACTGTCAGCTGGAGAATATAAGCGTCGTGTTATTCACCCAAGGTCTCATAATATTACACGAGTTACGGCAGGGCTTATAGGGGGTTCTAGAACGCTCATAGGGGGATCGAGAACGCTTATAGGGGATCCAGAACGCTTATAGGGGATCCAGAACGCTTATAGGGGATCCAGAACGCTTATAGGGGATCCAGAACGCTTATAGGGGGATCCAGAACGCTTATAGGGGGATCCAGAACGCTTATAGGGGGATCCAGAACGCTTATAGGGGGATCCAGAACGCTTATAGGGGGATCCAGAACGCTTATAGGGGGATCCAGAACGCTTATAGGGGATCCAGAACGCTTATAGGGGATCCAGAACGCTTATAGGGGGATCCAGAACGCTTATAGGGGATCTAGAACGCTTATAGAGGATCCAGAACGCTTATAGGGGGATCCAGAACGCTTATAGGGGGATCCAGAACGCTTATAGGGGATATAGAACGCTTATAGAGGATCCAGAACGCTTATAGGGGATCCAGAACGCTTATAGAGGATCCAGAACGCTTATAGAGGATCCAGAACGCTTATAGAGGGATCCAGAACGCTTATAGAGGGATCCAAAACACTTATAGAGGATCTAGAACGTTTATAGGGGGATCCAGAACGCCGCCCCTTACACAATCACAACCTTTATAGATCAGATTAAGGGTGATAATCTGGAACCCCTTCTTCCTCGTGTTTAGCCCCATTAATTTTGGGATTCTAAGACATTCGACCCATTAGTTTGGTGATAGTTAGACCTTTCGTGCCATTTAGGTGTCAAATATATTCCTGTTTTACTGGCAAGCGATAGCGAGCTTGCAATTTACGAGGAACCGGCTTTCGATCTTGCTTAGCTCTAGTCTACCTCCCATTGTGTTATTGTTACCCATTTTCTTGTCTCTGCTTTACCCTTCTTTAACTCCCTCAGTACAAGGGACGTCCTTTTTATTATATTCTGGCAAATGATACTCAGCTTAGGAAGGACCTCTGGAAATAATAAGGCTTCAAACTATCTCAACCAACCTTTTCAACTACCATAGATCCTTCTTAACCCTTTGAAGCTCTGACGCGTTTTAGCAGTTTATTTTGGCTATCATTAATCGTTTTTATGCAGCTTAGGAAGTATCTGTGGGTATTCAAAGGGTAAATACTATCTCAATCAACCCTTTGACTTCCCTATACCGTTACTAATCTGAATAAAATCGTCTAATAGTAGCCACAAACAGAACAGAAACGCGTATTGGCGCTTGAAAGGGTTAAGCCCAGAACCTAGCCCGTGAGAGTGAGAGGGACATAAGTGACGCGTGTCCTGTCTCCTTACCTGACGTTTTAATTAAGCTACATAATATCGTCTAACTACAGCTAGAATAAAATATAACACACGTTGCTGGTTTTCAAAGGGTTAACTCCTGTCTTTTTTTTTTTTTTTTTTTTTTTTTTTTTTTTTTTTACTAATGAATCACCCGTCTAATACCCATGCCATGATCATCTTCACACAATAGAGCAAGAATAGCCCTTCACTGAGCGCCATCTACATTACGTTTGCTTTACTATCTCTGCATACTGATTCCGCCTTATATTTATTAGCCTATGTCGCTCTCTATAAGTTGCAGTCTAATTATTCCTCGTCAGTTCAAGCTGCATGTGGCGTTTTGTTTACATTCAAAGACCCGTTTTGTTCTCCCAGCTAAGGTGTTCTAGTCTCTCAGCACGTAACTCATTATTCCCCAACATTTACAACCACCTTAACCTCTTGTATCTTGAGATCTCTGACTACCCATCATAATTACCGTGTCTTTAAGGGCCCTGTCATTCGTATTCTGTCGTGTTCCCGTCATATTTACTCAGTAGTTAGCCATATTTATTCATCCCTTCTGTCCTGTCCATATAAGAGTACCGGGAGTAACAGAGTCGGGGTTAAGGGGGGTGTCCTACTTTTTTCTCCCCTGGTCTCTCTTTCTATGGCTTGTATGCTTTCGGCCCCATTCAGCCTACTGTTTTAGGACGTTTATCCCCATCCAGGTGTCGATGTTTTCCTGGCGAGCGATAGCGAGCCAGTATTGTATGGAGAAATCCGGCTTCGCCGGAGAAATTTTTCTATCGAAAAATGTACAAATTTAGGCTGCTATCAATTTTTTTTTAAATATTTATGTTGGCTCGCTTCCGCTCGCCAGGAAAAAATCGACACCTGGATGGGGATAAACGTCTTAAAACAGTAGGCTGAATGGGGCTGAATGGATACAAACCAGAGAAAGAGGGAGAAGGAGAGAAAAACGAGGTGTATCCATATTAGAGTACCAACATTAACAGAGTCAGGGGTTTAGATCGCTGGGCATCATCTTGACTTCATATTAGAGTACCAACATTAACAGAGTCAGGGGGTTTAGATCGCTGGGCATCATCTTGACTTCATATTAGAGTACCAACATTAACAGAGTCAGGGGTTTAGATCGCTGGGCATCATCTTGACTTCATATTAGAGTACCAACATTAACAGAGTCAGGGGGTTTAGATCGCTGGGCATCATCTTGACTTCAGCTGTCACCTTTGGTTTGGCACTCAGGGTAGTTAGATGGATGCAAAATGGTGGAAAGGGACCATATTTTTGTTTATAGAAAGAGGTATAGAACAAACAGACCACAAACCCCCTTCTTTTCTTCTTATTGTCGCTTTCATTAGACAATTTTATTCAGCTTAGGAAGTTTCAGTGGGTGTTTAAGGGGTTAATTAAGATGGCTTGTACCCCATTTGATTTTGGGAGATCCTTTCTTAAGGGGAGATTTCCACCTGGAGGATTTTTTTCTGAACCTCTTTCTCCCTCATGTTTAGCCCCATTACTTGTGAGATTTAAAGACGCTTGCCCCATTAGTTTGGCGATTTTAAGAACCCTCGCCCCATTTCTGTCAATTTTAAGACGATTCGTGCTATTTAGGTGTCGATTTTTTCCTGGCGAGCGATAGCGAGCCTGTAATTTAAGGGGAACCGGTCTTCGGCCGGGACATTTTTCTACCGAAAAATGTACAAATTTATCTTGAAAGGGGGTAAAGGGGGAGTAATTTTAAGCTTGATGGAAGTCTAGGGAATCAACTAAAAACCTCCCCTTAAACTGATGTAATCGATTAATGAAATCAAATATAGCTTCCTCGTCTGAAATGTTATTCAAGTACATTGGGGCTTGTAATTGATGATTAATATCAACCCTTTCAGTCCCAGCGACGTGTGTTGCATATTCTTTTAGCTTATATTTAGACGATATGATGCAGCTTAGGAAGGATATTTGGTGATTAAAAGGGTTTGGTTGAGACAGTTTGAAGCCTTATTATTGCTAGACGTCCTGCCTAAGTTGAATAAAATCGTCTAATAGTTGCCAGAATATGATCACAAGGACGTCCCTGGTATTGTAGGGGTTAAGGGGAGGTTTTTAGTTTGGTCTCTAGGTATCCATCAAGCTTAAGATTACACCCCCTTGAGCCCCTTTCAAGATAATTTTGTACATTTTTCGGTAGAAAAATGTCCCGGCTGAAGGCCGGTTCCGCTTAAATTACAGGCTCGCTATCGCTCGCCAGGATAAAATCGACACCTGAATGACACGAAAGGTCTTAAAATTGACAGAAATGGGTCGAAAGTTCTTAAAATCGTCAAAATAATGGGGCGAACGTCTTAAAAATAGAAAAGCAATGGGGCTATACACGAGGGAGAAAGGAGTCAAGAAAAAAATCCCTCAAGTGGAAACCACCCCTTAAGAACGGGGTGTTACTTATTATTATTATTAATATACGTGTACAAATAACGGAATGGAGGATGGAGCGATATTATGACTCAAGATGGTGCCAAACGTCCTGTTGCTGGCACGATGTTCTATCCAGCTATACCTTATCTAATCCATATCTCCCAGCCATTGTCTTGTCGCTCGTGGCTCATGTTATTATGGTCTAACAAGTCAGTTCGTTTCCATGGCATTTTGTGTATCGCCTTCAAGTCCTTTCGTTCGTCCTCAATTCATTTAGCCAATACTTAAGGGGAGGTTTTTAGTTAGTTCGCTAGACCTCCATCAAGCTTAACATTACAGCCCCTAGACCCCCTTTCAAGATAAATTTGTACATTTTTCGGTAGAAAAATGTCCCGGCCGAAGGCCGGTTCCTCCTAAATTACAGGCTCGCTATCGCTCGCCAGGAAAAAATCGACAACTAAATGGCACGAAAAGTCTTAAAATTGACAGAAATGGGGCAAAAGTTCTTAAAATCGCCAAACTAATGGGGCGAACGTCTTAAAATATCAAGAGCAATGGGGATAACCATGAGGGAGAAAGGGGTCAAGTGGAAATCTCCCCTTAAAGGGGGATGGGCGTATCTATGTGTTAATATATTTATCTTTAAATTATCTTTTTAGTTTCCTCGCTAAACCTCCTTCAAGCTAAACAAAACACCCCCAAGAAAAATTTCCTGTCTGAAGGCTGATTTCTCTTAAAATTAAAGGTTCCCATTCAGAAAGGTATGCTATGGTAACATGGATGATATACAGTAGCGTCATATACAGTAGCGTCATATACAGTAGCGTCATATACAGTAGCGTCATATACAGTCATATACAGTAGCGTCATATACAGTCATATACAGTAGCGTCATATACAGTAGCGTCATATACAGTAGCGTCATATACAGTAGCGTCATATACAGTAGCGTCATATACAGTAGTCATATACAGTAGCGTCATATACAGTAGCGTCATATACAGTAGCGTCATATACAGTAGCGTCATATACAGTAGTCATATACAGTAGCGTCATATACAGTAGCGTCATATACAGTAGCGTCATATACAGTCATATACAGTAGCGTCATATACAGTCATATACAGTAGCGTCATATACAGTAGCGTCATATACAGTAGCGTCGTATACAGTAGCGTCATATACAGTAGTCATATACAGTAGCGTCGTATACAGTAGCGTCATATACAGTAGTGTCGTATACAGTAGCGTCATATACAGTAGCGTCATATACAGTAGCGTTGTATACAGTAGCGTCGTATACAGTAGCGTCGTATACAGTAGCGTCGTATACAGTAGCGTCATATACAGTAGCGTCATATACAGTAGCGTCGTATACAGTAGCGTCGTATACAGTAGCGTCATATACAGTAGCGTCATATACAGTAGCGTCATATACAGTAGCGTCGTATACAGTAGCGTCGTATACAGTAGCGTCGTATACAGTAGCGTCGTATACAGTAGCGTCGTATACAGTAGCGTCGTATACAGTAGCGTCGTATACAGTAGCGTCGTATACAGTAGCGTCATATACAGTAGCGTCGTATACAGTAGCGTCGTATACAGTAGCGTCGTATACAGTAGCGTCGTATACAGTAGCGTCGTATACAGTAGCGTCGTATACAGTAGCGTCGTATACAGTAGCGTCGTATACAGTAGCGTCGTATACAGTAGCGTCGTATACAGTAGCGTCGTATACAGTAGCGTCGTATACAGTAGCGTCGTATACAGTAGTCGTATACAGTAGCGTCGTATACAGTAGCGTCGTATACAGTAGCGTCGTATACAGTAGCGTCGTATACAGTAGCGTCATATACAGTAGCGTCATATACAGTAGCGTCGTATACAGTAGCGTCGTATACAGTAGCATCATATACAGTAGCGTCATATGCAGTAGCGTCATATACAGTAGCGTCATATACAGTAGCGTCATATACAGTAGCGTCATATACAGTAGTCATATACAGTAGCGTCGTATACAGTAGCGTCATATACAGAAGCGTCATATACAGTAGCATCATATACAGTAGCGTCATATACAGTAGCGTCATATACAGTAGCGTCATATACAGTAGCGTCATATACAGTAGCGTCATATACAGTAGTCATATACAGTAGTCATATACAGTAGCGTCATATACAGTAGTCATATACAGTAGCGTCATATACAGTAGCGTCATATACAGTAGCGTCATATACAGTAGCGTCATATACAGTAGTCATATACAGTAGCGTCGTATACAGTAGCGTCATATACAGTAGCGTCATATACAGTAGCGTCATATACAGTAGCGTCATATACAGTAGCGTCATATACAGTAGCGTCATATACAGTAGCGTCATATACAGTAGTCATATACAGTAGCGTCGTATACAGTAGCGTCATATACAGTAGCGTCATATACAGTAGCGTCATATACAGTAGCGTCATATACAGTAGCGTCATATACAGTAGCGTCATATACAGTAGTCATATACAGTAGCGTCATATACAGTAGTCATATACAGTAGCGTCATATACAGTAGCGTCATATACAGTAGTCATATACAGTAGCGTCATATACAGTAGCGTCATATACAGTAGCGTCCTATACAGTAGCGTCGTATACAGTAGCGTCGTATACAGTAGCGTCGTATACAGTAGCGTCGTATACAGTAGCGTCGTATACAGTAGCGTCGTATACAGTAGCGTCTTATACAGTAGCGTCATATACAGTAGCGTCATATACAGTAGCGTCATATACAGTAGCGTCATATACAGTAGCGTCATATACAGTAGCGTCATATACAGTAGCGTCATATACAGTAGCGTCATATACAGTAGCGTCATATACAGTAGCGTCATATACAGTAGCGTCATATACAGTAGCGTCATATACAGTAGCGTCATATACAGTAGCGTCATATACAGTAGCGTCATATACAGTCATATACAGTAGCGTCATATACAGTCATATACAGTAGCGTCATATACAGTAGCGTCATAAGTCTTCCTTTACTCGGTTTCATTTCAGCTGATGGTAAATTGAATCCCTTAGCAACTAATTTCCCAATAATTAATGGACACATTTGAATCTACCATGTTTAGGTGTCGTATTAATGCTAAAGTTTTATAATTAACCACGTAATTCGCCACAAAATCGACGTAATAGCTAAGTAGCCAAGATAGTAACAAGGCAATTATATCATCAGTAAAAAACAAAAAAAAAACAAAAAATAATAATAATAATAATAATAATAATAATAATAATAATAATAATAAATAGGACTACAGTTACCTACCACAAGCTTCAAAGGTCAAAGGTACGGAGATTAATGTTGAGGTAAATCGTAGCGTAGATTATCCCTCCTGAATAATATATACTTTGACTTTACTTCTATAGTTTACGATAAGTTAGGTAAGATTGGTCAGACTAAGGTTAGTTTCGATTAGGATAAATAACGTTAGGTTTAGGTAGGTAAGGATTGGTGTACATTACTGGAAAACAAAATGAAAACAAAAGTGAAAATATGTGAAAGCAAAGAAAACAAGTGAAACTATATCAATAAATATCAATTGAAAACAAGCAAACAAGTGAAAAATAATAAATAAAGAACAAGTGAAAACAAACAAGTGAAAACAAAAGAAAACAAGTGAAAATAAACAAATAGATATCAAATGAAAAAAGTGAAAACAACAAATAAGTTAAATTAAGTAAACAAAGTGAGAAAAAAGTGAAAACAACAAAAAAGTTAAATTAAGTAAACAAAGTGAGAAAAAAGTGAAAACAACAAATAAGTTAAAATAAGTACACAAATAACAAGTGAAAAAAAAAGGGTGAAGCAAACTAGCCAGAGCCTCTCCATTGTCCTGTCTCATGATTCATACTATCGCCTATCCCTCTGTCTGTCCCTCTGTCTTCCTGTCTGTCTGTCTCGTACACAGCCCCTCACCATTGTTCTGTCTGGTCATTCATATACTTAAGGGGAGGCTGACCGTTTTTCTGGACTCCCTTCTCCCTAATGTTTAGCCCCACTAGTTTTGAGATTATAAGACGTTCGGTCCATTAGTTTGCCGATTTTAACACCTTTGGCCCCATTTTGTTGTCAATTTTAGGACCTTTCGTGCCATTTAGGTGGCGATTATTTCCTGGCGAGCGATAGCGAGCCTGCAATTTTAAGAGGAACCGGCCTTTGGCCGGGAAATTTTTCTACCGAAAAATGTAAAAATTTATCTTGAAGGGGATGTATTCTAAGCTTGATGGATGTCTAGCGAGGAAACAAAAAATATATATGAATACATGAATTAATAGACCAAACAAACGGTAAGTCTCCCCTTAACCCATGCAGTATCGGAGACCTCGTTTTGTTCATATTCTGGCAACTATTAGACGATTTTATTCAGCAAACCTGTCAGCTTGACTATATAATGACCTTATCAGCACTTATAGTAATATGTCAATAAAGCCGGTATCACACGAGCGCTTGTTCACTCAACATTTATATTTAACACTGGTCTGGCAGCTTATGAGGTCAACATTTATAATATATTGGTTAGCTAAATTCATCTACCATCAGTCTAGTTCCCAATACCAGTGCAACATAGTCCAGAAATGTTGACAGAAAAATGTTGATCATCGAATGTTGACTATAAAAGCTCTCGTGTGATAACGGCTTAAACAAAAACGGTCGTGGAAAGATGTAATTACTTTATGGTATCTTAACATTACTTTATGGTATCTTAACATTACTTTATGATGGTATCTTAACATTACTTTATGGTATCTTAACATTACTTTATGGTATCTTAACATTACTTTATGGTATCTTAACATTACTTTATGGTATCTTAACATTACTTTATGATGGTATCTTAACATTACTTTATGGTATCTTAACATTACTTTACGATGGTATCTTAACATTACTTTATGGTATCTTAACATTACTTTACGATGGTATCTTAACATTACTTTATGGTATCTTAACATTACTTTATGGTATCTTAACATTACTTTATGGTATCTTAACATTACTTTATGGTATCTTAACATTACTTTATGGTATCTTAACATTACTTTATGATGGTATCTTAACATTACTTTATGGTATCTTAACATTACTTTATGATGGTATCTTAACATTACTTTATGATGGTATCTTAACATTACTTTATGGTATCTTAACATTACTTTATGGTATCTTAACATTACTTTATGGTATCTTAACATTACTTTATGGTATCTTAACATTACTTTACGATGGTATCTTAACATTACTTTATGGTATCTTAACATTACTTTATGGTATCTTAACATTACTTTATGGTATCTTAACATCACTTTATGGTATCTTAACATTACTTTATGGTATCTTAACATTACTTTATGGTATCTTAACATTACTTTATGATGGTATCTTAACATTACTTTATGGTATCTTAACGTTACTTTATGGTATCTTAACATTACTTTATGGTATCTTAACATTACTTTATGGTATCTTAACATTACTTTATGGTATCTTAACATTACTTTATGGTATCTTAACATTACTTTATGGTATCTTAACATTACTTTATGGTATCTTAACATTACTTTATGGTATCTTAACATTACTTTATGGTATCTTAACATCACTTTATGGTATCTTAACGTTACTTTATGGTATCTTAACATTACTTAATGATGGTATCTTAACATTACTTTATGGTATCTTAACATTACTTTATGGTATCTTAACATTACTTTATGGTATCTTAACATTACTTTATGGTATCTTAACATTACTTTATGGTATCTTAACATTACTTTATGATGGTATCTTAACATTACTTTATGGTATCTTAACATTACTTTATGGTATCTTAACATTACTTTATGGTATCTTAACATTACTTTATGGTATCTTAACATTACTTTATTGTATTTTATCATTACTTTATGGTATCTTAACATTACTTTATGGTATCTTAACATTACTTTATGGTATCTTAACATTACTTTATGGTATCTTAACATCACTTTATGGTATCTTAACATTTCTGTGAAGAGAAAGTTGAATATCGTTTTATATTAATTTCACTATGATGCTTCAAATTATTACATCAAATTTCGAAATTATTGACGCTATAAGCCTATACGAAAAATACAGACAATACTACGCCTTAGACTTATGAACACAAATACGAATGATTGTCAAGGCAAACCAAAATAACACTACCAAAGAATAAATACACTAATGTTGATAACATTAATAATAACAACAATAATAATAATAATAATAATAATAATAATAATAATAATAATAATAATAATAATAATAATAATAATAAACAGCTTATATCATAGTAAACACAACTCCTTAAAGTGCACGAACTCGGTTGGATGCAAAAACAATATATTCTCCCATGACCCATCAACGATGCTGAAGGTAAAAATCCTCACCACAATATAATGAATTTTAGAATAAAAAAATATAAAATGTGTGTGTGTGTGTGTGTGTGTGTGTGTGTGTGTGTGTGTGTGTGTCTGTGTGTGTGTGCCGTACCCCATCTGGGTACGGCATTTGACTTATAACTAAACAATAATTCTGCTAGCGATTTATCTTAAACGGGATATTTGGACAGAATGGGTTTCTCGTGTTACCGGTGTTCGTCCTTATGTAACCATTGAACGTAAAGCCACGGGGGAATGCTAGGGTGTGCGTTGCCGTTCACTCATTTCGTTGTCTTTGCCATTTAGACCCCTGCGATTGGTGAATAACTAAACCATGTACACAGGGGCGTATACTATTATGTCCAAGTTATCACAGTTTACCTAGCAAAATGGCACGTCTTAAGGGGAGATTTCCACCTGGAGGATTTTTTTCTGAACCTCTTTCTCCCTCATGTGTAGCCCCATTGCTTGTGAGATTTAAAGACGCTTGCCCCATTAGTTTGGCGATTTTAAGAACCCTCGCTCCATTTCTGTCAATTTTAAGACCATTCGTGCCATTTAGGTGTTGATTTTTTCCTGGCGAGCGATAGCGAGCCTGTAATTGAAGGGGAACCGGCTTTCGGCCGGGACATTTTTCTACCGAAAAATTTACAAATTTATCTTGAAAGGGGGTGAAGGGGGAGTAATTTTAAGCTTGATGGAAGTCTAGGGAATCAACTAAAAACCTCCCCTTAAAACGTCCACTTATTCCTGATTCCTTTTTATTGGTAGATAAATAACTATATATATACTGTATATAATTTAATAATTGAATGAGAGCGTGGACGGACCTGGTACTCGGCTCTTTTTTGTTTAATTCAATGGAATAACAATGATTGGGGAGACTCCAATGCGGTAGTAATGAGTGATCTTGTACTATTATTAATGTGCCTTATTATAATGTAAATCATTATATTCTTGAGTGTTAGATTGTTGAGTGTACAGATGTGTGCCTCCATATGTGTGCATATTAATTGGCTGTGACGTGGAACCACTCTTATATAAGTCCTGAGCTTTCATTGGCTATGCATCTGGGGTAGAAGATGACATCATGCCTTAACTGGTACAGCTTGGTGGGGCGCCTGCCTGTCTGACACTTGTCCTTCACTTAAGGGTAGATGGTTCACTTTTTGTGCGATTTTTGCATGTATTCATTATTTTTTCTAGTTTCATCGCTAGACCTCCATCAAATTAAAAAAAAAAAAACATCCATTAGATCCCTCTTTTAGATTAATTTGTAAATTTTTCGGTAGAACAATTTCCCGGCCGAAGGCCGGTTCTTCCATCATTACAGGCTCACTATCGTTCGCCAGGGAAAAAATCGACACCTAAATAGCACGAAAGGTCTAAATATTGACGAAGAAATGGGGCGAAATGTCTTAAAATCGACTAACTAGTGGGGCAAACATCTTAACATCTGAAAACTAATGGGGCTAAACACGAGGGAGAAAGTTGTCCAGAAAACCGGCCCACGTCCCCTTAACCTTATCCAGCAAGTTCTTATACCGCATTGACTATAGCGTCTTCATCATAATGCTATACTATACACAGGGCAGTCTTTCCTTTCCATTTTTCCCTTATCCACTCTAAACTACTGTTAGGACACTTGACCATCAGTGTTTTGGAGGGCAAGCAGCCTTGGGGAGTCGCTGAATCTGTTGTTGCTTGATTTCCTGTGTACTCCTTTGTACACATTACACAACCCATCTAATACATGTCTAACAAGATGAATAACTATCAATAAAACCCAATTATTTGATCAACGTTTTATGCCTTTTGATTGGTTGTACAGTGAAAGTGACCCTGGTCTCTGGGTATTCTCCTGGGTGACCTGGATGTGTGTGTGAATTGTGTGTTTTGTCTGTACTTGTTCGCTGTTTTGTCTTGTGTTTTGTGTTTTCCTGTGCTTGCTCTGTCTTGAGTCGGCCACCCCCAAGAAAAAAAATAAAAATAAAATAAAATAGAGGAAAATAAAATAAAAAATAGGAAAAGTGGGGATTGGGCCTGAGCATATAGATAGATAGATAGATAGATAGATAGATAGATAGAGAGAGAGGTAGACAATAGCATGCCTCAAGAATAACTCAGTTCTCCAGTATCAAGTTTTGGGCAAGAATATAGTTGACTTCTTGGCCCCGGCGTCTCCTTATGGCAAGAACACGGACTTCATGGGGGGTATTAATTAAGGGGAGGCAGACCGTTTTTCTGGACCCCCTTCCCCCTCATGTTTAGCCCCACTAGTTTGAGATTATAAGCCGTTTGGCCCATTAGTTTGGCGATTTTAACACCTTTCGCCCCATTTCGTTGTCAATTTTAAGACATTTCGTGCCATTTAAGTGTCGATTTTTTTCCTGGCGAGCAATAGCGAGCCTGCAATTTTAAGAGGGTTGAACCGGCCTTTGGCCGGGAAATTTTTCTACCGAAAAATGTACAAATTTATCTTGTCTAGGGGATGTTTTTCTTAGCTTGATGGAGGTCTAGGGAGGAAATTAAAAAAAATATTTATAAATAAATGAATTAATAGACCAAACAAACGGCCAGTCATTCCAGTACGATTCAAGGTTTCGTCTGCCATTTGCCCCATTAGGCGATTTCCTTCAAACTAAAGAATAATGTTTCGTAGGTCGGTGACACCATATTAGGTTCATTTAAAGATACTCTTAAACCTGTGGTTAAGATGTTACGTATCCCATATAGAATAGAGACTGAGGCATTAACCCTTTCAAGCTCCAATACGCGTTTCTGTTCTGCTTTCTGGCTACTATTAGACGATTTTTTTTCAGATTAGTAACGGTATACGGAAGTCAAAGGGTTGATTGAGATAGTATTTACCCTTTTCATACCCAAAGATCCTTCCTAAGCTGCATAAAATCGTCTAATGATAGCCAAAATAAACTGTTAAAACGCGCCAGAGCTTCAGGGGGTTAAGTTTATCATTCTTAAAAGATAACACAATTTAATTGTTTATTCATAACGCTTCTTTGTAACAATCTGGCTATTATTAGACAACTGCAGATATCTTAGGAAGAAACGCAGATAATCAACAGCTAAAAAGATACCTTAGTAACTATTTGCCTCCCACAGACCCTTACTACGCTGAAGAAAACCGTCTAATAATTTGGTAGAATAAGACAAGAAAATACATCATAGGACTGATAGGTTGATTAAGGGGAGGTTGATTAAGGGGAGGTTGATTAAGGGGAGGTTGGTTAAGGGGAGGTTGATTAAGGGGAGATTGATTAAGGGGAGGTTGGTTAAGGGGAGGTTGATTAAGGGGAGGTTGGTTAAGGGGAGGTTGATTAAGGGGAGGTTGGTTAAGGGGAGGTTGATTAAGGGGAGGTTGGTTAAGGGGAGGTTGGTTGATTAAGGGGAGGTTGATTAAGGGGAGATTGGTTAAGGGGAGGTTGATTAAGGGGAGGTTGATTAAGGGGAGGTTTTTAGTTTGTTCCCTTATAGATCTCCATCAAGCTCAAAAATGTCACCCCCTAGACCCCCTTTCAAGACAAATTTGTAAATTTTTCGATAGAAAAAATTCCCGGCCAAAGGCCGGTTCCTCTTAAATTGCAGGCTCGCTATCGCTCGCCAGGAAAAAATCGACACCTAAATAGCACGAAAGGTCTTAAAATTGACAGAAATAGGGCTATAGTTCTTAAAATCACCAAACTAATGGGGCGAACGTCTTAAAATCTCAAAAGTAATGGGGCTAAACATGAGAGAGAAAGGGGTCAAGCAAAAATCCCTCAAGTGAAATTCTCCCCTTAAAGGGGGATGTTTTTTTTTTTCTGTCTCGCTTCTCCCTAATGCTTAGCCTCATTAGTTTTGAGATTTTAAGACTTTCGGCCCATCAGTTTGGCGATTTTGAGACCTTTCGCCCGATTTCTTTGTTAATAATAAGACCTTTCGGGCCATTTAGGTGTCGAATTATTTCTGGCGAGCGATAGCGAGCCTGTAATTAAGGAGGAATCAGCCTTCTGCTGGTACAATTTCTAACCCCCCCAAAAAAAAAAATATATATATATATATATATATATATATATATATATATATATATATTATATAGGCTACGGTATATATAAAAAAAACAAAAAACAAAAAACAACCCAGTTCCTTCGTAATCTGAATATAACCACATACATTTTTACCATAGTTGTAACATATTCAGAGAGGCTAGCCCATCGTATTCCGCGTTTCAGCTCCTACTAGTTTTTTTAACCTATTTATCTCTCCTAATGCTAAAGGTGGCTGCCTCAACAACCAGACCTTAGCTGCATTAAGGGGTTACTACTCGCTTTTTCTGGAGCCCCTTCTCCCACATGTTTAACCCCATTAGTTTTCATATTTTAAGACGTTCGGACCACTAGTTAGGCGATTTTAACACCTTTTGACTAATTTCGTTGTCAAATTTAAGACCTTTCGTGCAATTAAGGTGTCAATTTTTTTTCCTGGCGAACGATAGTGAGCCTGTAATTTTGGAAGGAACCGGCCTTCAGCCGGGAAATTTTTCTACCGAAAAATTTACAAATTTATCCTGAAATGGGGTCTAAGGGGTATTGTTATAAGGTTGATGGAGGTATAGCGAGGAAACTCAAAAATATATAAATAACATTAATACATGGACCTAAAACCAAGCACTACCCCTTTAAGGGAGCTCACCTCGCTTGTGTTCTCTTTCTCTCCCTCTCTCTTTGGCTTGTATCCATTCGGCCCCATTCACCCTACTGTTATAAGACGTTTACCCCATCCAGGTGTCAATATTTCCTGGCAAGCGGTAGCGGGCCAATATATATATTTTTTTGACAGCAAGCTAAATTTGTAAATTTTTCGATAGAAAAATTTCTCCGGCGAAGCCAGATTTCATCATACAATGCTGGCTCGCTGTCGCTCACCAGGGAGAAATCGACACCTGGATGGGGATAAACATCTTAAAACATTTGGCTGAATGGGGCCGAATGGATACAAGCCAAAGAGAGAGGGAGAGAAAGAGAAAAAAACAAGCACTACCCCCTTAATGCTAAAGGTGGCTGCTTCTTCAACCAGACATTAGCTGCATTAAACATGACGACGATCACTGATCCCCAATTAACCCCGGGACCACGATTTGACACAGACAAATACACAGGCACAAACAAACGTAATAACACACAAGACTCTCTTTATCTCTCTCTCTCTCTCTCTCTCTCTCACAAACACACACATTCCCTAAGAGACACATGTAGTAAGACCACACACACACACACACACACACACACACACACACACACACACACACACACACACACACACACACACACACACACACACACACACATTAATTTAACTACTACAACAGTTTTGGAAGCATTTTCTTGATAAGCCCAGATGAAATAGTTCTGCAACAACCTTGATGGGTAACTTATCCATTCCAGAGAGAAACGTCAATCTGAAAACAAATACGAGATATACCATAAGATGTAGGAAAAAGGTAGCTGAAAACGACTGACAACACTCAACAGAAAGTGCTTGGTCTATAAATTACTTGTATACTCTAGATTGTGCTCGAACTATTGAATCGTGCTGTACCGCGATGCCGAGTGATGCCGGATAATAAGATTTCGTGGACTCGCAATGTTTTTCTTTATGCAATTAATACTGTCTGGATTGCTTTTTGGATAGAACTAGTGTTTCAATAAATAGTATATATATATATATATATATATATATATATATATATATATATATATATATATATATATATATAATGTCGTAGTTGATGCATGGAAAACTATATTCATAAATTCGTTTCCAGAGATATACTTCCATAATTAGAAATAGGTGAAGTCTAAGAGTATTTATGAGTGGCCGAGATACTATGACATCCGCGTGTACAGAATTAATGACAAGATTCGATTCAGTGTGGGAGCGTACAGTCGCCCACAGAAGTTTGCATAACCTTGTGAATGTATTTATACCCTGCGTTATACCCTGTGTTATACCCTGTGTTATACCCTGTATTTATCGCCTGTGTTATACCCTGTGTTATACCCTGTGTTATACCCTGTGTTATACCCTGTATTTATCGCCTGTGTTATACCCTGTGTTATACCCTGTATTTATCGCCTGTGTTATACCCTGTGTTATACCCTATATTTATCGCCTGTGTTATACCCTGTGTTATACCCTGTGTTATACCCTGTGTTTATACCCTGTTCCAAGTAAGTAGGCCAAAACTCTTGAACATTAAGGGCAGATTTCCACCTGGAGGATTTTTTTCTGGACCCCTTTCTCCCTCATGTTTAGCCCCATTGTTTTTGAGATTTTAAGACGTTCGCCCCATTAGTTTGGTGATTTTAAGAACCCTCGCTCCATTTCTGTCAATTTTAAGACCATTCGTGACATTTAGGTGTCGATTTTTTACTGGCGAGCGATAGCGAGCCCGTAATTTAAGGGATACAGGCCTTCAGCCGGGACATTTTTCTACCGAAAATCACTATCGTTCGCCAGGTAAAAAATCGACACCTACTTTTGCACGAAAGCTCCTTACATTAACACAGAAATGGGGTGAAAGGTCTTAAAATCCACTGTACAGCTACTGGCAAATGTTCGTGAGTGCTTGCGATTTTCTTTATGCAAATATTATGTCAATTTAGATTAACGCTCAGTTCAAATCTGCTATATCTTAAGGAGAGGTTTCTAGTGTGTTGCTTAGACCAAGCTTAAAATTACACCCCCTAGACCCCCTTTCAAGATAAATGTGTAAATTTTTCGGTAGAAAAATGTCCCGGCCGAAGGCCGATTCCTCTTAAGTTACAGGCTCGCTATCGCTCGCCAGGAAAAAATCGACACCTAAATGGCACGAAAGGTATTAAAATTGACAGAAATGGGGCGAAAGTTATTAAAATCGCCAAACTAATGGGGCAAACGTCTTAAAATCTCAAAAGCAATGGGGCTAAACATGAGGGAGAAGGAAATTCGAAAAACAAAAATCCTCCAAGTGAAAACCTCCCCTTAACCCCTTCCGTACCGACCACGTCTTTTATATTTATTCTGGCCGCGACTTATAGAGTTGTATTTAGTTTAGGAAGGATCTCTGGCAATTAACAACATTTGGATGATCTCACATAACCCTTTTTATTATCTCACATAACCCTTTTTATTATCTCACATAACCCTTTTTATTATCTCACATAACCTTTTCATTATCTCACATAACCCTTTTTATTATCTCACATAACCCTTTTTATTACCTCACATAACCCTTTTTATTATCTCACATAACCCTTTTTTATTACCTCACATAACCCTTTTTATTATCTCACATAACCCTTTTTATTACCTCACATAACCCTTTTTATTATCTCACATAACCCTTTTTATTACCTCACATAACCCTTTTTATTATCTCACATAACCCTTTTTATTACCTCACATAACCCTTTTTATTATCTCACATAACCCTTTTTTATTACCTCACATAACCCTTTTTATTATCTCACATAACCCTTTTTATTATATCACATAACCCTTTTTAT
Source organism: Paralithodes platypus (assembly GCA_032716605.1). Taxonomy (NCBI): domain Eukaryota; kingdom Metazoa; phylum Arthropoda; class Malacostraca; order Decapoda; family Lithodidae; genus Paralithodes; species Paralithodes platypus. The sequence continues at coordinate 16,955,492 of CM064577.1, read as the reverse complement.
TATCTCACATAACCCTTTTTATTATCTCACATAACCCTTTTTATTATCTCACATAACCCTTTTTATTATCTCACATAACCCTTTTTATTATCTCACATAACCCTTTTTATTATCCCACATAACCCTTTTTATTATATCACATAACCCTTTTTATTATCTCACATAACCCTTTTTATTATCTCACATAACCCTTTTTATTATCTCACATAACCCTTTTTATTATCTCACATAACCCTTTTTATTACCTCACATAACCCTTTTTATTACCTCACATACCCCTTTTTATTACCTCACATAACCCTTTTTATTACCTCACATAACCCTTTTTATTATCTCACATAACCCTTTTTATTACCATAGATCCTTATTAAATTCCACAAAATCATCTAAATACTGATCAAATAAAACTGTAAAGACGTGACCGGTACAGAAGGGGTTAAGGGGAGATTTCCACTTGAGGGATTTTTTTTCTTGACTCCTTTCTCCCTCATGTTGAGCCCCATTGCTTTTCTAATTTTAAGACGTTCGCCCCATTATTTTGACGATTTTAAGAACTTTCGACCCATTTCTGTCGATTTTAAGACCTTTCGTGCCATTTGGGTGTCGATTTTATCCTGGCGAGCGATAGCGAGCCTGTAATATAAGAGGAAATTTTTCTACCGAAAAATGTACATATTTATCTTGAAAGAGGGTCAAGGGGGTGAAATATTAAGATTGCTGGAGGAGTAGAAAACAAACTAAACACCTCCCCTTAATAAATATATAACATGCATTCATAAATATATAGCTGACTTGATCTGAATATCAATCTAAATGGTTATATTTGCATAAAGAAGATCTCAAGAGCTTACGAACGTTTGTCAGTAGCTGTGCGGTCGCGCTAATAAGTCATGTCCCAGCTGTCATTACCTCTGGCTCTATCTGTGCTGTATTCATGTCTGTCAGATGTTGAATAGGGTGGGTAAGTGTAGGAACATGTTAGTATAAGAAATGAAGCTTAGCTATTGCTGATACCCATTATTGATCAACACGTAATTGGTGCCGAGACATGACTTATTAGCGCGACTGTACATGCAGATACTGTTAGTAGAAGGGAAAGGCAGAAAGGCACAATACAAAGTAGCATTATTTTGTTTTTGTTTTTTCAAAGGAACGGTTAGATATCCAGATGGACAATGATTAAAGAGGCAGGTGGCAAAGATGTGGCTGGGGAATACTAAACGCAATAGTAGCCGGACGCAAGGCAACACGGCCACACTCCTAAACGGCCGCAACACACACGGCCACACTCCTAAACGGCCGCAACACACACGGCCACACTCCTAAACGGCCACATTCCCATATATTTCAGTTACCGCTGGACGATTGTATTCAGCCTAGCAAAAGGACTGGTGTTGCAGCATTTGTACTTCTGGCTGTGCAGTGCATGCAATTGGCCAGACGTATTTCAACAATTTCGTGATTTCATGCATGGAAGGAAATGTAGTATGATTACTTTTGGAATGTAATGAGTTATGCAGTAATACATTCATATGATTAATTACATATTTCACTGTACATTAATTTTGTTAGTTGATTAAACAGTTTTTACCTCCATGGATTCATTAAGGGAGCCCACCTCGCTTTTTTCTCTTTCTCTCCCTCTCTCTTTGGCTTGCATCCATTCGGCCCCATTCAGCCTACTGTTTTAAGACGTTTACCCCCCATCCAGGTGTCAATATTTTCCTGGCGAGCGGTAGCGAGCCAGCATATATATTTTTTGTTTTGACAGCAAGCTAAATTTGTACATTTTTCGATAGAAAAATGTCTCCGGCGAAGCCGGATTTCTCCATACAATGCTGGCTCGCTATCGCTCGCCAGGAAGAAATCGACCCCTGGATGGGGATAAACGTCTTAAAACAGTTGTATGAATGGGGCCGAATGGATACAAGCCAGGGAAAGAGAGAAAGGGAGAAAAATAAACAAAAAAACGATGACCCCCCCTTAATGGAGTGGCTGCAGATTTACGTGGGCAACTGAACATGCGACGTATGTATACCGTATTAGGTTGCAAGAACATTGAAAACCACCACCACCACCACCCAAACTAACATTATTTTATTTGTGAAGGAACTGCATGGTACCTAGATGACGTATCAGCTGCCAGGCAGGTGGCAACAAAACACCTTGATGTTATCAGAGGCAAGGCATGGTGGGGGGCGGGGGGGCTGAAGGGGGAGGATGAGGGGGAGAGGAGGGGTGCAGGGGGGGGGGGGGGGGGGGTGGGGGGGGAGGAGGGGTGGGGAGGGGGGGGGGGGGGAGGTGGGCAGGTCGTCACAGATAACACATTGGAGAAGGGAGAAACTTTTCGAATGAGGGTCTTCTGATTTTTTAAGTGCAATAAACATTAACACACACACACACACACACACACACGTACACACACACGTAAACACAAACACACATAACCGTTTTATAAATATAATACTCTACTTGGCAAACACGAACAATATTTTGTGTTTCTCCCAAGCACAAAGTCAGATAGCCTATTGTGCAAAAAAAAAAATAAAAAAAATAAAATAAAAAAATAAATAGCTAAATGTCCGTACCGATTAAACTAGAAAATAAAAAAATCTTGACATTATTGAACATGTCAAGAATGTAGACATGCAGGGCAGACCTGAATTATACATAGAACACCTTATCATAACATATACATGATAATTATAATGAATCTGGATAAAATGCTCAATCTGGTACATGACATACATATTGTCTTATATATAATGACAAAATCAAAATTAAGAGAATATAAAAATAATGAGAGAGAGAGAGAGAGAGAGAGAGAGAGAGAGAGAGAGAGAGAGAGAGAGAGAGAGAGAGAGAGAGAGAGAGAGAGAGAGAGAGAGAGAGAGAGAGATGAACAAGAGAAAGTGAATGGAGAGACAGAGCAAGTTGGTAATAGACTAAACACTGTTGAGAAAGTACAGTCAGCCTAATACGTGATGTCTGGGCACCAATTATGTTTTGATCAATAATTAGTATCAGCAATATTTACACATGATTTCTTCTTTTTGAGTGAGATATACAAACATGTCCCTACACTTACCCAGCCTATTCAACATTGCTCACTCCTCATCCCTCACCCAATTCCTTCCCTCACCCAATTCTTGCCCTCACCCAATTCCTTCCCTCACCCAATTCTTACCCTCACTCAATCCCTACCCTCACCCATTCTCCCTCACCCAATTCCTACCCTCACCCAATTCCTTCCCTCACCCAATTCTTACCCTCACCCAATCCCTACCCTCACCCAATTCCTACCCTCACCCAATTCCTTCCCTCACCCAATTCCTACCCTCACCCAATTCCAACCCTCACCCAATTCCTACCCTCACCCAATTCCTACCTTCACTCCATTCCTACCCTCACCCAATTCCAACCCTCATCCAATTCCTACCCTCACCCAATTCCTACCCTCTCACTTCCTCTTCCCTACCCTGGTGGTGCCCCCACCCACTTCCTCTTCCCTCCCTATGTGGTGAGAAGAGATAAATGCTTCCCCACCCCATCCTACCCTCACTTCCCCTTCCCTACCCTTAAGCCCCCACCCCACTTCCTCCTCCCTCCCACCATCTCCTCCTATGTGGTGAGTGAGGAAGAAGAAGCCCCCACCCCCCTCCTACCCTCCCTTCCTCTTCCCTACCCTTGAGCCACCACCTCACTTCCTCTTCCCTCCCTCCCTCTCTATGTGGTGAGGAGGAAGAATTCCCCCACCCCCTCTAATACCTTCATGCCCCCCCCCCCCCACGCATCCCCATCCTTCCTCGACCTGTCAGTGGACGGGATAGCGGAGAGTAAGTTATGGTCAGTTGGAGCTTCTTCACCAGGATGTGTCAGCGGGAGAGAGAGAGAGAGAGAGAGAGAGAGAGAGAGAGAGAGAGAGAGAGAGAGAGAGAGAGAGAGAGAGAGAGAGAGAGAGAGAGAGAGAGAGAGAGAGAGAGAGAGAGAGAGAGAGAGAGAGAGAGAGAGAGAGAGAGAGAGAGAGAGAGAGAGAGAGAGAGAGAGAGAGAGAGAGAGAGAGAGAGAGAGAGGATCGTCCAGTCTTTTCTTAAACGTATCAATAGACTTATTGTCGACCACCTCCCTTGGTAAACTATTCCACTCTTTAACCACATTGTAGGTGAAGACATTTTGTGTCACATCTAAGGATGCCTTTTTCAAATTAATTTAATTCCATTACGCTTTCGCTCGCCAGGATATAAATGACACCTAAAGGGCACGAAAGGTCTTAATATTGACAAAGAAATGAGTCGAAAGGTCTTAAAATCGAAAAAACTAATGGACGGAACTAATGGGGCTAAGCATGAAGGAGAAGGGCCCCCCCCCCCTTAATTAACCAGACTATGCTTGCCCCCTTCATTTATTGTCTTTATTATCAGTTTTTAATATTATCTGTCTCTCTCTTTCTACTTAAGGGGAGGTTTTTAGTTTGGTCCCTAGATATCCATCAAGCTTAAGATTACACCCCCTTGAGCCCCTTTCAAGATAAATTTGTACATTTTTCGGTAGAAAAATTTCCCGGCTGAAAGCCGGTTTCTCTTAAATTACAGGCTCGCTATCGCTCGCCAGGATAAAATTGACACCTAAATGGCACGAAAGGTCTTAAATTTGACAGAAATGGGTCGAAAGTTCTTAAAATCGTCAAAATAATGGGGCGAACGTCTTAAAATGAGAAAAGCAATGGGACTAAACATGAGGGAGAAAGGAGTCAAGAAAAAAAAAATATCTCCAGTGGAAATCTCCCCTTAATTTATGGGACAGTGGTTATTTTATGGGGTCTATTTATATTATTAATCCATTTATTTTATAGTTTTATTTATATATTTTATAGTTTTATTTATTTATTTATAGTTTTATTATTTATTTATTTATAGTTTTATTATTTATTTATTTATAGTTTTATTTATTAATTTTATAGTTTTATTTATTTATTTTATAGTTTTATTTATTTATTTTATAGTTTTATTTATTTATTTTATAGTTTTATTTATTTATTTTATAGTTTTATTTATTAATTTTATAGTTTTATTTATTTATTTTATAGTTTTATTTATTTATTTTATAGTTTTATTTATTTATTTTATAGTTTCCTCCTTAGACCTCCATCAAACTTTAAAAATAAATATATATATCTATTAGATTAATTTGTATTTTGTTCGGTAGAACAATGTCGCGGCCGAGGCCGGTTGCTCCACAATTACACCTAAAGGGCACGAAAGGTCTTAATATTGACAAAGAAACGGGGCGAAAGGTCTTAGAATCGACAAACTAATGGGGCAAACGTCTTAAAAATTCAAAGCTAATGGGGCTAAGCATGAAGGAGAAGGGGAGCCAGAAAAGCCATCCAGACTTTTCTCTCCCTTCGTATAATTTCTTTATTATAACATTTTAATATTATCTCTCTCTCTCTCTCTCTCTCTCTCTCTCTCTCTCTCTCTCTCTCTCTCTCTCTCTCTCTCTTTGTACTTCAGCTTGCCTCCTTTCTCTTCTTGTGAGATAGTATTATTGTCTAGGTATTTCATTTTCCTGGAGTTAATGTTCACGATCATTACTGTTTATTGCTTGTGTGTCAAACAATTTAGTTCTGTGTGTGTGTGTGTGTGTGTGTTTGTGTGTGTGCGTGTGTGTGTGTGTGTGTGTGTGTGTGTGTGTGTGTGTCCACAACAACTTAGTATCTTGTGTGTACCCTGGGGTCAGTATATGCCCTCTCTGCTAACACACACTCATACACTCGAACACACACGCAGACACTCACACACACATACATACACGTATGTACAGACACACACACACGCACATTCGAACTCTCATAAACACACACCCGTATACACACTCGAACACATACATACACACACATACGCATGCCCACACCCATTCGAACACACACACAAACACACTAACTCTCTCTCTCACATACACACAAACACACACACACACACACACGTACATGAACAATTACTGAAATCCTACATTGCAAGAAAAACATTTAAAAGGTATATACAATTATTGGGTATTTTTATATATATATTTACCATTATATCGTTATAGTAGATGATGTTAATAAACCCAATATATTATGCTTGCAGTGCTATATCACGGTTGCCACTTAAAATACTCCTTTCCAGACCTTTTGTAAGCTCATTATTTCTTACAACTAAACTATATCTGTTTAAAGGGATGGTTTTAGTGTGTTTCCTAGACTTCCATCAAGCTTGAAATTACACCCCATGACCCCCTTTGAAGATAAATTTGTACATTTTTCGGTAGAAAAATTTCCCGGCCAAAGGCCGGTTCTTCTTAAATTACAGGCTCGCTATCGCTCGCCAGGAAAAAATCGACACCTAAATGGGACGAAAGGTCTTAAAAGTGACATAAATGGGGTGAAAGTTCTTAAAATCGCCAAAATAATGGGGCGAACGTCTTAAAATCTCAAAATCAATGGGGCTAAACATGAGGGAGAAAGGGGTAAAGAAAAAATCCCTCAAGTGGAAATCTCCCCTTAAAAGACATAGGCCAGCAACGAATAATAAATATATATAATAAGTATATATATATATACGACTCAATTCTTGACACCATATACATAATCAATATGTACCTAATGTGTGTGTGTGTGTGTGTGTTTTGTGCTTTAACGGAGGAGTAAAGTAGAAAGCAAGCAACAACAGATCCAATGTTTCTCTTTAGACTACTCGATATATAGGGCTAAGGGTTGTCCATGCGTGGGAAATATTACTGGTTTTGTGTTCCTTGCCCATGAGCTTGTTTTTGTATGTATAAGCATATGTCTGTGTGTGGGTGTGTGTGGGTGGGTGCATGTGTTTGAGTGGGTGGGTGCACATGTGTGGGTGGGTGCACATGTGTGGGTGGGTGGACATGTGTGGGTGGGTGTATGTGTGTGTGAGTGCATGTTTTTGGGTGGGAGCATGTGTGTGGGTGAGTGCATGTGTGTGGGTGGGTACATGTGTGTGGGTGGGAGCATATGTGTGGGTGGGTGGGTGCACATGTGTGGGTGGGTGCATGTGTGGGTGGGTGCATGTGTTTGAGTGGGTGGGTGCACATGTGTGGGTGGGTGCACATGTGTGGGTGGGTGCATGTGTTTGAGTGGGTGGGTGCACATGTGTGGGTGGGTGCACATGTGTGGGTGGGTGCACATGTGTGGGTGGGTGTATGTGTGTGTGGGTGCATGTTTTTGGGTGGGAACATGTGTTTGGGTGGGTGCATGTGTGTGGGTGGGTACATATGTGTGGGTGGGAGCATATGTGTGGACGTGTATGCGTGTGGGTTTTGTTTCATGTTACAACTCTGCCTCCGGACACAGGTTTATAGCTTGTAATTATTCACACAACACGATGACACGAGATGGTACTCCAGATGACGAGTGATACAACGAGACAGACGAGTTTATGCAACCAGATCATTCCTATTCTTGCCTTTACAGAACCCCACCGCCTGGTATGGGATACTTTTGACTCCTGGATGACTCATAGCCACTATCTCGCTGTCTAATATCGTAATCTCAAACGCCAATCTTCCTCACACCTCCTATTGATTCTCGCTAATGATGTGTTTGTGGTGTGTCGGTTAGCTAGACCGTTGTGGCTATAGTCTATTGTTTTACCAGCTGAGGGTAAATTGTCATGTTTCCATCATTATCACTCAGCTAGTAGGTAGATTTTGTAGCGAAATATGGTGCTAATTATGAAAACTTGGCATTTATACGACATACAGCCATAGAAGTTTCATAAATTTCCATTAAATATCGAGAGATCGCCTACTAAAGGATTCAATTTAACATCACCTGGAAATAAATAGATTTGTTTTGTTTTTGGAAGATAACCAAGGATCCGTTAGATTAGGATGTTAAGGAAGGTGACCTGTTTTTGTTCTGTCCTTTTTTATCTTTCTCTGGCTTGTATCCATTTGGCCCCATTCAGCCTACTGTTTTAAGACGTTTATCCTCATCCAGGTGTCAATTTTTTACTGGTGAGCGGTAGCGAGCCAGCATATTTTTTATTTTTGTTTGACAACAGGCTAAATTTGTAAATTTTTCGATAGAAAAATGTCTCCGGCAAAGCCGGATTTCTTGATATAATGCTGGCTCGCTATCGCTCGCCAGGAAGAAATCGACACCTAGATGGGGATAAACGTCTTAAAATAGTTGGCTGAATGGGGCCGAATGGATACAAGCCAGAGAAAGAGAGAAAATGACAGAAAATAAAAAAAACAGGTCACTTCGTCGAGCTATTTACAAAACTCATGGTCTCGAATACGACCTCCAGAATATATATAGTTCAGTTATCAAAATTATAGATTATAGAACGCTTGAATCTGGAGGGGGCTGTAGTATGTTGTTTTGTAGTACTTATTTTGATTGTTCAAGCAAGTCAACCATTAGACTATTTCAATCAGAACATTTCAAGTAGTACCCAATTAATTCGTGTTTTTTTTTTTTTTTTTTCTATGTGATTGAGGGAGGCAAAAGGCATAACTGCCTATAGCGAGTGCCTCCCCCATAGTTGAAAGAGTGACAGGGTCAAAATCAAGGGACGTTCGAGCCAAAATGCCTGGACACACGGAGTTTGAAGCAATTTAAGTCACAGGAAGAGGGAAAGACTGAAATTTAGTATCCTAACTTAACCTAGTCGGCCATCCCCCAAACAAAGAAAAAAAAGAGGAAAAGGGAAAACAAGAGGAAACAAATAGGAATAGTGGGAATTGGGCCTGATTATATAGAATAGATAGAATAGAACTTAACCTAACCTTGATTTTGGCTCTCTGTCATTCTTTCAACTTAGGGGGAGACACTTGTTACAGACGGCTTTGCATTTTATCTCCTTCTTTCACATCAAAAAAGAAAAAGAACTACGGTAACCTAAGCTAACCCAACCTAATCTATCCAAACAAAACTAATTGACCAATTGCGAGTTCCGTTCTATAAGGAAGTTGGAGCTGTAGACATCGATATTTAGCAGAATTAAAATGACCAACTAAAATATTATTGTATTTAATTTATGAATGCATAAAACCCAATTGAATATACTGTTTATCCATCAGAAACCTACATTATTAGTGTATCATTATTAAATATCTATGTTTACAGCTCCAACTTCCTTATAGACTGAAACTCGCAAGGGGTTAATTGACTTGGATCCGGTTGAGGGGCACGGGTTGAATTGTCTTGTCACTGTTTATTTCTACTCCTCTGATAATCTCCTCTTCATCTTCACCCCCAGACTGGTCCTCTTAAAAGGGGAGACTGGCCGTTTGTTTGGTCTATTAATTCATTTATTCATACATTCTTTTAGATTCCTCCCTAGACCTCCATCAAGCTTATAAAAACACCCCCTAGACCCCCCTGCAATATAAATGTGTACAATTTTCGGTAGAAAAATTACCCGGCCGAAGGCCGGTACCTCTTAAAATTGCAGGCTCGCTATCGCCCGCCAGGAAAAAATCGACACCTAAATGGCATGAAAGGTCTTATAATTGACAACGAAATGGGGCGAAAGGTGTTAACATCGCCAAACTAATGGGCTTATAATCTGAAAACTAGTGGGGCTAAACATTAGGGAGAAGGGGGTCCAGAAAAACGGTCTGCCTCCTCTTAATTCCGTGGCTAATCTATGCTTGCTATCATTTATGGCTTGACTGATTAGAACTCTGCCTGTCATCCTACTCTCACTCTCACTCTCTCTCCCTCTCTTTAACTTGAGGGTCTTTTGTCTCTACTTGAATTACTGGCCACCTTGCTTGAAATGTAAGATTTAATTGGTCAGTCACTGTATCTATGTAAAAGTCTCTCTCTCTCTCTCTCTCTCTCTCTCTCTCTCTCTCTCTCTCTCTCAGTAGACTGCTTGAAATATAAAATTGTATCGGTCAGCCACTGTATCTATGTAAACGTCTCTCTCTCTCTCTCTCTCACACTCTCTCTCTCTCTTGCTCTTGCTCTCTCTCGCTCTCTCTCTCTCTCCCTCCTCCTCTCTCTCTTCTCTCTCTCCCCTCTCTCCTCTCTCTCTCTCTCTCTCTCTCTAACTCTCTCTTGCTCTTTCTCTCTCTCTTCTAACTCTATCTCTCTCTCTCTCTAGCCTCCCTCCCCCTCTCCCCCGCCTCTCTCTCTCTCTCTCTCTCTCCCCTCCCCCCCCCCTCTCTCTCTCTCTCTCTCTCTCCCTCTCTCTCTCTCTCTCTCAGTAGACTGGCTTGACAGGTTGTTGTTGGCCGTATCAGTTTTTATGGTGGAGCATCTTCAGCCCCACGGCCGCTGAGGATCTGAAGTATAGAAACCTATAATGCAGCCAACCTTTCCCTCGTTGAGATGACTGTCCCCACCCTCCCCGATCCTCAATCCCCCAGTTACACCCCCCCCCTCCCCCCACCACCACTATTGTCCGTTTTGGGCTATACCCTCTCCCCCCCCCCCCCACCTCCCTCTTCTCCCCCCCCCTGTCCGCTTTCCCCCTCCGCCCAGTCCTAACCTCAACCCACATTATTATATCCTCTCCCCTCCCTCCTTCCCACCTCGCTCCCCTCTCCCCTCCCTTCATCCCACCGCTCTCCCCTCCCTCCATCCCACCCCTCTCCCCTCCCTTCATCCTACAGCTCTCCCCTCCCTCCATCCCACCACTCTCCATCCACAACCACTTCCCCTCCCTTCTCTCTCCCCTCCCTTCTCCTACCCTCTCCCCTCCCTCCATACCACCACTCTCCCCTCCCTCCATCCCACCACTCTCCCCTCCCTCCTTCTCCTTCTCCCCTCCCTCCATCCCACCACTCTCCCCCTCCATCCATCCCACCACTCTCCCCTCCCTCCATCCCACCACTCTCCCTCCCTCCATCCCATTTCTCTCTCCCTCCCTCCATCCCATTTCTCTCTCCCTCCCTCCATCCCATTTCTCTCTCCCTCCCTCCATCCCATTTCTCTCTCCCTCCCTCCATCCCATTACTCTCACCCTCCCTGCATCCCCCACTCTCCCTCCTCCATCCCACCACTCTCCCCCCTCCTCACTCTCCATCTCCTTCTCCCCTCCCTCCACCCCTCCTCTCTCTCCCCTCCCTCCATCTCTCTCCCCTCCCTCCATCTCTCTCTCCCCTCCCTCCATCCCACCACTCTCCCCTCCCTCCATCTCCTTCTCCCCTCCCTCCATCCCACCACTCTCCCCTCCCTTCTTTCTCTCCCCCCCTGTCACTTCCTCCCCTGTCCAGCTCTTACCCTTTCCCCTGTTCATTCTCATTCTCAGTCTCTCTCTCTCTTCTCACTGTTTGGAATACCCCTCCCCCCCCCCCCTTCCTTTTTCCCACCTCCTCAGCTGTCCATTCCTACCCCTCCCTTCCTCTCTCTCTCTCTCCCCAACCTATCACCCTCACCCCTCCTCCCCACAACCCTCCTCTCCCCACGTCCTCCCTTCTCCCCTCAACCTAACACCCTCGCTCCCTCACCCTCTCCCTTACCAGACTCACCCTTAAGGGGGAGGTAGTCGCTTGTTCTGGACCTCCTTCTCCCTCACGTTTAGCATACTAGTTTTGAGATTTGTGGACGTTCGGCCCATTAGTTTGGCGATTTTAACACCTTTAGCTCCATTTCGTTGTCAATTTTCAGGCCTATCGTGCCATTTAGGTGTCGATTTTTTCCTGGCGAGCGATAGATATAGTGAGCCTGTAATTATAAGAGGAACCAGCCTCCGGACGGGACAGTTTTCTACCGAAACATTTACAAATTTAACTTGAGGGGGGGTCTAAGGGGTGTTTTCTAAGTTTGAGGGGGATCTAGCGAGGCAACCAAAACATAAATGAATAAATCAATTAATAGAAAAAAAGAAAAAAAAACAGCCACCAGCCCCTTAGCCTATGCCTCTACCCTCACCACTCTCACCTTGTTCCCGGTTAACGCCTTCTTTACCGACGACCCCTTTTTAATGTTATTCTAACTATATTTAGACGATTATGTGCAGTTTGAGAAGGATCTGTGGTAGTAAAAAGGGTTAAGTGAGATAGTTCGAAGCCTGTTGATTTCTGGAGGCCCTTTATAAACTGAGTAAATCGTCTAATAGTAGCCACAATAAAGTTAAGGGGAGGTATTTACTTTGTTCCCTAGACCTCCATCAAGCTTAAAATTACACCCCCTTGAGTCCCTTTCAAGATAAATTTGTACATTTTTCGGTAGAAAAATGTCCCGGCCAAAGGCCGGTTCCTCTTAAATTACAGGCTCGCTATCGCTCGCCAGGATAAAATTGACACCTGAATGGCACGAAAGGTCTTAATATGGGGTGAAAGTTCTTAAAATCGCTAAACTAATGGGGCAAACGTTTTATAATATCAAAAGCAATGGGGCTAAACATGAGGGAGAAAGGGGTCAAGAAAAAAATCCCTCAAGTGGAAATCTCCCCTTAAAAGGACGGCTGCGGTACAGAAGGGGTTAAGGGGTGGTTTTTGGTTTCCTCCCTAGGCCTCGATCTAGCTTAAAGAAATACCCACAAGGCCTCCCTTCGAGGTAAATGTGTACATTTATCGGTAGAAAAATTTCCGGGCCAAAGGCCACTTCCTCCGAAAATATAGGTTCGTTATCGCTTGCCAGGAAAACAGTGGACGCCTAAATGGCACGAACAGTAATACAATTGACAGTAATGGTGCGAAAGGTCTAACAATAGCCAAACTAATGGGGCGAACGCCTTAAAATGTCAAAATAAGTGGGAGCAGGGGATCCAGGATAAAACCCCTTAAGTGACAATCTCCCCCAAAGTGTCGTACTATATCTTTTTCCTCCCCCTCACCTCCCCTGTCTGATACCTTATATTTCCTCCCCCTCACCTCCCCTGTCTGATACCTTATATTTCTTCTCATATCTATACATGTCCAATCCTTTTTTTACTTCACTTATCCTTTCCTGTTTTCCGTTTTTATTTCTACTCTCTCTCTCACACATTCCTCCCCCTAGATCTGGAACTCTCTCCCAGAATCAGTCTTTCCCTCTTCCCATGACTTAAATTGCTTCAAACTCCGTGTGTCCAGGCATTTTGACTCGAATGTCCCTTGATTTTGGCCCTGTCACTCTTTCAACTCTGGGGGAGGTATTCGCTACAGGCAGTTCTACCTTTTATCTCCCTCACTCACATAGACAAAAAAAAAAAAAAAAAACGAAAAAAAAAGTCTTCTCTCCTCCATCATCATCTTCTGTTTCCTCTCAGCTTTATACCTGTCCAATTGTTCTTATACTTCACTTCTCCTCAATTGTCGACTTGCGAGTTTCGTTCTATAAGGAAGTTGGAGCTGTAGACAACGATATTTAACAGAATTTCCAGCTAGAATAAGGTCGTAGTACATATATAAACTACATAAAACCCAATTCAACATACCATTTATCCATCAGAAACGTGCATTATTATTGCATTTCTTTTTAATATCAATGTTCACAGCTCCAACTTCCTTATAGCCTGAAACTCGCAAGTGGTCAATTTTCCTCTCCTGTTTTGCGTACCTATTTTTCTGTCTTCTCGTATTCCTCCCCTTCCAGATCTGTCTCCCCGCCTCCACCACCACCACCACCACCTCCCTCAAAGATGTCCACTCCCTTCACTGTCCTATCCTCTTACTCCTGTCCATGTCGCCATTCAACATGTCACCTTCTAACCTGCCATTGTCCAACCCCTCCTTTCCAACCTCACCCAACTTACCCCCCCCCCCCTCACCCCACCCCCTGTCTCCCCTTCACCCCCTCAGATGCCCGGTTTCCCCCCCCACCCCCCCCCCCCCCCCCTTTCCTCCTCTACTCTTTTCCTATCCACTTTTCACCTGTCAAGTTCGTATCTCACTCACCCTCTCTCCCTTCTCTTCTTTCTTTCTCTCTCTCTCTCTCTCTCTCTCTCTCTCTCTCTCTCTCTCTCTCTCTCTCTCTCTCTCTCATAGTCATCACAAGTTTTCTCTTTCTCTACTTAGCACACACGCACACACTCTCTCTCACATATACACACACACACACACACACACACATTTGGGCAAGTCTCCTAACGGTGTAGCCTCTGTTCACCTAGCAGTACAAATAGGAACCTGGTATAAGTGGACGAAGTTGTGACGTCCCATCTGGGGTTGGTGATCGGTTACAAGGTGAGATGGGTATCGTACTGGTCAACCTAAGCCTTCGGGTGAGACTGGTACCGTAGTGAAAATGGTATCGTACAGATTAACCCTAAGCCTTCGTTTCCAGATGTCGCCAATTGGCTAAAATACAGACTACACAGTACACACACATCCACAGCCATTCCAACGATACATAAACACTTAACATGCATTTCACGCAATACATTCCCAGTTAAGGAGGCGCGATAATAATGAGCTTAGCTCGCATTGCGTGGATTCCCCTTGACGAACAAGCAAGTGAAAAAAGTGAATACACCCACACCCCCCACACACACACCCACACTGCCGCTATCACCATTGGGAAGTACATGGAGGTGCCAAATATGGTGTGTATGTGTGTGTGTGTGTGTGTGTGTGTGTGTGTGTGTGTGTGTGTGTGTGTGGTGAGAGGGAGGAAGAGGAGGAAAAGGATAAACGGAGGAGGAGGGAGAAAGGGAGGCGAAGGAGAGCATAGTAAAAAGTAAGAAAAACGAAATTAAAGGAGGAAAACAAGAACAATAAACAGTAGGGAAAGAAGGCATCACTAGAGAGCTTTATTCAATACCCAACCATATTTGTTTTCGCAATTCTTGTCCGGCATATTTTAAAACACACTAATATAATTATGTTGTCACTCATTTTAACCCTTTCAAGATCCAATATGAATTTATTTTCGGTTTTTATGGCTATTATCAAACGGTCTCATTCAGATTAGGAAGGGTATATGAAAGTCTAAGGGTTAATTGAGACAGTCTATACTTTGTATATTCACGCAGATCCTTCCTAAACTATATAATTATTGTCTAATGACGCGCTTTAAAAGTTAAACGCGTCATATCTCTGTCTCTCTCTCACACACACACACATACACAAACACACACACACGCATAGACAGACAGACCCCCCCCCCCCACACACACACACCCTTATACCCTGATAAATGCGTAACTAGTATCTTTCTCAGCATAGCTAGTACATAATGTTTACTGGTCAAATAGCTCCTATGCAATCTATTATCTCAATGTGGAAAATCATCTGCCAACCTAGTACATAATATTGACCTCGTCAAACAGCTCTTATATAACCTGATGCTTTGGTCCTTATTATAAGATAATATAAGTTAGAGTTAAGCTACACACTGTTCCTCTGTACATTTCAGCCTACGGCTACAATTATCAATAAACCGTTTATTATTATTATTATTACACACACACACACACACACACACACACACACACACACACACACACACACACACACACACACACACACACACAGCCCCTCAGGCCTCTTCCTAACTGGCCATATACCCCCCCACTGATTGGCCATTCATAGACTACCACCCAGATAATTATCGGTACCATTAACAAGCGGCCTAGAAAGTTATGAACGAGGGACTAAATGAGAGTAGAGCTGTTGAACGGTGGTTGTTGTTGAGGTAGTACTGGTGTTATATTTATGGAGTGATTAGTCTTTGTAGATATCTGGGTGGCATACGATTATGCAGTTTGAGTTAGTATAAATAGTCCAAATTATGTACCTCTAATGGCATAAACGTACTAGTCATAATCTATGCTATTTATGCCCATGGGCCACTTTCAGCAATGGCTCACATTTAAGGTGCTACTATACTCTATTCGCTGTAAGTACGCGAGAAATCATGACCTCTAACCTCTGTAACTCATGACCTCTAACCTCTGTAACTCATGACCTCTAACCTCTGTAACTCAAAAGCTACTAGAGTAATCGAGCTAATATTTCTACAATTTGGAAACGCTCAGTCAAGGAATAGATGTGGAAATTTACAGCCAATTTGCTCTAGCCCTTTTAGAGTTACAGAGGATAGAGTTCATGATTTATCGCCTACTTACATCGAATAGACTTATAATAGACCAGTGTTGTATTTACAATGTAATGTTAGTACCTAATGAGCATGATTGAGCTAATTACAATAGTTACAGACAACACTCACAACACAGTCACTCCAAGAACACCGATGTATTAACATTTAACAAGCGCTTCACACATTTCATACAATGATACTAAGCCGGACTATGCCACTGTGATGGGGTACAGAGGTTATAACAATATAATCAGCTTCGTTTAAAAGACACTCCATTCACAAATGGTATTTTTTGGTAGTAACACATCTATTTGTGCACACACAATTAATTTATGTATCAACTATAACCCTACAATCATTACACATGGCGAACAATTTTTTTGTTATGAGAATCCACAAACTGCTTGCAAAGTATGTTAACTTGCTAAGCACCAAATCCTTATATAACTAGTATATATAATAAACACGTTATAGTAGAAGTATTTACAGTGGAATAAGCTACTGTCAGTAAGTTGAACTATTGCTAAAACTCGCTGAAAATATCGATGCCCATATAGATGATAATATGGCAGGACCTCCTAACTCATCACTGCCCGACGTACTATCGATATACCTCTCCCTCACGCTTCTCCCCACACACTAACTCACACGCGCGAGCAACCCACTGGCATTTTCGCTTCCAAAAACTATACCGACAGCTTACTAAATTTTCCAGAACTTCTGTTGATTTCTTGTAAAACATATCTTATTATGATAATACATTGCATCAATTAATAGAGCATACTTATATGAAAATATAGTCATGCTTCTCGTGATATAGTAATACAGAGTAAAGGAATGGCGAAATCCATATACGTATAGAGGTTTTCTTACCGTAGCGGTAGTACAATTGATAAGCCCGAGACCATACCCAAGGCCAATAATTGGTAAAGCCCATCTTATTTTATGGACAATTATAACATTCTACTCTATGTGAGGTTCAAACGCTATTTATGTCAAACACTTCTAAGAAACTTACATTGGATGAATTATTTACTTCATAAACCTCTGAATAATGGAACTGAAACGATAATATATTTTGTACAAGGTTTGAGACATTCCGAGAAATCTAGTTTTATATTTACAAAGAGCGAATATGCTACAAATTAAACAAGCGAAAACTACTTAAAAATTCATACCCATGGCTGCTAGTAGTATATATAACCCATAATCATACCCATGGCTGCTAGTAGTATATAACCCATAATCATACCCATGGCTGCTAGTAGTATATATAACCCATAATCATACCCATGGCTGCTAGTAGTATATAACCCATAATCATACCCATGGCTGCTAGTAGTATATAACCCATAATCATACCCATGGCTGCTAGTAGTATATAACCCATAATCATACCCATGGCTGCTAGTAGTATATATAACCCATAATCATACCCATGGCTGCTAGTAGTATAACCCATAATCATACCATGGCTGCTAGGAGTATATATAACCCATAATCATACCCATGGCTGCTAGTAGTATATAACCTATAATCATACCCATGGCTGCTAGTAGTATATATAACCCATAATCATACCCATGGCTGCTAGTAGTATATATAACCTATAATCATACCCATGGCTGCTAGTAGTATATATAACCCATAATCATACCCATGGCTGCTAGTAGTATATATAACCCATAATCATACCCATGGCTGCTAGTAGTATATAACCTATAATCACCCATATAACCCCTCCTCATACCCATGGCTGCTAGTAGTATATATAACCCATAATCATACCCATGGCTGCTAGTAGTATATATAACCCATAATCTTGGTATATTTCTGTTGTCCTATAATATATTCTGCTTAGTCCCCAAAGCGACCATTCTCCATCTGGTGGTCACCCCAAGAAGCTTGTGTGCGGAGCGTCTAATTCTGGACATTATTTGTGCTTGTCAGTATATACAGAACTACACTGGTTAAGGGGAGGTATTTAGTTTGTTCCCTACGTTTTCATCAAGCTTAAAATTACACCCCCTAGACCCCCTTTCAAGATAAATTTGTACATTTTTCGGTAGAAAAATTTCCCGGCTGGAGGTCGGTTGCTCTTAAATTACAGGCTCGCTATCGCTCACCAGGAAAAAATTGACACCTTAATGGCACAAAAGGCCAATTAACAAAAATGGGTAAAAATATCTTAAAATGTCCAAACTACTAGGGCGAACGTCTTAAAATCTCAAAAGCAATGGGCCTAGACAGGAGGGAGAAAGGGGTCAAGAAAAAAGTCCCTCAAGTGGAAATCTCCCCTTAATAGTATAGGTAACCATTGACTTGAAGTGCAAGGATGAATGGTCCCTATATCTTTGGGCAAGAAATAGTGTCTCAAGAAAGTACCATCTGTCCATTACGGTTGTATATTAAAACTTTCCCACCGCGGCCTAGACATAGAGAGAGTGTGTGTGTTGTGGTGACAGAGTGTACCATCTATCCATTACGGTTGCATAAAATACCTTCGGACCACAGCCTAGAGGTAGAGAGAGTGTGTTTTGTGGTGACACAGTGTACCATCTGTCCATTACGGTTGCATAAAATACCTTCGGACCACAGCCTAGAGGTAGAGAGAGTGTGTTTTGTGGTGACACAGTGTACCATCTGTCCATTACGGTTGCATAAAATACCTTCGGACCACAGCCTAGAGGTAGAGAGAGTGTGTTTAGTGGTGACAGAGTGTACCATCTGTCCATTACGGTTGCATAAAATACCTTCGGACCACAGCCTAGAGGTAGAGAGAGTGTGTTTTGTGGTGACACAGTGTACCATCTGTCCATTACGGTTGCATAAAACACCTTCCCACCGCGGCCTAGACATAGAGAGAGTGTGTGTTGTGGTGACAGAGTGTACCATCTATCCATTACGGTTGCATAAAATACCTTCGGACCACAGCCTAGAGGTAGAGAGAGTGTGTGTTGTGGTGACAGAGTGTACCATCTGTCCATTACGGTTGCATAAAATACCTTCCCACTGCTGCCAAGATATAGAAAGAGTGAGTTTTGTGGTGACACAGTGTCCCATCTGTCCATTAAGGTTGCATAAAACACCTACGGACCCCGGCTTAGAGCTAGAGAGAGTGTGTGTTGTGGTGATAGAGTGTACCATCTGTCCATTACGGTTGCATAAAATACGTTCCCACCGCGGCCTAGAAAGAGAGTGTGTGTGTTGTGGTGAGGTATTAGCATAATGTCAGAGTGGTAGTAATAGTACAAGACGCGGCGCTCTATGGTTAAGGCGCCTTACTGCCACCACTAACTAATTGCTGCCCCCGCCTGCTAGGTTGCAACACTTAAGGGGAGGTATTTAGTTTGTTCCCTACGTTTTCATCAAGCTTAAAATTACACCCCCTTGAGCCCCTTTCAAGATAATTTGTACTTTTTTCGGTAGAAAAATGTCCCGGCTGAAAGCCGGTTCCTCTTAAATTACAGGCTCGCTATCGCTCGCCAGGATAAAATCGACGACTAAATGGCACGAAAGTTCTTAAAATTGACAGAAATGGGTCGAAAGTTCTTAAAATCGTCAAAATAATGGGGCGAACGTCTTAAAATTAGAAAAGCAACATTTGGGGCTAAACATGAGGGAGAAAGGAGTCAAGAAAAAAATCCCTCAAGTGGAAATCTCCCCTTAACTGCACACCCGTGAGAGCCCTCGGTACACTCGTATACCATAGTCTCCAGCCCACTCTTACAAATTCTTGGACTTCACCGATTTCTAGCTATGGAAGCATATCTCTAGAAACGAATGTATGATTAGAATTTTCTATAAATCAACTACAAAACTATATAATATACGATTTATTGAAAAACAAGTTCTATCCAAAACTAAATCCGGATTTATATCATTGCATAGAGAAACATGAAGGGGTCCACGAAATGATCCTGAGTGGGCTAGACATGGTTTCCGAGTGTACTGTACGGTCGCGCTAATACG
>CM064577.1:16926742-16935426 GCA_032716605.1 Paralithodes platypus | reverse complement strand
GAGGTGAGGTGAGGTGAGGTGCAGAGGTTGAAGACAGCCTCCTCTTCTTTAATAGTAACCCTTATTATATATTTAGGTATTTAACCCTTCCTGTACCAGCGACGTTTTCTATATTTCATTCTAGCTATGTATAGACGATTATATGCAGCTTTGGAAGGGTATAATTATGGTAGCTAAATGGATTAATTCAGATCGCCTGTAACGTTCTAATTGGTTGATGTCCTTCCAAAGCTTGATCAAATCGTAGAATAGTTGCCAGAATATAATGCAAAGGATGACACTGGATAGATGAAGGGGGTTAGGATGCTGCTTCTTCGTCATTATGTCGTATCTCATTCTTTTCTTTTGTCCTACCTCTCTGTACGTTAGTCTTCTTTTAACTCTCCTTGTCTTAGTCGCCTATCTCTCATTTCTTCTTCTTTTATGCTCTGTCCTCCTCTGCTTCTTCTTCGTCTTCTTCATCTTCTACTTTTGTCATCTATCTTAAACTTGATTTTTTACGTTCATATTGTTTTCTCCTTTCGTTCATTTCTTATTATTATTATTATTATTATTATTATTATTATTATTAGCTATAGTAGTAGTAGTAGCATTTATATTTGTATTATTAGTATTACTAGTATTATTTGTTTTATTATTATTATTATATATACTATCATTGTTATTGCTGCCTTCGTTCTTTTCTTTTTTCTTTCTACTACTTTTTTTGTCTCTTAACCCTTTCTTTTGTATCTGTATTCATGTCATATCTCTTCTCCTTCTTGTGTTTGCTTTGAATTTGTTTCTATGTTGATGTTTATATACATTTCACTACCATCATTGTTGCTTTTCTTCATGTGTTTGTAATATTTCATTAATCGATTTTAGGAGTAGAGTTGGTTGTTGGATAGAACATAATAGTACATTTCTCCTCGTTATATTGGTTCTTAGCCCCTCACATTTTGTATATATGTGTACTTTTGTCTTGTTTATTACCTGGCATATTTGGGTTTCACTTCTTTTCCGGCTTTTTTCTTGTTTTCGTTATTTAACCTTTTTCACCACCATTACATGATTTTCATCATATTCTGGTTACCATTAGACGATTTGCTTTCGTTTGTAATCTACCTATACGACTCAAATGGGTAAATACAATAAACCCTCTTCTAAAACTGCATAAAATCATCTAATTTTAGCCAGAATTAAAGGTGAAAAGGTGTCATGGATCTGAAGGGATTAAGCCTCTCATGATTGGTTATCTTGTGTTATCTATTGTTTGTCCTGTTCTCTACATCGTTGTTGTTATTTCTGTCTCCGCGCTAGCTCTCAACTCATTGTTTTCTTCATTCGTTTATCCTTTCTTGTTTCCTTCCCTCCACTAAAAAGACAAGACACATATAACATCTTTATAAAATACTAAGCTCTATCTATCTATCTATCTATTGCCTGACGCCGTGATCCGCGAAGGGTTGGCCACGAACGAACCGCCCCAAAATACTAAGGTAGCTATCTTTATTATCAGAATACTATCTATCTACTTATACGATTAATATCTTATGGCCACACTAAATATTCTGTACACATCTTACTTATGCTGATATATGTGAGTGTACATGCATACGTCAATAGCAAAGATATTTACATAATATATATAAAAAAAAAAAAAATATATATATATATATATATATACCGCTATATATCTATATATATAATATAGATATGATATATATTATATCTCTATATATATAGAATATATATATATTATATATATATATATATATATAGTATATATATAGAAGATATATATATATATAGAGAGAGAGAGAGAGAGAGAGAGAGAGAGAGAGAGAGGTAATAATGTCATATACCCAGTTTAAAACCCTAGTCAGTCGAAGCTTTCCCTTAAAAAGGCATACATAATCTCCAGAATAAAAAACAAATATTTGTAAAGAATATTAAACGTTTTCTTCAAGAACATGACATGATAAGGACTGGGGGAAAATGGATGGCCAGATAGATAGAAATAGATATGTAAAACAATATATATAGAGAGTTAGATATATTAAATGGTATATATATATATATATATATATATATATATATATATATATATATATATCTATATATATATATATATATATATATATATATATATATATATATATATATATATATATATATACACGGACAGACAGACAAATATATATATATCTATATATATATATTATAATATATATATATATATATATATATATACACGACCGACAGACAAAATATATATATATATATATACAGTATATATATATATATTGAGAATATATCACAAATACACGTGAGCCACTAAATGTTTCTAGTCTCTCAGTGGGGATCGAACCATCGACCATCATGGACGATAGCCGACGCTTTAATCAATTAGACTGCCGGGTGTAATTGATTAAGCGTCGGCTATCGTCCTGATGGTCGATGGTTTCGATCCCCACTGAGAGACTAGAAAATATATATATATATATAAATATATATATATATATATATATATATATATATATATATATATATATAGAGAGAGAGAGAGAGAGAGAGAGATAGATAGAAGATAGATAGATGGTAGATTGGGAGATATATAAATAATTGGAAGTTAGATAGAAAGATTGATAGACAGATACGTACATTGATACAAAAATGACACACACACACACTTATTTATATATATATATACAGTATTTATATATACTCGAAAACAAAAACTCATATATCCATAAGAATTTATTAAATTTTATGCCAGCTCGTGCTAGGCTTATAAAAGATTTACGATTAAATGGCGTCATTATACTAAGGGTGAAGATACGTTTTACAAATTCTGCACACTCGATCAACCTTAACATGAACGGAAAGTTAAAAAGTGCACACAAGAAACTTTTACAACCAAATTTGCACTTAATCCGGTTGGAGTTATAAGGATTTTGCAAACTACTATAGTAAATCCTACATATGCTTACAAACACAAATGCAAGTACACAAAAACATAGCAAGTTAATACATAAATAAGTTTGCCAGATACCCCAAACAAACACACAGTACGTAAACAAAAACATAGCAAGTTAATACATAAATAAGTTTGCCAGATACCCCAAACAAACACACAGTACGTAAACAAAAACATAGCAAGTTAATACATAAATAAGTTTGCCAGATACCCCAAACAAACACACAGTACGTAAACAAAAACATAGCAAGTTAATACATAAATAAAGTTTGCCAGATACCCCAAACAAACACACAGTACGTAAACAAAAACATAGCAAGTTAATACATAAATAAGTTTGCCAGATACCCCAAACAAACACACAGTACGTAAACAAAAACATAGCAAGTTAATACATAAATAAGTTTGCCAGATACCCCAAACAAACACACAGTACGTAACAAAAACATAGCAAGTTAATACATAAATAAGTTTGCCAGATACCCCAAACAAACACACAGTACGTAAACAAAAAC
Organism: Paralithodes platypus; assembly: GCA_032716605.1. Lineage (NCBI taxonomy): Eukaryota > Metazoa > Arthropoda > Malacostraca > Decapoda > Lithodidae > Paralithodes > Paralithodes platypus. The sequence goes on along the minus strand of CM064577.1, from coordinate 16,931,949 downwards.
ATAGCAGTTAATACATAAATAAGTTTGCCAGATACCCCAAACAAACACACAGTACGTAAACAAAAACATAGCAAGTTAATACATAAATAAGTTTGCCAGATACCCCAAACAAACACACAGTACGTAAACAAAAACATAGCAAGTTAATACATAAATAAGTTTGCCAGATACCCCAAACAAACACACAGTACGTAAACAAAAACATAACAAGTTAATAAATGAATAGGTTTGTCAGACACACACAGCGGCACTGAAAATAATAATATAGTTTCAAAGTCTATTGTGATGTAGCCGTAATATGAAGATTGACAAGACGATTGTAGTTGTTAAGGTGATGGCCGTGCTAATTGTCGTTCCGTTAGTTGAAGCAGAACCGACGGATTTTTTAAGAGGGTAGGGTTTATTTATTGGTCGATTTATTCATTTATTATTTTTGTATTCATGTATTATTCATTTATGATTATATTAATATATTATTTTTTCAGTTTCCTCCTTAGACCTCCACCAAACATAAAAACAAAAACATCCCCAAGATCCTCCTTCCAGATATAATTGTAAATTTTTCGGTAGAAAAAATGTACTGGCCAAAGGCCAGTTCCTTCTAAATTACAGGCTTGCTATCGCTCACCAGGAAAAAATCGACTCCTAAATGACACGAAAGGCCTTAAATATTGACAAAGAAATAGGGCGAAGTCTTAAAATTGCCAAACTAATGGGACTAAACATGAGGGAGAAGGGGGGACAGAAAAACAAAACAATGACCCCCCCCCATTAAGAAGGCGTCACACGGCCAGTATTTATCCATTTTTATTTTCTTTCAAGCCATGTCTCCATTCTAGTTATACATTGTCACTACATTTTCGTTAGCTTTACCTTTAATTGGCTGACTTATGTGCGATTGGTTTCAATTCTACGCAAATTTTACTACCCTAAACAGGCACACCACACCTCTTTACAATACACCAAAAAAATCATTTCTGAAGACGACCACCCACCACCACCCTTAATTTGGCTCTGTCACTCTTTCAACTTGGGAGGAGACAGTTGTTGCAGGCAGTTTTGCTTTTTGTCTCCCTCCAACACATACAAAACAAAATAATAATAAAAAGCGTCAGAACATTGCCCGTGACGCCGCCATAAATATAAATTCCGACAACCTTTGATCTGTAACTCTATTTTATTTTTGCTTTATAGCTTATGCAGTGTATTACCATGAATTAATACAAAATATAACATACAATTATGTACAGTACATAATTTAGAACTGCCAATGTCTCCTTAGCCGCACATCCCTAACTGATACATGGCTGATTATAAACATGAAATTTAACGGGTATCGAGGGTACCTACTAGAAATGGTTGTGAAGCTAAATATAATATAATATAATATATTATAATATAATGATATATATCCAAGCCTTTTCTAAAGATTCTGTTAATTTCACAGTAAATTAAAAACATAGGTTATATAGAAAAGGTTAGGGTTTTAGATTATCATAATAGTTGTACAATATAAAAATATATATCCCGTACCATTTCCCCACGCAACTAATTCTAACCAGCGCCGATCAAAGTTGCACACACATAAAACACAAATTAATACAAAATAAACAGTTTCGAGAAAAACGTTTTCGGCTAAGTCTGTTCTGTTGGTTGAAGGCAACTGACAACTTAATAAGAGAGTCGTAAGCGTGAGCGATTAAGAGTTAATCGTATTTTGGGTAATTGAAATATAATGGTGAAATGAGAAAACCCGGCGAAAAAAGAAGGGGGTTTTATATAAAGGATGTTCAACGGTTTATGTTTTTTTTTATTTGCTTATTATTATTTTTTTCATTTAGGTGTCTACATATGTACATCTACTGCAATGATGAAACATGAATTCGTACCCATTCCGTAATTATATGTATGAATGTAAAATTGGCATGCTTGACTAATTAGAAGAATAGACTGATCATGAACAGTATCTACTGCCTAACAAAGTAACCTCGTATTGCAGTCATACTATTCTTCCTTTCATACATAAAATCACGAAGTAGATAGCAATTCATGTGGGAAATTATACATACCTATACATATTATGTTGTATTTTAAGAGTCACATCTATTTCTAATTTGCCTATGAACATTGTTCTGCAGAGTAGTATAACATGTATCTGTCTATGTTTGCTTGAGTGCCCATTTATCCTATTATTGTGTGAATGAAGGTGAATGAGATAGTGTGTCTGAACATAATATAAGTGTGTGTGATATGAAGATGTGTGAGTATGTAAGAACTTATAATACTGACATTTTGTATAGTTAGTATAAGTTCAAACATTTTGTATAGTTAGTATATGTTCAAACATTTTGTATAGTTAGTATATGTTCAAACATTTTGTATAGTTAGTATATGTTCAAACTTATAGTTGCTATGTTTAAGTTGCTCTGGCAATAAGCCTATTGCAAATATTATTGTTGATTGGGGTGCAAGTGTGTATGTATGTGCAAGGGTATGTGTGCATGCCATGCGTGTGGGTGTATATATGCATATATGGGTATATGTGTGTGTGTGTGTGTGTGTGTGTGTGTGTGTGTGTGTGTGTGTGTGTGTGTGTGTTTGTATGAATACATGTGTGTGTACATTGATATACGTGTGCTGGAGAGTGTTATCTTTCTTTATATTTATTTATTTATTTATTTATTTTTTGCGTTGTGTTCATGCGTTTGCATTGCATGCATTTGGGTATGAGTGCATGTTTGTATGAACATAAATTAGCATGCGTGTTTATGCATGCGTGACCATGTGTGCACATGTGTGCATGCGTGACCATGTGTGCACATGTGTGCATGCGTGACCATGTGTGCACATGTGTGCATGCGTGACGTCACTATGGATGAGGGTGTGTGTGTGTGTGTATGTGTGTGTATGTGTGTGCACGCAGTTAGTCCGCTCAAAATAAGTGGTGGCATAATGCATAAGACTTGTTTAATGGCTATATTAATTGTAGAGTCAGTTACAATCACCTCAAGTTGGTATGTTGTAAATAATTCATTGTATCAGAAGGTTTGGGAACTCTTTCAAACAAGAAAATAGTGGTTTTAATATTCGTGTTTGCAATTGTATACTTGCAACACTCTCAAACAGCTACTCAATGTCACACTCATATGTACTGTAAAACAAATAAGCCATACAAAGACACAGCCATGTAGTAAGTAACCCGCACACATTCATAAAGGTTATACAATTATGTAGTCATAATGCAGAGAGACAGATATATATACAGTATATATATACTGTATACTGTATATATATATATATATATATATATACAGATAGAGAGAGAGAGAGAGAGAGAGAGAGAGAGAGAGAGAGAGAGAGAGAGAGAAAGAGAGAGAGAGAGAAAAGCTAGCCAATGTCCTTCAATCAAACATCTGCCTGTTCTTTCTCTTGACCTTTGGCTTGCTGTGGAAATGTAATGGTGGTAGCTCTCGCTCGCTCTTGCTCTCTCTCTCTCTCTCTCTCTCTCTCTCTCTCTCTCTCTCTCTCTCTCTCTCTCGTGTTCGTGAAGATATTAAGATTGATTTAAAATTAGTAAGAAGGGGCAGAATAAGTAAAATTAATAGAAAACGTGAAGAAAATATAAACTCTCTCTCTCTCTCTCACGTCCCCGGACCCACTCACTACCGACGATTAACTCGTTAAAATCCTTTGAGGATCATGATGCGTTTTGACAGTTTATTCTGGCTATCATTAGACGATTGTAAACAACTTAGGAAGGGTCTATGTGGTCTATGGTGTCCATATACCGTTCCTAATCTGAATAAAATCGTCTAATAATAGCCAGAAAACTGAAAGAAGTGAGGGAGAAGGGGGCCCAGGAAACCAAATACCTTCCCTTTAAACCTCTAGAGTAGTTAGCCCTATTAGTTTTGAGGTTATAAGGCGCTTTCGATTCACTCCGATGTAGATTTTTTTCCTGGCTTGCGATTTAGGAGAAAATTGGGTAAATGTGTGCACATTTATATTAGAGGGTAGTATGGGGACGATTTTAAAGTTGAAGGGTGGTGTGGGGAGGATCGACCATTACAAAACAATCAAAGCCCTCAATAATAATAAAAATACTACTACTACTGATACTACTACTACTACTACTACTACTACTACTAATAATAATAATAATAATAATAATAATAATTAGAATACTACTACTACTACTAATAATAATAATAATAATAATAATAATAATAACACAATAACACAGTAAGCCTACAACCCGGCTACTCAATCAGTGTTATGGCCATATGCCCTCCCCTTAACTATTGATAATCATGATGGAGGTAGGATCACACAAACACCTGGCTAATCAAGGTGGACTGCTAACGATCAAAGGGGTAATCGATCACTATCAAAATCCACCCTAGGACTCCCACAGGTTCTTCCAACACTGAATATTCCTTCTGTACCGGCGACGTCTTTTCAGTTTTATTCTAGCTATATGTTGACGAGTTTGTGCAGTTTTAGAAGGATCTGTCGAAGTAAAATAGTTGAATTAAATAAATCGAAGCTTGTTAATTGCTGGAGGCCATTTTGAAACTGAATAAAATCGTCTAATAGTAGCCAGAATAAAGTTAAAAGGACGTTGTCGGTACAGAAGGGATTAACGTAGCCAGAATAAAATATAAAATAGAAGAGGTGGTAAGATGAACTCCGAAAGGAAGTTGACAGAATGAATAAAAACACCATTTAAGGGGAGGCTGACTTTTTTGTTTTGGCTATTTTTTTTTTTTTTCTAAAATGGTCTAAAATGATTCTCTAAACATAGGAGACTAGCAAATGAGGGCATAAAAACCCATTGGACATCCCTAACCGCCCCCACCACCACTTACACCCCCCCAATCAGGTATATGTATATATATCTGGAAATTATTTTTAAATAAAATCATAGTCTACCATCCAATATGATCCAAAACATTGTTTTCTTTCACTTAACAGAGAAAATGTAGTTGCACGGGTTAGCAACGGGTAACTATGGAAGATTTCATTAGATCCTATTATAATGAGACAAATATTTCAGAATATGTAATTTCCCACAGTACTACTTCAAAGTGAATCTAGTAATTTATATATTGCTCTGCTTCGTTCCCCTTGCATACACTAAATGTGGGAGTATATTGGAGTAGACTAGCATGCTCAAAATGGCTGATACTCGGATATTTTGGTTGTCT
>CM064577.1:16906742-16921742 GCA_032716605.1 Paralithodes platypus | reverse complement strand
ATTCATATAGGGTAATGACTTAGCCCTCTTTTTTGTTGAGTCCTGTGCTAACCCATGAGAAGCTTTTGTTTTTATTCATGAACAAATTATTTCTTCATCTCTTGCTGATTGAAAGGAAAGAGCCTTTCCTCAATTACTGAGGTGAACCCCATAGTCGAGGGGAAGGTTATTTTTTTGTTCATATTAAATTGGTATACAAACGTCACCCTTATCTGAGTATGCAAGTCTGCAATCTCTGTTATGATAGTAGCACAATACACACACAGAGAGACAAGGCAAGAGAGAGAGAGAGAGAGAGAGAGAGAGGGGGGGGGGGGGGGAGGGAGAGAGAGACTGACAGAGAGATGGCGGGGTACAGATATATCGTGAAACAGCTGTATACATGCGAGGGGGCGGGGGGGGGGGGGGGGTTGCATCATGAAGGTACTGATGCATGTTGATGGGATGAAGGCCAGGCATGCAATCCACCCCCTCCCCCACACCCCCCCCCCCCCCCCCCCCCCCTCTCTCTCTCTCTCTCTCTCTCTCTCTCTCTCTCTCTCTCTCTCTCTCTTAACCCCTGATTAATTGAGTTAACAAACGAATAGCACCACTCTTTCCTGTGTTGCTGTTACTTTGATTACATGCGTTAGGTAGTTCAGTTACAAGCAGCCTCGTAAGGATAGATATATTGTTGCTTGATTTCCTTTGCACTCCTTTGTACTCCTTTGCATCGATATAGCAGACTTCGCATCTGCCTTTATAGGTTAAAAGCCAGAGCCTAGCTATTACATAATGCGCATTCACACACGCACACACTCTCTACCTCTCTCTCTCTCTCTCTCACACACACTCAACCACTCTCTCTCTCTCTCTGCTTATCCTCCGTCTCCCACAAACGTCTCTTTTATGCAACTTTGCTTATCCATGGTTTTCATCTCCACTAAAACCACTGGCATCATTGCGCGGGCCTGGCTTATTATACGCTCTCTCTTTCTCTCTCTCTCTCTCTAACTCACTTTCACACACACTCTCTCTCTCTCTCTCCCTGCACTAATGTTCCCTCAAAGCGGCAACGTTCACCCCACTCTGGTTATCGCGTCAACCAAAATAGCCGTCTCGCAGATGTCGGCACGAAATGTTGAAGACGTGGCCGGCATATCTTCACCTTGGGGGTAATTTCTTATTTTTATTTCAATTATAGCCAGTTTGTCCTTCAATATTACCCTGCATTATGCTTCATCGTAGGCTTTTGTGAAAAACTGTGAACACTGGGCATCCTAATTGGATAGAAGGTTGCCCAACGGATAGACAGCAACGAATGTGTTTCTTCGAGATGAACTCCTGTCACACCTGGAATTCCCCAGGGATCTGTCTTCATCCCACTGTTATTAATCAAATATGTTAACGACTTTGATGTTGGGTTGCAGAGTGCTATCTCAATGTCTCAGGATGGCATTATACTTGGAACAAATGTGAGAAATACAAAAATAAATTAATAATTCATCATAGATGTGAATATATGGAGTGAATGATCGGTAACCTGACAGATGCCACTAAACTTAGAAAAGTGCAAGGTGATGTACTGTATATCGACCAAACAATTAGCTTCAAGTCAGACTATGCACTTCTGGGATAGAATCTAGACTGGCTCTGAAAAAGATTTGGAGGTTCTGATTAGCAGTGACCTAACTTGTTCAAATGAGAGTGGGTATCAAATGAGAGTGGTTGACAGCTAGATCAACTCATAACAAGTAATTAAATGTCATACGGTTTTTTTAATAGTCTTCTCTACAGTAGGTACTTAGACTTATATCAAGCTACTATGTATGCCTAACACAGCAATCGTTAGAAGATAGAGATGAACAGATTTAGATTTAATATTTGTGGAAGTCTTTTCAAATATAGGATCTTTACTACGTGGAACAAACTTTCCTCGGAAGTTGTTAATTGGTCTTTGTTCGAGCTGTTCATAAAAGAATAAGAATGCATTTTGCACACTTTGTAATGAGTGTGATGCACAATACAATATTATTGTTACTAGCGTTTCTCTACAAGTTATTTGAGATACTTACTATTCTGTGTAACTTCCTGTAACTCTCCCCAGCCCATTAAGTGACGGGTGTTCGACTCTTGTTTTGAACAGAATTCATCCCGTCCATCTCTGAATAGCCAATCAGTGAAGCTCATTGTTAATCAGGTGTCTCTCCATATCATTCAACGTTCGACTCACGGTCCCCCAAAATAAATTCATTCTCTTCTTTGTCTAATGTTGTTTTGGCTTGTTCCGGATTGAAGAGTGTGTATAGTGTTTCTTTAATAATTATTATTAATGAATACTTAGGTTTCAAATAACTTTTTCTTGTATTATTGGGCATAATATTATGATTGCAGTTTATCTCTCTCTCTCTATATATATATATATATATATATATATATATTTTTTTTTCTTCTATATTCCAACTACTCCCTCTCGGGCATAGGCTGAGAGCCTGTACATTCCACCGCTCAACACGGTGAAGCCCGTGAGGTCTTGTTCCAGCCTGGGGAGTGAGACATGTGAAGCATCCATCATGGCTCGAAGCAGCTCCATCTCTGAAGCAGCCGGTTGCTTCGCTCAAGTGCTTCACCGTCTCATCCTCCAGACTCAGACCCTCACTCTCAGAACGCCACCTATTGAGCAGTGAACTATATATATATATATATATATATATATATATATATATATATATATATATATATATATATATATATATATATATATATATATACTGAATCGAATATAGTATAGACATTAACCTAATATGAGACATTGTCTATTGTAGAAAATAAAACAAATCATCAAATTATATGGAATTACTGTATGGCGGAGATTTGAATGCAGTCATAGGTACCGATCCTCAAGCCTATGACGCCAACCTTCTCTACCGTAAAGCAGGAGTCACACGAGCCTTTTTTCGAGCAATTTTTAGGGGCAATTATGATCTGGAAGCTTAACAAATTACACTTCATCAGAATTCAGCCGCCCAACAAAATCTACATTCAGTCTAGTTACCGATACCAGCACGAAAATGTACCGAAATAATACGAGAAAAAACTTGCTCATGAAAAATTGACGGAAAAAACGCTCGTGTGACAGCAGCTTAAGGGTTAACCACAGACCCCAGCCCTGTGGTTTTCATTATGCAAGTATTAATATTTGTGTGACATGACCCAGCCAGTGCTCGAACCCAGGCCAATAGTGCAGCGCTCCAGAACAGAACAGTTTAGACATAAGCGCAAATGTAATGCACTCAACAGTTTGTAACAATATGCAAAAGAATGTTTATTCGAAATTTGAATATACCAATAATATTTACATAATAAAAATGATTGGGTTGTAATTTTATGGACAGTATTAGTGGACGCAACTGTACAAGAAATGGTTTAAGGGGAGATGGGCCGTTTTTCTGGTCCTCTTTCTCCCTCATGTTTATCCCCATTAGTTTTGAGATTTTACGACGTTTGCCCCATTAGTTTGTCGATTTTAAGACATTTCACACCATTTCTTTGTCAAAATTAAGGACCTTCCTGCCCTTTAGGTGTCGATTTTTTTCCTGGCGAGCGATAGCGAGCCTGTAATTATGGAGGAACCGGCCTTCGGCTGTGACATTTTTCTACCGAAATATATACAAATTAATCTCGAAGGGGGATCTAATTGATATTTTTGTAAGCTTGATGGAGGTCTAGGGACAACACTAACAAATAAATGAATATATAAATAAAATAATATACCACCCAAAATAACCACTGTCCCATTAAACTCCAGCTAAAAAGTCACGAATCTGACAATCTCACGAACTGAAATATATATGAACAGTTAAATGGTGACTGGAAATATGGGGAGGAGGTTCTAGTTAAAGTCCTTCAACTTCAAATTGTATAGTTTTTAATCGATTTCGTCGGTGAACTATTAAATTTGGCTGTATTTTTCATAAAAGGCACATCACTGATTTGTCATGCACGAAATTATTAGCATTGTATATTAACCTAAGACGAAGTATGATTGTGTAGACTCTCAAACACTCTCTCATTCACACACACACTCACACATATATATATATATATATATATATATATATATATATATATATATATATATATATATATATATATATGTATATACATATATATACATATACAGTATATATATATAAAATAGTTGCCAATATTGCTTAGGTCGAAGCAGCTCACAGTAATATATAAACTACAACTTACTAACTCTAACTCTCTCTCTCTCTCTCTCTCTCTCTCTCTCTCTCTTGGTGGTAATAAAGCTTGCACGTACTAGTTAACTTTCAATAAAACCCTATAAAGCAAATATAAACCCACCAGTAACGAGGAGTAGTGGGGGGGGGGGGGGGGTCGGGGGTGCCAAATAAAGAAAACGGGGTCACTTCTCCGCCTGACCCCTTCGCCTTATAAGAACGATATTATTATTAACGACAACATTAAGGAGAGGCAGACCGTTTTTCTGGACCCCCCCCCCCTTCTCCCTAATGTTTAGCCCCACTACTTTTGAGATTATAAGACGTTCGGCCCATTCATTTGGCGATTTTAACACCTTTCGCCCCATTTCGTTGTCAATGTTAAGACCTTTCGTGCCATTTATGTGTCGATTATTTCCTGGCGAGCGATAGCGAGCCTACAATTTTAAGAGGAACCGGCCTTTGGCCGGGACATTTTTCTACCGAAAAATTTACACATTTATCTTGAAGGGGGTCTAGGGGGGTGGGGGGGGGGGTTTCTAAGCTTGATGGAGGTCTAGGGAGGAACCTAACAAAAAAAATATGAATAAATTAATTAATAGACCAAACAAACGGCCAGTCTCCCCTTAACCCCTTCTGTACCGGTGACGTTGTATGTATTTGATTTCAGCTACATGTAGACGATTTTATGTAGCTTAGGCAGGATATATGGTAGCTCAAAGGATTAATTGAGATCGTCTAGCTTATTAATGGAGTAGACGTCCTTCCTAAGCCGAGTAAAATCGTCTAATAGTAGCCACAGTATAGTGAGAAAGACGTAACCGGTACAGAAAAACAACAATAACAATAAAAACAATGCCTAATGACCACGAAACTACCCCCCATTAAAATGTTTTAATTGAAATGTGCTGTTGATTTCACTTTTTCAGAATAATAGCGATATGTACACGTTTATTATATTTCATTTGACGTTTTATTCAGATTAGGAAGGACTCTTAGTAATCGCAGAAAACAGAATAGTAATTACATTTCCAACTCCCTCATTTAGGAAAATATTTAGTGCAAGCACGTTTCCAGTACAATAATATAGTCCACATATTCCGCAGTTTCCTGACCCCCTTCTCCTTCATGCTTGGCCCCATTAGTTTTTTCATATTTTTAGACGTTCGATCCATTCGTTTGGCGATTATATGACTTTAAGCCCCATTTCTCTGTCAATAATATAACTTTTCGTGCCATTTAGGTGTCGATTTTATCCCTGGCGAGCGAAAACGAGCCTATATAGTTCTAGGAGAAAGGGGCCTTCGTCCAGAAAAAAATGTCTACCGAAAAATGTACACATTTATCTCGAAGGTAGGTCTAGGGGGTGTTTTTCAGCTGTATGAAGATCTAGCGAGAAAACTAAAAAATATATACGTAAATAAACAAAAATAGATACAAAAAAAAAAACCCTACCCCCTTAAGGTTAAGGGGGTGACCTGTTTTTGTTCTGGCCTTTTCTATCTTTCTCTGGCTTGTATCCATTTGTCCCCATTCAGCCTACTGTTTTAAGACGTTTATCCCCATCCAGGTGTCAATTTTTTACTGGTGAGCGGTAGCGAGCCAGCATATTTTTTATTTTTGTTTGACAGCAGGCTAAATTTGTACATTTTTCGATAGAAAAATGTCTCCGGCGAAGCCGGATTTCTTCATATAATGCTGGCTCGCTATCGCTCGCCAGGAAGAAATCGACACCTAGATGAGGATAAACGTCTTAAAATAGTTGGCTGAATGGGGCCGAATGGATACAAGCCAGAGAAAGAGAGAAAAGAACAGAAATAACAAAAAGCAGGTCACCCCCCTTAAACCTTTCACTGTGTTACCGGTTAAGAATATAGTTATGATACCAAGTGATCTGAAAGGGGGTTAACCCCTTCTGTACCGGTGATGTACTTTTCATTATATGCTGGCAACTATTAGACGATTTTGTCGAGCTTAGGAAGGACGTCTACCCCTTAAAAGGCTACAGACTCTCTCGCTTAGTCATTTTAACTACCATATATCCTTCTTAAGCTTCATAAAATCGTCTAGACGTAGCTGAAATCGATTATTAAAGACGTCGCCCGGTACATAAGGGGCTACAAGGTGAAGTGGTATGGAACGAAACGACTGAAGCTGGCTGGTATCACACGAGCGCTTTTTTCCCTCAACTTTTATCGGCAACCCTGGTCTGGAAACTCAGGAGATGAACTTGTATAATAATTTCTGCCACTTAAGGGGAGGCAGACCGTTTTTCTGGACCCCCTTCACCCTAATGTTTAGCCCCTCTAGTTTTGAGATTATAAGACGTTCGGCCCATTAGTTTGGCGATTTTAACACCTTTCGCCCCATTTCGTTGTCAATTTTAAGACCTTTCGTGCCATTTAGGTGTCGATTATTTCCTGGCGAGCGATTTTAAGAGGAACCGGCCGAACCGAAAATTGTACAAATTTATCTTGAAGGGTGGGGGGGGGGGGGGTCTAGGGGGTGTTTTTCTAAGCTTGATGGAGGTCTAGGGAGGAAACTAAACAAATATATGAATACATTAATTAATAGACCAAACAAACGGCCAGTCTCCCCTTAAGTTTATCTGTCTTCTATCCAGTTTCCGATACCAGTGTAAGCGGTCCTATAGTCTGGGGTTGGTTTGAGTATATATTTGTTCAACTGACGGTAAATTGGAGATTGGCTTTATTTTTGGTCGTTTATTTCATATATTAATATTTTTTTTTAGTTTCTTCCCTAGACCTCCATCAAACTTAAAAAACACATCCATCAAATCCCCCTTCTAGATATACAGTATTTGTACATTTTTCAGAAAGAAAAAAGTCATGGTTCTTCCAAAATTGCAGGCTCACATTCGTTCGCCAGGAAAAAAATCGACACCTAAATAGCACGAAAGGTCTTATTATTGACAAAAAGAAATGGGGCGAAAGGTCTAAAAATCGACAAACTAATGGGGAAAACATCTTAAAATCTCAAAACTAATAGGGACTAAGCATGAGGGAGAAGGGAGACCAACAAAACGACCCATCACCCCCTTTTAGAGGCCCCCAAATACGGAGTTACGGTTGACGACGACTGCAGACTGGACGCTAACAAATTGAGAGGAATGTTGTTTGTTCCGTTTGTTGCCCCCCCCCCCCCTCCCCCCCTTCTCTCCCCCCTCCCCAACCTGCAGGAGATACGAGGAAAGTAGAAAGTAGCTACGAGGTATACAGACTAATAACATACGTCAAAAAGCCGCTCCAACAGCTTCCTCTCTCTCTCCTCTTCAGAAAATAGGAAAAGTAGAAAGTAACTACGACATATACAGACTAATAACACACGTAACAATGCCACTCCAACAGCTTCTCCTCTCTCCAAGCACCCCTTCTCCCTTCTCTACACTCTCCAGAAAATAGGAAAAGTAGAAAGTAGCTACGACATATACAAACTAATAACACACATAAAAAAGGCCACTCCAACAGCTTCCTCTCTCTCTCTCCAAACACCCCTTCTCCCTTCTCTACTCTTCAGAAAATAGGAAAAGTAGAAAGTAGCTACGAGGTATAGACTAATACCATACGTAAAAAAGCCACTCCAACAGCTTCTCCTCTCTCCAAACACCCCTTCTCCCTTCTCTACTCTTCAGAAAATAGGAAAAGTAGAAAGTAGCTACGAGGTATAGACTAATACCATACGTAAAAAAGCCACTCCAACAGCTTCCTCTCTCTCCAAACACCCCTTCTCTACACTCTTCAGAAAATAGGAAAAGTAGAAAGTAGGCATACGAGGTGCCGTTGTAAAGGCTTATCCCTCTTAATGGCTTAATGTCCTGCCACGGACATTAGTTCCAGGGCAGTAGTTCCCTTTCCAATGTTCCCTTACCCACTCTAAACCACTGTTTGGACACTTGATCCTCAGTGTTTTGGAGGACAAGCAGCCTAGAAGGGTCACTAGACCTTTTGTTGCTTGATTTCCTTTGTACTCCTTTGTACTCCTTTGTAATACCTTCACTTGACCTGACGAGGCAGAGAGATATGTACAGTACAGTTACTCACATGAAATTGTATCCCCTCCGTGATTTTAGATCAGGAATGAAACAGAGTATGATTGCCTTACAAGAATAATAATGCATAACTCCGTTAATTGGTTATTGTACGGTCCCGCTAATAAGCCATGTACCAGCTGTCATTACGTTTGGCCCGCTCTGTGTTGTATTAATGTCTGTCAGATGTTGAATAGGGTGGGTAAGTGTAGGAACATGTTTCACTCGGTATGAAGAAATGAAGCTTAGCTATTGCTGATACCAATTATTGATCAAAACATAATTGGTGACGAGACATCACTTATTAGCGCGACTGTACTTAAACTAATGCATATCAAAATACACATATATTTCAATCACACACATTTTGCTTCCATACATAAAATCACGGAGACCATACTAATTCACAGCCCTAAGGAAGGTTTGGTGGAGTAGCTAGTCTTCCTACTGAACTGGTAACCTTAAGGGGGGAGGGGGGGGGGGGGGTAGTCGCTTTTTCTGGACCCTCTTCTCCCTTATGTTGAGCGTGTTAGTTTTGAGATTACAAAATGGTTCGTTCCGTTAGTTTGGCGATTTTGAGAGCTTTCACGCCCCCCTTTGTCATCAATATGAAGACCTTTCGTGCCATATACAGTATATATATATATTTTTTTTTTTTTTTTCTTTAATACATACGAGGTTGAAAGAAATGGCAATTTCTGCGTTGGAAATTTTATTATTCAAAGTTTCCAGGTCTCTGATGAGTTTTCGCTGGGTGGCAGGAAGTAGACGAAGGAGATGAGCAAAATTCATGGTGGTACAGGGTTACATTAAAGTACATGAAGATACAGGATATACGACGCGTTTCACTGGACAACCAGCATTATCAAGTAAGGAAGGAATGATATAAAAGGTAAACAGGAAGCAGACTTTTGCCCCCTGTTTTCCGCCTCCTCTGATCCTCCACCCTCTATATATACCCTTCCTGTTTACCTTTTTATCATTCCTTCCTTACTTGATAATGCTGGTTGTCCAGTGAAACGCGTCGTATATCCTGTATCTTCATGTACTTTAATGTAACCCTGTACCACCATGAATTTTGCTCATCTCCTTCATCTACTTCCTGCCACCCAGCGAAAACTCATCAGAGACCTGGAAACTTTGAATAATAAAATTTCCAACGCAGAAATTGCCATTTCTTTCAACCTCGTATGTATTAAAGAAAATGTATTACCTGGCTTTACCAACACATATATATATATATATATAGATATATAAGAACCTCCCCTAAATAACAAGAGAGAAGGTAAAACAAAAAATAAGAATAAAATATAAAACATAATGCTCAGTCGTAAAATATAAAACATAATGCTCAGTCGTAAAATCTGAACCATCATTAATGGTATTGCTGTCTTCACATACCTTGAAGCATTCCCTAAATTACCAGACCCAATTATCTAGTTCTATAAATGATTAAGGGGAGGTATTTAGTTTGTTCCCTACGTTTTCATCAAGCTTAAAATTACACCCTCTAGACCCCCTTTCAAGATAAATTTGTACATTTTTCGGTAGAAAAATGTCCCGGCCGGAGGCCGGTTGCTCTTAAATTACAGGCTCGCTTACGCTCGCCAGGAAAAAATCGACACCTTAATGGCACGAAAGGTCTTGAAATCAACAAAAATTGGGCAGAATGTCTTAAAATGTCAAAACTACTAGGGCGAACGTCTTAAAATCTCAAAAGCAATGGGGCTAACCATGAGGGAGAAAGGGGTCCAGAAATATATATCTCAAGTGGAAATCTCCCCTTAAACCTTCCAATGCGAATGATAACTTTACTCCGTACTGTTGCTAACATTACGGATATGTCCACAGATTACGGATATGTCCACAGATTACGGATATGTCCACAGATTACGGAAATGTCCACAGATTACGGATATGTCCACAGATTACGGATATGTCCACAGATTACGGATATGTCCACATATTACGAAAGGTGTGCTATAATCAAGAGGGTTAAAGGGAGATTTCCACTTGAGGGATTTTTTTCTTGACCCCTTTCTCCCTCATGTCTAGCCCCATTGCTTTTGAGATTTTAAGACGTTTGCCCCCATTAGTTTGGTGATTTTTAAGAATTTCCGCCCCATTCTGTCAATTTTAAGACCTTTCGTGCCATTTAGGTGTCGATTTTATCCTGGCGAGCGATAGCGAGCCTGTAATTTAAGAGGAACCGGCTTTCAGCCGGGAAATTTTTCTACCGAAAAATGTACAAATTTATCTTGAAAGGGGGTCTAGGGGGTGTAATTTTAAGATTGATGGAATTCTAGGGAACGAACTAAAAACCTCCCCTTAAAACTATCTGGAGTATATCCATCAGTATATACAAACAAAGATTCCGTGGACAAATAGGGTTAAAATCTCTCTCTCTCTCTCTGAGCCTTCTTCTTTTCTATCCTTTCCTTCAACTTTCCTTTTCTGTCGGATATGCCATCTCTACTAGAATTAAGTCCTGACCACCTCGTTTTGATCGTAAGGTCTGTGTGGCCAGTGTATCTATGTAAGTCTATGTAAGTCTCTCTCTCTCTCCTAAAATCATGTTCTGACCACCTCGCTTGGAACATAACGTCTATTTCCTCTAAAGATATAATTACGTTCAATCAAGGATACATTAACAATATAGAGATAATGAGATACCATAGTAGTCCGTACACTCTATAATGAGATACCATAGTAGTCCGTACACTCTATAATGAGATACCATAGTAGTCCGTACACTCTATAATGAGATACCATAGTAGTCCGTACACTCTATAATGAGATACCATAGTAGTCCGTACACTCTATAATGAGATACCATAGTAGTCCGTACACTCTATAATGAGATACCATAGTAGTCCGTACACTCTATAATGAGATACCATAGTAGTCCGTACACTCTATAATGAGATACCATAGTAGTCCGTACACTCTATAATGAGATACCATAGTAGTCCGTACACTCTATAATGAGATACCATAGTAGTCCGTACACTCTATAATGAGATACCATAGTAGTCCGTACACTCTATAATGAGATACCATAGTAGTCCGTACACTCTATAATGAGATACCATAGTAGTCCGTACACTCTATAATGAGATACCGTAGTAGTCCGTACACTCTATAATGAGATACCATAGTAGTCCGTACACTCTATAATGAGATACCGTAGTAGTCCGTACACTCTATAATGAGATACCATAGTAGTCCGTACACTCTATAATGAGATACCATAGTAGTCCGTACACTCTATAATGAGATACCGTAGTAGTCCGTACACTCTATAATGAGATACCGTAGTAGTCCGTACACTCTATATCAAGCATCGATACTGTTCAGGGGGAGGTAGTTGCATTTTCTCCCTCATGTTTAGTCCCAATAGCTTCGAGATTTTAAGACGTTCGTTCCATTAGTTTGGCAATTTTAAGACCTCTCGCCCCATTTCTTTGTCAATATAAAAACCTTTCGTGTCTACCGAAAAACTTACAAAATGATCTTAGGGGGTATTTTTTTTTTTTTTTTTTTTTTTTTTTTTTTTATGGAGGTCTAGCGAGGTTACTGTATAATATATATAAATAATTATACCAAAAACTAACCACTAGCCCCTTATGCTTCAGTATTCCTTGTAACCACCCGTAGCCCTGATCCGTCGCCTAACCTTTTCACCCCTTGCCAATTATTACCCCTACAAGGTGCAATCAGGTGACCCCCCCTTACTGGCTGGTCAGGGGGGAAGGGGGAGGGGGGGGGGATGCAAGGTGTCAGAGTGAGGTCAGGTGGGGTGACCTATAATTGATTTCCAACGTCTGCAAGGCCATGGGAACGGTGGGTCAGAGAGAGAGAGAGAGAGAGAGAGAGAGAGAGAGAGAGAGGGGGGGGGGGGGGGGAGAGACATATGGGTGGCAGAGTAGAGGGTGAAGGGAAACAGAGGGGTGAGTGTATGATAGAGAAATCCAAAACACTATGTATATTGGTGTTGTGGAATGAGAACTTTTTATACATATATATTATACAAAATACATATAATAAAATACATACAAAATACCTATAATAAAATACATACAAAAATACATACAAAAATACATACAAAATACATATAATAAAATACATACAAAATACATATAATAAAATACATACAAAATACATATAATAAAATACATACAAAATACATATAATAAAATACATACAAAATATATATAAAATACATACAAAATATATATAAAATACATACAAAATATATATAAAATACATACAAAATACATATAATATCTCTTTTACTTACAATTAATTCGTCTGTCCACGAGAGCACTGGCTATATTTTACACGTAAGGTCTCATTTCCACAATAAAGCTAGTACATACGAAATATAATAATATGATTTTAAGAAAAGGGAAGATGGCAGTTTTCAAGGATTAAGGGGAGATTTCCACTTGAGGGACTTTTTTCTTGACCCTTTTCTCCCTCGTGTCTAGCCCCATTGCTTTTGAGATTTTAAGACGTTCGCCCCATTCGTTTGGCGATTTTAAGAACCATCGCCCCATTTCTGTCAATTTTAAGATCATTCGTGCCATTTAGGTGTCGATTTTTCCTGGCGAGCGATAGCGAGCCTGTAATTTAAGGGGAATCGGCCTTCGGCCGGGACATTTTCTACCGAAAAATGTACAAATTTATCTTGAAAGGGGGTCTAGGGGGAGTAATTTTAAGTTTGATGGAAGTCTAGGGAATCAACTAAAAACCTCCCCTTAAGGGAGTATGAAAGGGGATACGGGTTCAACACGGAGGTGATGGAAAAGGCTTGTTGTTTCTGAGTGGTTGTGGTGAAGTGCTGATAGTCGTGGCGGAGGTGGTGTTGTCATGGAGCTAGCAAATATGGTGGAGATACTATAGTAAAAAAAAATTCAGCTGAGGGTAAATTGTCATGTTTCTATCTTTGTTACTCAGCTATAAGGTAAATTGTCATGTTTCTGTCTTTGTTACTCAGCTATAAGGTAAATTGTCATGTTTCTATCTTTGTTACTCAGCTATAAGGTAAATTGTCATGTTTCTATCTTTGTTACTCAGCTATAAGGTAAATTGTCATGTTTTTATCTTTGTTACTCAGCTATAAAGTAAATTGTCACGTACCTATCTTTGTTACTCAGCTATAAAGTAAATTGTCACGTACCTATCTTTGTTACTCAGCTATAAGGTAAATTGTCATGTTTCTATCTTTGTTACTCAGCTATAAGGTAAATTGTCATGTTTCTATCTTTGTTACTCAGCTATAAGGTAAATTGTCATGTTTCTATCTTTGTTACTCAGCTATAAGGTAAATTGTCATGTTTCTATCTTTGTTACTCAGCTATAAGGTAAATTGTCATGTTTCTATCTTTGTTACTCAGCTATAAGGTAAATTGTGTAGCAAAATATGATGCTAATTATGAAAACTTGGCATTAAGGGGAGGTCTCCACTTGAGGGATTGTTTTCTTGACCCCTTTCTCCCTCATGTTTAGCCCCATTGCTTTTGATATTATAAAACGTTTGCCCCATTAGTTTAGCGATTTTAAGAACTTTCACCCCATATTAAGACCTTTCGTGCAATTCAGGTGTCTATTTTATCCTGGCGAGCGATAGCGAGCCTGTAATTTAAGAGGAATCGGCCTTCGGCCGGGACATTTTTCTACCGAAAAATGTACAAATTTATCTTGAAAAGGGACTCGAGGGGGTGTAATTTTAAGGTTGATGGAGGTCTAGGGAACACACTAAATACCTCCCCTTAATACGACACACAGCCATAGATGTTTCATATATTTCCGTTAAGTATCGAGAAATCAGCTACTAAGGAATTCAATTTACCATCAGCTGGAAAAAAATAGAGTATAGTTATCCCTTTCTGTACCGACAACGTCTCTGTCATTTTATTCTAGCTATATGTAGACGATTTTGTGCAGTTTAAGAAGGACCTGTGGCGTAAACAGGATTAAGGGAGATAGTTCGAAGCCTGTGAATTGCTGGAGGCCCTTTTTAAACTGAATACAATCGTCTAATAGTAGCCAGAATAAAGTTAATAGAACGGCACCGGTACTGAAGGGGTTAACTATAGTCGGGTTTTTTTTTTTCCAACTGACGATAAACTGAATCCCTTAGCTTCTAATGTCTCGATATTTAGTGGACAAATATGCAACTACTATGTGTCTGCATCATATCAACACCTCCAAGTTGATATAATCAGCACCATATTTCACTACAAAATCTTTATAATAACTGAGGAATCTTGATGGGAACTTGGCAATTTACCGCCAGTTGACAGGAAACAGACTATAGTTATGTTGAAAGAGGCCACCAGCAGATAGTAATAAGGATGGTAATAGCAGTGATGGTGGCCCTGGTGGTATAGTGTAGTTTGTTCAGATAGGGGTGACAGTGACGATAATATGCATTGTGGTGAAGCATATCTACTTCATATCTACATATAATAATAATAATAATAATAATAATAATAATAATAAAAATAATAATAATAATAATAATAATAATAAAAATAATATAATAATAATAATAATAATAATAAAAATAATAATAATAATAATAATAATAATAATAATAATAATAATAATAATAATACACTAAACAAGCACACCACACTTCTTTCTGCTACCAAAAAAAAATAAAAAATAAATAAAATAACTTTCCCTGATTTTGGATCAATCACTCTTTCAACTCTGGGG
>CM064577.1:16889242-16899242 GCA_032716605.1 Paralithodes platypus | reverse complement strand
AGGTCTAGGGAACATACTAAATACCTCCCCTTAATAAACCCTCTTACTAACATAGATCCTTCTTAAGCTGCATAAAATCATCTAGTTTTAGCCAGAGTCAAATGTAAAAAGACGTCAAGGGTAGGGAGGCAATGTAGTTAAGATGAGAGAGAGAGAGAGAGAGAGAGAGAGAGAGAGAGAGAGAGAGAGAGAGAGAGAGAGAGAGAGAGAGAGAGAGAGAGAGAGAGAGAGAGAAACCAACTCGGAAAGCGAAAAAAAAAAAAATCCCCAGTTCAATGTTTATTTTAGCCGACCAACTATCCAACTGAAGGTAAATTGCAAAGTTCCTTCAAGATTGTTTAGGTATTTTGAAGATTTTGTAGTGATATAGGGTGCTAATTATATACACTTGGTCTTAATATGATGCAGAGACATAGTAGTTTCATATGTTTCCACTAAGTATCGATACATTAGCTGCTAAGGGATGCAATTTGTCGTCAGCTGAAAAGAAACAGAGTATGGAACTAACTAAATACGATATATACCTCTCCCAGCACCTTCCTGCCTTCTAGAGGAAGACAAGATAACACCACTAGCTTCAGGACAAACACTAAAATGATGCCACTAAATATAAATACCACAGGCGCACAATATAATGAAAATACACATCAGAGAGGGTTGCCAGCTTCCCCCCCCCCCCCCCCAACACACACACACACATACACACTCCTTTGTTTTTATCCTTGATGTATTTCTCCCTGGACGTAATCCGATTCTAGACATATCCCCCCCCCCCCCCTCTTAATAAAGAATTGCTTACTTAATTACTTAGAACCAACTGCCAATGAGGCTGACTATACACAATTATCTAACCTATCTTTTCCTAAAGCCGGTATCACACGAGAGCTGTTATAGTCAACATTCGATAATCAACATTTTTCTGGCAACATTTCTGGAATATTTTGCACTGGTATCGGAAACTAGACTGATGGTAGATGAATTTAGGTGACCGAAATATTGTAAAGGTTGACCTCATAAGCTGTCAGACCAGTGTTGAGGATAAATGTTGAGGGAAAAAGCGCTCGTGTGATATCGGCTTAAGGGGAGGTTTTTAGTGAGTTTCCTAGATATCCTTCAAGCTTAAGATTACACCCCCTTGAGCCCCTTTCAAGATAAATTTGTACATTTTTCGGTAGAAAAATGTTCCGGCTGAAAGCCGGTTCCTCTTAAATTACAGGCTCGCTATCGCTCGCCAGGATAAAATCGACACCTAAATGGCACGAAAGGTATTAAAATTTACAAAAATGGGTTGAAAGTTCTTAAAATCGTCAAAATAATGGGGCAAACGTCTTAAAATTAGAAAAAACAATGGGGCTAAACATGAGGGAGAAAGGAGTCAAGAAAAAAATCTCTCAAGTGGAAATCTCCCCTTAAGCTAACAGGCTGATCATGGCTTGTCTCGTGGGTGGCTACGTATCCCCAGGTTGCTAATAATAGACCTGGACGTCTCCTAAATTCGGTCCGTTCAAACCTAACCCTCACGGCTAAAAAAAGGCTCCCGTGCAGGCAGTGAGGCACAATCGCGCTAATAAGTGATGTCGCGGCACCAAGTATGTTTTGATCAATAATTGGTATCAGCAATATCTAAGATTCATTTCTTCATATCGAGTGAAATATACAAACATGTTCCGACACTTATACACCCTATTCAACATCTGACAGACATTAATACAGCATAGAGCAAGCCAAACGTAATGACAGCTGGATATGACTTATTAGCGCGACCGTACAATCACTTGCTAGATGATCCTGCGACTTCAAAGAGTTAGTGCGGTATCCCATGCAGTTGGTTGTCTGTGTTTCTGTCTTATGTCGATGTCCGTCTGTTTTCGTGTGAGCCAGTATGTGTGCATATGTGCAACTATACCACATCTACTAACTTACCACGGATAAGCGACGTGACTGCCGATATATCTCATCGAGCAAGCATATACCCCACTCACCGTGATCTATACGACAGCTTTGGTAGCCTAATGAAGAACTATATATCTTCGGTTTGGAAAAATGTGTGTGTGAGAGAGAGAGAGAGAGAGAGAGAGTAAGCGTTTCCTTGTGTGTGTGTGTGTGTACCCTTAGCCATCCACGAGAGGTATATACTGTATGTACTCTTCACCACCCATAAACGAGGTGACGCTCAATAAATCCTACACAGCAAGCAAAAATAATAATTACCGGTGCTCGTGATCTCTACGACAGGTAAGTTGGCCTAATGAGCTCACCACTCATCTACCAGTGTACAGTCGCGCTAATAAGTCATGTCTAGCGAGGAAACTAAAACATATATGAATACATGAATTAATAGACCAAAAAACAGCCACTAGCCCCTTAATTGAAATAGTTTGTACTCTTTCGATAATGCTACAGTATATAAATCGTCTAATTATAGCCTAAGTATAATTAAATGCGTCATCGTACAGTCGCGCTAATAAGTGATGTCTCAACACTAAGTATGTTTTGATCAATAATTGGCATCAGCAATATCTAAGCTTCATTTTTCCATATCGAGTGAAATATACAAACATTTTCCTACACTTTGCCACTCTATTCAACATCTGACAGGCATCTATCTATCTATCTATTGCCTGACGCCGTGATCCCCGAAGGGGTGGACACGAACGAACCGCCCCCATGCACCTCTGTCCCCAGTCAGTCGACACCCCTCCTCCCAACCAGCACCGCCTTCATCCATAGTAGCCAAAATAAAGCTAAAAGGATGGCCCCGGTATTGAAAGGGTTAGTGCTTCACTGTAGTACCCACCTATCTATTAAAATTCGTATTGCATAGATTTTGAGCTTAACATATGGCCTTACTGACTAGTGCATGCCTTACCTGTGAGTCGATAGCTCATTATGATAAAGATCTTTGACGAGCATGCACAGGTTGGGTGGAGTGATCATTATTCATTTATCCTCTCTCTCTCTTTCTCTCTCTCTCTCTCTCTCTCTCTCTCTCTCTCTCTCTCTCTCTCTCTCTCTCACACACACACACACACACACACACACACACACACAATAGAAACTGAGACAGGACAACACGAGCGCAGCTCAATCCCTGTAAACTATTCATTATTCATTTATCCTCTCTCATTTATCCTCTCTATGGCTTTATAGGCAGGTCATTTGAGCATAAATCCAAAGAAGTTATCCTAACCCTTTACAATTCCTTAGTCCGCCCTCTTCTGGAATACTGCGTTCAATCCTGGTGCCCTTATTACCAAAAAGATATAAACAAGCTAGAACGAGTTCAACGTAGAGTTACCAAAATGATACCTAGCCTAAAGAACAAACCATACGAAGAGCGTCTTAGAGAATTAAATCTATTTCCTTTAACCCAGCGCAGATTAAGAGGCGACTTAATTCAAGTGTTCAAAATCACTCAAAGGCAATCGACAATATGAACTGTAGTAAGTACTTCACTATCGACCAATCTAATTACACGCGGGGGAAACGGTTGCAAAATTATTGGTAAATCTTTTAACTCGCACGAATCTAAGAATTTCTTCTCGACGCCTGTTGTCAACTTGTGGAATGGGCTTCCCCGAGACGTTATAGACTGCAGCACCGTTGATTCATTTAAATTCCGCCTAGACAAATATCTCGCATCAAACCCGCGACTGACTGCGTTTGTAAATGAATAACTTTATCCTCCCATCATATGTCCCCTACTAACTTCCTAGTCCTGCCACGTTAGTGGCAGGGCAGTAGTTCCCTTTCCAATGTTCCCTTACCCACTCTAAACCACTGTTTGGAAACTTGATCCTCAGTGTTTTGGAGGACAAGCAACCTAGAAGGGTCACTAGATCTGTTGTTGCTTGATTTCCTTTGTACTCCTTTGTACTTTGTACTCTCTCTTTCTCTCTCTCTCTCTCTCTCTCTCTCTCTCTCTCTCTCTCTCTCTCTCTCTCAAACACACACACACACACACACACACACACACACAATAGAAACTGAGACAGGACAACACGAGCGCAGCTCAATCCCTGTAAACTATGATACACATAGGTGAACACACACACACACACACACACACACACACACACACACACACACACACACACACACACAATCACACAAACACACTCTCATTTGCTCTCGCTCTCGCTCTCTCCCATCATTACACGGCCCTTCCCTTAACCCCCCCAAAGTTTAGTATGCAGATGGGGCAGTAAAAAAAAGAGGGGGAGGGAGATCATTTAGGGTCCTGTTCCGTCCTCCCCCCCCCCCCCTCCCCTCCTTTCCCCTCCTACCACCCCCCCCAACCCCCTCATTTACCATAGAGTGTATAACAGACCTTTTCCTTTGCCACCTTTTGTCTTCTTGGGCTCGACAACTTCCTCCTCCTTTTGGTTCATTTTCGTCTACCCTGGTTTTACCCTGCTCTAGCTCTTGTTATTAGTATTTCTCTCTCTCTCTCTCTCTCTCTCTCTCTCTCTCTCTCTCTCTCTCTCCTGGTAATACTCGTGTTTTGATTGTTCTATAAGTTTGTATCCACCTTTACACACACACACACACACACTCACACACACACTCTCTCTCACACATTCCAGGTTACCCAGCAACCCTTTCCCTCCAGAAGGCCCTTATCTGGAAAAGGGTAACGATGTAAAGAACACTCATTTACATTCTCTCTCTCTCTCTCTCTCTCTCTCTCTCTCTCTCTCTCTCTCTCTCTCTCTCTCTCTCTCTCTATAAAGCAATATATCTATTGTTCTATCTAGCAATTTATCTCTCTCTCTCTCTCTCTCTCTCTCTCTCTCTCTCTCTCTCTCTCTCTCTCCAGTGCTCTTTCCCTACTTCTCCGTTATGCAATTGAGAACATGAAGGGTGAATTAAAACAGGACACACAGCAGATAGAGTTCAACAATAGATTACACGGGCCAAAATATAGAGCCAAAGAAAACAACATACAACATACAACATACAACATACAACATACAACATACAACAAACAACATACAACACGTAACGAATTTTAACGAAGCAAACCAAATTCATATTCAGAAATGTGCACAATTGGAATTAAGGGGAAAATTGCTGGGCTAACACTCAATAGTACCCTCCCCGTTCACTGCATTGGTAAGTTAAGGGGAGGCAGACCGTTTTTCTGGACCCCTTTCTCCCTAATGTTTAGCCCCACTAGTTTTGAGATTATAAGACGTTCGGCCCATTAGTTTGGCGATTTTAACACCTTTCGCCCCATTTCGTTGTAAATTTTACGACCTTTCGTGCCATTTAGGTGTCCATTATTTCCTGGCGAGCAATAGCGAGCCTGCAATTTTAATTTCCCGGCCGAAGGCCGGGAAATTTTTCTACCGAAAAATTTACAAATTTATCTTGAAGAGGTATCTAGGGGGTGATTTTCTAAGTTTGGTGGAGGTCTAGGGAGGAAACTAAAAACATATATGAATACATGAATTAATAGACCAAACAAACGGTCAGTCTCCCTTTAATGAGTGATTGTGGCAGTGTCACCTACCTTTACCAAGCAGTGACCAGTATTGTAAATGTACTTATAGTAAAGGTAACACAATAAATAGAAAGAAAGAAAGAAAGAAAGAAAGAAAGAAAGAAAGACAAAATATATATAAGATAAATAAAATAGAATAAATCAATGCAATCAAGAAATACGAATTATAATTAACCAAAACAAAAAATGGTAATACGAGACAAAAATTTAAATAATAGATAAAATGACCAGCAATGTAATGGAATATTGGAAGCCAAACAATAAAAAAGCATTATAAAAAATCCATTATAACCCTTCCCTTCTATAATCAAGGTAATGGATAATTACGGTCTGCTTTATGAGTCTAAGGGCCATATTCTAACATCTTTCCACGGTCAAAACCTTCGCATAATTGGACGAAATACCTAGACAATTTACGTTACCTTTAGAAATTGCCATGGTAATCAATGCACTCTCTTTAAACAACACTCATTCCCATAGTATTCGTTCAGTATGGGGTAAGACAACACACCTCTCCCAGGTTTAAGAAGGACGGACACACTGAGGTAAAGATAAGTGGAAGATAAAAGTAAAGATAGGTGGAAGATAGGAGATAGGGGAAGGTAAGCGGTAATGAAGAAGTAAAGATAGGTGAAAGATAGAATTAAAGATAGGTGAAAGATAGAAGTAAAGATAGGTGAAAGATAGAAATATAGATAAGTGAAAGATAGAAGTAAAGGTAGATGAAAGATAGAAGTAAAGATAGGTGTAAGATAGAAGATAGGGGAAGGTAAGCGGTAATGAAGGAACGATAACGGGACACGGAAAAAAAGGGATGAGAAAGGTGCTAAACTCATTCACGGTTTATGTGTTATCATTTGGAGTACATGAAGTTTCGGTGGTATCCAATATAATCTGTTTCGCTTCAAAGAGGCCGTAACAAAATTAGGAATGTGTTCGATTTACTGGTAGGAATGTGTTCGATTTACTGGTAGGAATGTGTTCGATTTACTGGTAGGAATGTGTTCGATTTACTGGTAGGAATGTGTTCGATTTATCGGTAGTAATGCGTTCGATTTACTGGTAGGAATGTGTTCGATTTACTGGTAGGAATGTGTTCGATGAATACGGTTAGTAATGCGTTCGATTTACTGGTAGGAATGTGTTCGATTTACTGGTAGGAATGTGTTCGATTTATCGGTAGTAATGTGTCCTATTTACCGGTAGAAATGTGTTCTGTTTACCGGTATGAATGTGTTCGATTTATCAGTAGTAATGCGATCGATTTACCGATAGTAATGCGTTCGATTTACCGGTAAGAATGCATTCCATTAACCGGTAGGAATGTGTTCGAATAACCAGTACTCATAACTCAAATTTCCCACACCTAATCGAACCTAACTACCTGTTACAATAATCGTATTTGAATCCAAGGCTTACTTAACCTAACCTAATGTAATGTACATTTATCTCCTTCCTAATTTAACGAAGTGTAACAAAACCAGAGCAAACCTAACTAAATATAAACAAGCCAAGCAAAGCAAAGCCTAACTTAAGGGGAGATCTCCACTTGAGGGATATTTTTCTTGACCCCTTTCTCCCTCATGTTTAGGCCCCAATTGACTTTTTGGATATTATTAAAACGTTTGCCCCATTAGTTTTAGCGATTTTAAGAACTGTTCACCCCATAGTTAAAGAATTTGCGTCGCAATTCAGGTGTCGATTTTTATACTGGCGAGCGATAGCGCAGCCTGTAATTTAAGAGGAACCGGCCTTCGGCCCGGCGACATTTTTCTACCGAAAAAGGTCCCAAAATTTAGCATTGAAAGGGACTCAAAGGGGGGTGTAATTTTAAGCTTGATGGAGGTCTAGGGAACAAACTAAATACCTCCCCTTAAACCTAACTCAACATACTCAATATATGTATATTAACTAAACAATCCAAAACTAACCAAAGTCAAACAAAATTCAACCTTGATTAAATATGAACCTAACCTCTCTCTCTCTCTCTCTCTCTCTCTCTCTCTCTCTCTCTCTCTCTCTCTCTCTCTCACACACACACACACACACACACACACCTTACACCATTACCCACAGCCCATTTTCCCCAAGCAGATCAAACCCAATTTTACGCTCCCGTTGCCCCAATTTGGAACTCAAGAGGTCAGATTTCTCTTTTTAAGGGGGCAGTACTCGCTTTAAGGGGGCAGTACTCGCTTTAAGGGGGCAGTACTCGCTTTAAGGGGGCAGTACTCGCTTTTTCTGGACCCCTTCTCCCTCATGGTTAGCATAATTATTAGCTTTGAGGTTTTAAGACGTTCGTTCCGTTAGTTTGGCGATTTTGAGACCTTTCGCCTCATTTTCTTTCCTCAATATTAAGACCTTTCGTGCCCTTTAGGAGTCGATTTTGTCCTGGCGAACGAAAGCGAGCCTCTAATTCTAGAAAAAAAAAATTACCGAAAAATGTACACATTTATCTTGAAAGGGGGTCTAGGGGGTGTTTTTCTAAGCTTGATGGAGGTCTAGCGAGGAAACTCAAAAATAAATAGATAAATAAATATAAATATATAGACCAAAGTCCAAGCTTTACCCCATTAAAGGGAGACTTCCACTTGAGGGATTTTTTTCTGGACCCCTTGGTCCCTCATGTTTAGCCTTATTGCTTTTGACATTTTAAGACGTTCGCCCCATTAGTTTGGCGATTTTAAGAACTTTCGCCCCATTTCTGTCAATTTTAAGACCTTTCGTGCTATTTAGGTGTCGATTTTTTCCTGGCGAGCGACAGCGAGCCTGTAATTAAAGAGGAATCGGCCTTCGGCCGGGACATTTTTCTACCGAAAAATGTACATATTTGTCTTGAAAGGTGGTCTAGGGGGTGAACTTTTAAGTTTGATGGAGGTCTAAGCAACACACTAGAAACCTCCCATGAAGGGGCTGGAGGGTAAGAGGGATACACGATCACTTTGCTTGGAGATTTTTAGTGACATTATTTTTCATTTCTAAGCTATTGCGTTGAAATAATTCGGCTACCAAGTATAACATTGTGATAATTACACGTGTCTAGTGTTTTATAATAGTGCAGATCATATGCAGATCAAAAATGTAATCACACCATCTCTGTTCTCCACCATTTCTTTATTTTTTTTAATATCTTTTCTAACTGCTTTGAAGATAACGTTACATATGATTCCATTCACGTCAAACCACCTAACTTAAAGTTATTTTAGAATGTGCTCGCCTAAGACAATCTAAGCTAATTCTAGTTGCTGGCCACATGAATTTGAATACACTGCGTGATCTTAAGTATGGAAGGAAACTTAGTATGATTTAATTAGAAACGTAGTGTCTTAAGAAGTGTTAGTTAAATAATATTAGCGAAAGATTGGATTGATTGGATTGGATTGGATAATAAATAACGGTTTTATGGCAAATCATTCCTGTAATTCAATCATGCTGTGTTTCATTCCACACATTAAATCACCGAGTGGATACATATAAAGCCGGTATCACACGAGACCTTTTATACTCAACATTCGACGGTCAACATTTTTCTAACAAAATTTTTTGAATATTTTGCACTGGTATCGGAAACTAGACTGGTGATGGATGAATTTAGGGAACCGAAATATGTTAAATGTTGACCTCATAAGCTGCCAGACCAGTGTTGAGGATAAATGTTGAGGGAAAAAGCGCTCGTGTGATACCGGCTTAAATGTGGCCAGCTGTCGCCTACAAGGGACACCAAATGTTATCAAAAACAAATTGTTCCTTAATAGGGCAAATTGTAACCACATAATACTCTTAAGGGCTTTGGTGCAAACTTAATTACATAAATAAATAAATAAATATATATACAGCATATATAAATAAATGAATAAACAAAATAAAATATAAATAAATTAATAATTAAATAAATACAAACATAAAATAAATTATAATATCAAAGTTACATATGGGCAGGTCATACTACATCACAATCAACTTAATTGGTCACTATTTTTGTGTCACCCGCTGTCGCTGGAATGCCGTTCACTGCTTGCAATATAGATGACAAATATAATATGTCTGCGGGCTGCGAGGACAGAGAGAGAGAGAGAGAGAGAGAGATGAAGTACGGCTCGAGGAGAGAGGAAGCCAGGGGTAGGACGGAGGCGATTGACGGAGGAGAAGAGAGAGATGAATGTAGAGAGAGAGAGAGAGAGAGAGACCCGCAGTGGCTTCGTGTATCCATTTGTATACTAACCCTCTGCGGATCGTTGACGGACTTCCTTTCTGTTCGTTTGGCTATTATTTGGCTTTTTTGTTCACTTTAGGAAGGCGATATGGAAGTCAATGGGTTAATCGAGAGTCTTAGCTCTTTTAACTCCCACAGATCCTTCCTAACTTGTATATAATCGTCTAATGATAGCCAGAAAACTGACATAATTGGTCTATTAATGCAGCAGCAAATATTGATCCAATAGAACATATTGTAACCACATACTATGTTACTCTTAAGGGCTTTGGTGCAAAACG
>CM064577.1:16847996-16889142 GCA_032716605.1 Paralithodes platypus | reverse complement strand
GCTTTCCTGTCTTTCTTAAAGATCAGCATTGCGTAAGGTACTTTCCAGTCATTAGGGTCTTCTTCAGTTTTTAGTATAGTAGTCAAGAGGAGAATCAGTGGGTTTACTATTTCATATTCTATTTATTTTAGGAATTTCGGAGATAAATATTCAAATCCCGAGGTGTTGTTGACATTAATGTGGTTTATGATAGTTAAGACTTCCCTTCCATAAATATATACCCACATTGCAAATTATATTCAAACAGTTCAATTTGCCATGCAGATTGCACCGAGTTTACAACGCAAATTAAGGTGTTCAGCATTATTACCCTTTCAAGATACGATAACGCATTTCATTCTATTATTTTGGCTATTATTTGAAGATCGTATTAAATTTTATAGTTTCAGAAGGAATTGTGGGATTCAGAAGGTTACTTGAGATTTTATGGTATCCATTGTTTTCTAGAAGGCCTTCAAAACTTCAGTAACGCAGTAAAATAGTAAATGGAAACAAATAGTAAAATAGAAAATAAGTAAATAGTAAAATAGTAAAATAGAAAATAAGTAAATAGTAAACTAGTAAAATAGAAAATAAGTAAATAGTAAACTAGTAAAATAGAAAATAAGTAAATAGTAAAATAGAAAAGAAGTAAATAGTAAAATAGTAAAATAGTAAAATAGAAAATAAGTAAATAGTAAAATAGTAAAATAGAAAATAAGTAAATAGTAAAATAGAAAATAAGTAAATAGTAAAATAGTAAAATAGTAAAATAGTAGAATAGAAAAGAATAAATTAGCGTCCGCGAAAAGTGAAAGAGTTAGACATCTGAACTCCATCATCAGTGTATTCATCAATCACACAAATCGTCGGGCCTATTGTAGAAGTGACAATCTTTCAACTCCTGATGAATTCATGGAATACTTTGGGATTTTGCTTGCTATCACTCGCAATATGGTCTTCCAGATTACTTTTACTTTGTATTCCCTGTCTTGGGTAGTCTGTGGAGGTTTACACATGGAGTGCTATTTGTTTAATTCATTATTAGGTATTTCGTACATTGTGTGGGTAAGTGTATATTTAGTAAGAGAGGGGTGTATATATATATATATGTGTGTTTGTGTGTGTCATGTGTTTTTTTACATGTGGTTTATTGCTAATCATTATATATATAGTATATGCACACGAACTCCAAACATTCCAGTGTGTGTGTTAGTTTCAACGAATTAAAATTATTAGATAAATGAGTCTGCATATTTCTGAAGCGAGTGCATGCATAATGTGTTTATTCCATTGTCTGACATGCAATATTAAAGTCATGCAGTCTCTCTCTCTCTCTCTCTCTCTCTCTCTCTCTCTCTCTCTCTCTCTCTCTCTCTCTCTCTCTCTCTCTCTCAAGTAGCCAATATATCCATCGAAACTGATTAAATCGTCTAAGGATAGCCGGAATAAAATGAAGACGTGCCTGAAGGGGTTAAGGTTACGTGTAATATACTATATGACAACAAACATGCTAATATATATGTATATATATATATATATATATATATATATATATATATATATATACAATAGATAGATATATAGATAGATAAAAGCTATTAAAATGTTGCTTGAACATTGCAATCAAAATCAATTCAAGAAACACTATATAGAAAAACACCTCAAAACGTTAAAGGAAAATTGTAGAAGTAGCCTAGGCCTATTATCCACACGGCTATTTTATTTAGCTTAGGCATGGCGATCAGAAATCCAGTGCTCTTTCTTAAACTACATAAAAAAGGGGGAAGATAAAAAAGGCTTAAGTGTACAGAAGGTGGAAGAAGAAGCCAGCAGCAGCCTAGGCCTATCATCTCCTAGGCCGGCTATCGTATAATCTCCTAAAGCCTCTTACCTACCTGCCGACACTACAGACTCAATACACCCCTTATACCAAGAGCACTCCCGATGTTTGTTTGAAGCTTAAGAGGGTAGTGCTTCGTTTTTGGGCTATATATTTATTTGATGGGCTATACAGTATATTAATTTGATGGGATATACAGTATATTTATTTGATGGGATATACAGTATATTTATTTGATGGGATATACAGTATATTTATTTGATGGGATATACAGTATATTTATTTGTATTATTTTTGAGTTTCCTCGCTAGACCTCCATCACGCTTAAAATAGCACCCCTAGATCCCTTTTCAAGATAAATGTGTACATTTTTCGGTAGAAAAAGCCGGTACCTTCTAAAATAACAGGCTCGCTATCGCTCGCCTGGATAAAATCGACACCTTTATAGTACGAAAGCTGGCCTAAGTTTGTTTGAAGCTTAACCCTTTGGGTACCAGCGACGTGTGTTTTATTTTATTCTAGTTATATTGAGACGATGAATGAAGCTTAAGAAGGATCTGCGGTAAATAAAAGGGTTGGTTGATATAGTGTGAAGCCTTGTTATTGCCAGAGTTCCTTCCTTAGCTGAATACAATCGTCTAATAGTTGCCAGAATATCATGAAAAGGACGTCCCTGGTACTGGATGGGTTAAACGTAATATTTGTATCGATACAGCTAATACCCTTACTTCTATAACAACGATATACTCAAACCAATGTAATATTTGAGTATGTATTATATTGTAGTTAATATTAGGTGTTCTTTTGATAGAAGTCAGAAAGGTCAAAGTCATCACAATTAAGGGGAGGTATTTAGTTTCTTCCCTAGAACTCCATCAAGCTTAAAATTACACCCCCTAGACCCCCTTTCAAGATAAATTTGTAAATTTTTCGGTAGAAAAATTTCCCGGCCGAAGGCCGGTTCCTCTCAAATTACAGGCTCGCTATCGCTCGCCAGGAAAAAATCGACAGCTAAATGGCACGAAAGTTCTTAAAATTGACAGAAATGGGGCGAAGGTTCTTAAAATCGCCATACTAAAGGGGGCGAGCGTCTTAAAATCTAAAAAGCAATGGGGCTAAACATGAGCGAGAAAGGGGTCCAGAATAATATCCCTCAAGTGGAAATCTCCCCTTAACCCAAATAACTCCCAGAACTTGTTTTGGGGCATCGTATATATCGTATATATCGTATATATCGTATATATCTTAATAACATCGTATGATATAGCCTAGCCAGAACAAGATGAAAGAATGTGTCATAGTATACTGAACGGATTAACCTCTCTTTATCCTGATAGTGCGAGAGATTATCATGACGCTATTTTAACAAATATCTATGGTATTAAATACTACCGAACGGTGGTGAATGGAAAACAATTATAGTAGTTTCTGTATCTGGAAACAAACATCAGCAAATAACTGCAAAAGGAGGGGTAATTAAGGCCTGCAAATAGTGATAGCTCATTAAACAAATTGTTTAATACAAAAACTACAATATAATTAGCTATATATATATATATATATATATATATATATATATATATATATATATATATATATATATACCGGTATAAATACAGTATATTTATAAAATTTAATAGACGAGTTAACCTAGGGGAGGACTGAGCCCGGGGTATATTGGCCACGCCGATATCGACAACACGGAAGTGCAGCGATCCTGGACCTTTTATGCTTCCATGTTTTCCTCGCTCTTTTTTTTTTTTTTCTTCTCTCTCTCTCTCTCTCTCTCTCTCTCTCTCTATATATATATATATATATATATATATATATATATATATATATATATATATATCGTGTTTCGTTTCATTATTCTTCTCTCTCTCTCTCTCTCTCTCTCTCTCTCTCCCCTTCGTTCTCTTCTATCTCTTGTTCCGTTTCATTACTCCTCTCCTCCTCTCTCCGCCGCTTCGTCTCCCTCTCCACTCGCGTCTCCTCTCCCTCCCTAGACTCACTCCTTCTAGCTCTCGCCAAGCTTTCCGCCCCTCTCTCCCCTACTCTTGCCTCTCTCCTTCTCCCCTTCCCCTCTCTCTTCTCCTGCTCGTATTATTTACTACTCGCTCTCTCTCCTCTCTCTCCCTCCCTACTCCTCCTCCTCCTCCTCCTACTCACCCCCCCCCCCCCCCCCCAGCCAGCACACACGGCCGCTTCCGCATAGGCCTATAAACTGCATTGGTGTCCACAGTTCGGGTTTTATTGTGGGTCCTCAAACGGGTTTTTTTTTTTTTTTTTTGGTTTGGGGGGTCCGAAAGGGTTATTGGGCGCGAAAGGGTTAAGGGAAAGTAGAAAAAATTATAAGTAGAAAAAAATTATAAGAAGAAAATCGGGAGGGAGAGAGGGAGGGAAAGGAGGAGAGGAAGGAGGGGGGGGGGGGGAGAGAGAGAGAGAAGAAGAAAGTCGTGGTTTGGATAGGGGAGGGGGGGGGGGGGGAAAGGAGGGAAAGGAGAGGAGGGAGAGAGAGAGAGAGTCGTGGTTTGGATAGGGGAAGGGGGGAGGGGGAGATGTGGAGAGGAGGGGGGGAGAGAGAGAACGAAAGAAGCAATCGTGGTTTGGATAGGAGAGGGGGGGAGGGAGAGGGGGAGAGGAAGGGATGGGGAGAGAAGAAGAAAGTCGTGCTTTGGATAGGGGAGGGGGGAGAGGAGAGGAGGGGGAGAAAGAGAGAAGACAGTCGAGGTTTGGATTGGAAGGGGGAGAGAGGGAGGGAAAGGGGGAGAGGAGGGGGAGAGAATGAGAAGAAGAAAGTCGTGGTTTGGATAGGGGAGGGGGGAGAGGAGAGGAGGGGGAGAAAGAGAGAGAAGACAGTCGAGGTTTGGATTGGAAGGGGGAGAGAGGGAGGGAGAGGTGGAGAGGAGGGGGAGAGAATGAGAAGAAGAAAGTCGTGGTTTGGATAGGGGAGGGAGAGAGAGAGAGGGAGGGAGGGTGAGAGCCTCTGAGGTTAGAGTTGTCCAGATAGAACCGATCTTAAATGTGAGCATTTGTCCACATATACCAGCGTTGAACCTTTTTTACTCAAAGTCCCAGTCATGGTTGCGAGTATTATTCATGTTGAGGCTAAACATATTGATGTAATCCACATTGTTAACTCCATTTAATATGGTATTGAGAGAGAGAGAGAGAGAGAGAGAGAGAAGAGCGAGAGAGAGAGAGAGAGAAGAAGAAGGATGGGTGAGATGCAAGCGTAGCGGAAGGGTTGAACGGGTCTAAATAATAAAAAACTTCAACAGATATTTTAGGATTTATGACCACCTGCCCGGGACAGGTTGGATTGGAACCTGTTGATGCTGTGGTGTTGAGGTGGGGGGGGGGGGGGTCAAGGGGGGGGGGGAGAGAGAGAGAGAGTGAGAGAAGGGGAGATAGATAGATAGATAGATATAGATATATAGAGAGCGAGAGAGAGAGAGATACAGAGAGAGAGAGAGAGAGAGGGGAGGGGGGGGGGAGGGGGGGGGGGGGGGAGAGAGAGAGAGTTACAAGAAATAGTTAGTATTTCAGATACCTTGCGGTTCATTCCGGGGAGATAGTATCTACCTTGAAGGGTAGGTACCTACTAGGGGGTGTTTGTCTAAGCTTGATAGAGGTCTAGGGAGGAAACTAAAAAAAAATATATGAATAAATGAATTAATAGACCAACCAAACAGCCACTGTCCCCTTAACCCTATTAGGTGCAGGGCGGGCCAATTTGGAGCCTCCCTGTTTTACTCCATTAGTTTGTAGATTTTAAGACGTTTCACCTCATTAGTTTGGCGATTATAAGATGCTTCAACCCAATAAGGTGTCAATTTTTCCTGGGCGAGCGACAGCGAGCCTGCAATTTGGTTGAAACCGGCCTTCGGCCGGGAATTTTTTTTTTTCGGAAAATGTACATATTTAGCTTGAATGGGGTCTAGGGGACGTTTTTTAGTTTGAAGGGGGTCTGGAGAGGCGTGTTTCTAAGTCTTGGGGGTAAACTAAAAACACATTGTTCAAAAATGGCTAAAACAATGAAAACCCTCAATAATATAATTAAACAAAATATCATAATAACCCCCCAGACGTTGCACCTAATAGTGTTAACTGATCTTTGAGACTGTAACTCTGCCTCAAACAACATATCAAATACAAAGTGAGAATAATAATAATAATAAAAAGACCTGTTCCTCGCGACTCTCTCTCTACTAGAATTAAGTCCGGACCACCTCTTTTTGGATCGTAAAGTCTGTGTGGCCAGTGTATCTATGTAAATTTATGTAAGGATCTCTCTCTCTCTCTCTGTCTCTTCTCTCTCTCTCTCTCTCTCTCTCTCTCTCTCTCTCTCTCTCTCTCTCTCTCTCTCTTCTCAACTCTCTCTCCCCTCTCTCTCACTCTCTCTCTCTCTCTCCCCTCCTCACTCTCTCGTCGTCCTCTATCTTCCTCTCATCTCTCTCTCACACACATAGAGACATACACAAATGGAAAGTTAATACAAACACACACACAAGTACACATCAACACTGTCA
Source organism: Paralithodes platypus (assembly GCA_032716605.1). Taxonomy (NCBI): domain Eukaryota; kingdom Metazoa; phylum Arthropoda; class Malacostraca; order Decapoda; family Lithodidae; genus Paralithodes; species Paralithodes platypus. Next base: position 16,882,788 of record CM064577.1, on the reverse strand, counting down.
CATACGCATGTATTATAGGAAAGGGGCTGGATGCATCTTGGTTCCATTTACAGCGCATGCGCGGCCTTTTCCCTTATATTTTTATTTTGTTATTTAGGGTCAACTGTTAGGTTAATTTAAGTTAGGTTAGGCTAGGTTAGGTTAGGTTAATATAATAGTATAATGGAAAACAAATCGTCGGAGAAGAAGAGGAAATGCCGCGCATGCGTGGTAAATGGAACCAAGCTGCAGCCAACTTCTGCCGTATTATAGTCTCATGGTTCAGGTAGCGAGCGGTTCAATCATTCTGCTTACAGATTTGCACAAATTTCATGGCTATGAAGGTTAGATGTGAATGCGCCAGTCTCACTGCCCACGTCCTACCCTTATTAACCCTTTGAGTACCAGCGACGTGCGTTATATTTTACTCTAGCAACATTTAGACGATATTCTGCAGCTCAGGAAGGATCTGTGGTAGTTAAAGGAGTTGGTTGAGATAGTCGGAAGGCTTATTGTTGCTAGAGGTCCTTCCTAAGCTGAATATAATCGTCTAACAGTTGCCAGAATACAATGAAAAGGACGTCCCTGGTACTGAACGGGTTACAAAAATGCTCAGCACAGGAACCCTCACATACGTTCACGAACCTGCTTACAATGGCATCCGAGGTGGGAATTTGAAGATTGTACAATTAAATGCAATGAGAGAGAGAGAGAGAGAGAGAGAGAGAGAGAGAGAGAGAGAGAGAGAGAGAGAGAGAGAGAGAGAGAGAGAGAGAGAGAAAACCCAAGCCAGCCACCAGGACCATAAATAACCAATCGTTCCTTCCACAGATTCCAGACCTGCCCTGTATATATATATATATATATATATCTGTGTGCATAATAACACATATACCAAGCATAATAACACATATACCAAGCATAATAACACATATACCAAGCATAATAACACATATACCAAGCATAATAACACATATACCAAGCATATAGCTGGAGTCACGTTTAGCGCATTTTCCGGCAATTTTCGATGAGAGAGTGATTTCTGGTAATATTCTTATTTCAGGGATTCCACTCCTAACACCAAATACCTCCAATTAAATTAATGAAAGCATGTGATCGTCCCGGGATTCGAACCTGCGTTACCACATACAGCTCTTAAACACTCTAATCATTACACCAATATCACATTGGAATCGGAAACTAGATCGAAGGTAGATTATGTTAGGGGGTATAATTCTTGTGGAACTTTTATTTTGAAGCAACCAGACAACAATTGTTCGTACAAATTGACAAACAATCGATCGTGTGACACTGGCTTAAAGGTGTTTAACCCCTTGAGGATTAGGGCTCATTTTGACCAATTATTTTGGCTGGCATTAGTCGACTTTATGCAGTTTAGGAATGACCTTATGGAGTCAAAGGGGTCACAACCAACTCAATTGTGCCTCTGATTCCCTAGCTTAGTAACGGAACTCAACGAATATGGCAACAAAGGCAAACTGTAATTAACATAAGAGGAGAAGCCAAAGATGAAATAAATAAACATAAGAGGAGAAGTAAGAGATGAAATGAATAACAATAAATAAGGAGAAGCGAAAGATTAAATAAGTAACAATAAATAAGGAGAATGGAAAGATGAAATTAATACCAATTAATAAAAAGCGAAAGATGAAATAAATAACAACAAATAAGGAGAAGCGAACGATGAAATAAAAAACAATAAATAAGGAGAAATGGAAAGATGAAATAATAACAACAATAAAAAAAGCGAACGATGAAATGAATAACAATAAATAAGGAGAAGCGAAAGATTAAATAAATAACAATAAATAAGGAGAAGAGAAAGGTTAAATAAATAACAACAAATAAGGAGAAGCGAACGATGAAATAAAAAACAATAAATAAGGAGAAGAGAAAGGTTAAATAAATAACAACAAATATGGAGAAGCGAAAGATGAAATAAATAACAATAAATAAGGAAAAGCAAAAGATGAAATAAATAACAATAAATAAGGAAAAGCAAAAGATGAAATAAATAACAATAAATAAGGAGAAGCGAAAGATTAAATAAATAACAATAAATAAGGAGAAGAGAAAACATGAACTAAAAAACACAAGAGGAAAAGCGAAATACGAAATAAATATTCACAAGAGAAGAAGCGAGAGATGAAAAAAATCACAATAAATAAGTTGTTTATAGAAAAGTAATCCAAAGTGTATCTCCTCCTCCATCACCTAGGAGTAACAAGCTGATCACTCCACCGCTGACAGTCTCTTGTTGGGATGCACGAGATAACAGCTGATTTGCATAAGTTCTCAGTCCTGGGTCATTTTTCATCCGTGCAGTGACAACCCGCTCCGCCAACTAACAGCACACATACACACACGCAAATACTCTCTCTCTCTCTCTATATATATATATATATATATATATACATACACACACACACACATACAATACCTAAATATAATTAGGTAAATACATACAAGGTCACAGTGGCCAAGCGCGCTGGGTCATTGTATTCAAGTCGCTTGGCTTTGGTAGCCTGGGTTTAATCTCGGCTACCTGCCATTGAGGTTTGTCAAAAACTTTTTGGGCTGTGGAGATAAGGCATGGATGCACCACCGCTGGGTTCCACCTGGTTCCTTACCCACATCCTACCCCTTTTGGGGGTATATAGGCTCTCTTGTGGCAGCCAGAGTCAATCTGTTGACTACTTAGGATAAGTTAAGTTAAGGAATTGTGTATTTCCAGCCTCATTGCCTTCCGGCTTGAAATATACCGATTGATATTGCTATTATTATTATTATTATTATTATTATTATTATTATATTATTATTACTCCCTACTCCCTTAATGTGAAGGATTTCAGTCAAGTGCTGGAGGGCAAGCCATTCTATTTTCCCACGAAGTCAATTCATGTTGCTTTAGTTAATTTGCATACGTGTTCAGACAAGTGGCAAGGTACAGAAATCTACGGACAATAATCTGAATCACATTTATGATATACTGGCGAATTATTTGGATAATCCGGTTGATTCACAAAAATTATACAATTGGGATTCACTATGTTTTGTTATTATTATTATTATTATTATTATTATTTGTCGTTTTATTTTTTGGTAGACGCCGTTATTCCCGTGAAGGGGTGGCCATCAACATTAGGCGTTTGTCACGAATTGTTATGTCAAGTTGCCCGGGCTTGACATCTACCAATAACATTTTGACAGAGCGTGTTTGACCTGCTGACCCTTTGATCAGCAGCAACGCTCTACTGACTACTGTATGTCACAGCTTGTGATATAAATACAAGATTCGAACCTCATTATTTTATTCTTATCATTTGGAGATGTTCTGGTAATCATGACCAGAAGTTCACACGGTCAAATATTAGGAGTTTAAAGAAGGTATGAACATTGTAATTCAAGTGTCAATGGTCATGATCATATCGATGTTTACGGCTCCAACTTCCTTGTAGCCTGAAACTCGCAAGTGGTCGGACCAGCTGCCAGACCAGATTTGTCCCAAAACATTGTCAGAGAATGGGCTCTTTGTAAATTCGGCTCGGCACAGATACAGCCAAGCTCGCCATTGTATGCTAAAATGTTCACCTACGAGTACACTACTACTTCCAATATTTTTCGAGCAATTTTTACGGGCAATTATACGGTCTGGAAGCTTCAAAAATTACACTTTATCAGAATTCAGCCGCCTAACATAATCTACCTTCAGTTTAGTTTGCCGATACCAGTGCGAAAAAGTCCCGAAATAATACGAGGAAAAACTTGCTCATGGATAATTGACGGAAAAAGCGCTCGTGTGACAGCGGCTTTAGATGTGAGCTGAGTGAGATTGAATGGGCTTGATTTGTATAGTATATTATTATTTACAAACCGTTAATGTTCTCGTTTGTCTTGACTATCTATATCAATTTATATTTGTTTTAGTGACTCTCTCTCTCTCTCTCTCTCTCTCTCTCTCTCTCTCTCTCTCTCTCTCTCTCTCTCTCTCTCTCTCTCTCTCTCTCTCATACATACGCACACACACACACACATTATATATATATATATTGCCTGACGCCGTGATCCCCGAGGGGGTGACCACGAACGAATTCTCAATCCCTAACCTCTTATAACTATATTCTCAATCACTAACCTCATATAACTAAATTCTCAATCCCTAACCTCTTATAACTAAATTCTCAATCCCTAACCTCATATAACTAAATTCTCAATCCCTAACCTCATATAACTAAATTCTCAATCCCTAACCTCTTATAACTAAATTCTCAATCCCTAACCTCTTATAACTAAATTCTCAATCCCTAACCTCTTATAACTAAATTCTCAATCCCTAACCTCTTATAACTAAATTCTCAATCCCTAACCTCTTATAACTAAATTTTCAATCCCTAACCTCTTATAACTAAATTCTCGGTGTATGAGGAGGAGGCGAGTAGGGGACTCTTCACGCTGCAGGAGGATGGTCGCACCAGAGGACACAGTAAGAAATTGTTCAAGAGGAGGTCAAGACTCAACGTCAGGAAGAACTTTTTTAGTAATAGAGTGGTGGAGAACTGGAATTACCTTCCTGAAGAAGTGATAAGTGTGAACAGTGCGTTAAAATTTGAAAAAGCATTAGATATAGTTTGGGGTGACCAAGAGCTAAAGTTTAATTATTTTAAAGCCAAAATTAAGAAATTAAGACACGTCCACCCAAGCCACACACCAAGTAATGAAATAAATGATGAGCCGGGTCTCATAGGCTGAACAGCCTCCTACCCGGGTATCTTCTGTGAGTATGTGTGAGTATCTGTGAATGACTATATTCTTAACTAAATTCTCAATCGCTAACCCCTTATAACTAAATTCTCAATCCCTAACCTCTTATAACTAAATTATCAATCACTAACTTCTTATAACTAAAATGTGGCTAGAGCAAATGGGCTGTAATTTTCCACACCGTTCTACTGCTTGACTCCCTATACTATAAGTATATTATAAGTATTAACCCAATCTCTCCAGACTTTCTCGAGATATAAGAGATTATAGAGGTCAAAATTATGGCCAATTATATTTAACATACCAAACTATAGTTAGGAATAGGTGGAGCAGGAATTGAAAGTGGAAAGGAGAAGGGAGACCAATAAACAAAGCATGAACTAGGAATAGAAGAAGAAGAAGAAGAAGAAGAAGAAGAAGAAGAAGAAGAAGAAGAAGAAGAAAAAGAAAGAAGAAGAAGAAAAAAAAGAAGAAGAAGAAGAAGAAAGAAGGAGGAGGAGAAGAAAAAGAAGAAGACGAAGAAGAAAAATAAAGAAGAAAAAAAAAAGAAGAAGAAAGAAGAAGAAAAATAAAAATAAATAGAAAAAGAAAGGGAAAAGAAGAATCTAAAATAAAAAAGAAGGACGAGAACGAGAAGACGAAGAATAAGAAGATCACCCGCCTTTACCCGCCCCCCCCCCCCCCCCCCCCCACCCCCCCACCCCCCCCCCCCCCCCAACCCCCCCAGGACATCTTATAGAGTGAACGTTGGTTGGTTCTGTCACTTCCACCACACCTTGATGGCCGCATTTACTTGCTCATTTATTTATCTTTTCATTATCTGTATCTAGTTTCCTCCCTAGACTTCCATTCAGCTTATACAAAAACATCCCCTCTACCCCCCTTCCGAGATATTTTTGTACATTTTTCGGTGGAAAAATGTCCAGGCCAAAGGCCAGCTCCTCCTACAATTTTTAAACCTCGCTATCGCTCGCCAGGAAAAAAAATCAACACCTAAATGTAACGAAAGGTCCTAATATTGACAAAGAAATGTGGTGAAAGGCCTTACAATCGCCAAACTAATAGGATAAACGTCTTAAAATGTCAAAGCTAATGGGGCTAAACATGAGGTAGAAGGGGGTCTAGAAAAACGACATATCTCCCCTTAACATTATCCGCATGTACTCAATCAAGTCGACCCTTGTCCATACATCATCATCCCTTCTCCCTCATGCTTAGCCCCATTAGTGTTGAGATAATAAGACGTTCGTTCCACTATTTTTGCGATATTTAGACCTTTCACCCTATTTCTTTGCCAATGTTAAGACCTTTCGTGCCACTTAGGTGTCGATTTTTTTCCTGGCGAGCGATAGCAAGCCCCAAATCTCGGCTGGGACATTTTTCTACCGAAAAATGAACAAAACTTACCTCGAAGGGGGGTCTTGGGGGTGATGTTTAAGCTTGATGGAGCTCTAGCGAGGAATAAAAAGCAAAAAAAAATATATATATATAAATGAAATAAATAAATTGACCGATAAATACGCCCCCTTCCCCCAAAATAAAAAAATAAATAAATAAAAATAAAATAAATATAAAATAAAATAATATTAATACAGTACATATTGTTTCAGTCACCTCTTTAGGTAACTGCATTAACCTTTTCAGAGATAAACGACAGCATGCTCTTCTTTGGTCTGGCAGTTTCTTAATTCAAGATTGATAAGAATAAGACCAATTAAAATAAACCAGCCTCAGTCTAGCCACCCAAAAATATAATAGTCCCGAAATGTTCCCTGCCGATTGAAAGCTCCTGGAAAAGACGCTTCGTTTGACTCGATTTATTGCGAGGGTCATCTCCTTTCCCGGCCACCTGATGCAAGGCGGGAGAGAACGCAGCGCATCCTCACCCTTCCGCGGTCCGTAGGTGACTGGCTGGATTATGTGGTCACTTGCTATTCAGCTCACGTTCACTGGCTGCCTGGGGGAGAAGATGCGCCCGCCTACTCGCGAATCCAGCCAATCACGTGAGACCATCCGGGAGGACAAGATTTAGACGGTTTTAAGGTTTGCGTTTGAAGATATAGGTGGAGCTTGGATATTATATCCCCCTAGAAGTGTCACAAGGAGGCTAAAGGATTTCTAGTGAAGACTTGGAGCAAGAACGAGAGGGAACGACTGGCGAGAGTGGGGAAAGCAGAGAGAGGGACGAGCGGAGAATGTGAGCGAAGGGGTCGAGCTGGGGTCAGGCTAGTGGTGGGGATGGTCTGGTGTGCAAGAGTTAAAAGTTGCTATCCTAGAGTCCAGTCCCCGTATCTCTTCTTATCCCTTCCGTTTTAAGCTCAGTCCAACTTATCCAGTCGCTAAGGAAGGAAGTTGATGGGGAAATAAAGCAAGAGGGGGGCTAGGAAAATCGTCTGCGGGTGGGTCTGGCCAGGTAACTGTCCCGTAATCAGGGACCTTTTGGCCCCCACCTGCCCAGTGATGACCTCATTCCTGGGCACGTGGAAGAGGAGGCAGTCGGCGGCAGATGCGTGGGAGCCGCGCTGTGGTGCACACGCGTATACCCCACCACCCATGTGCACTTCATCGCTCGCCCTCTCGTTTGGTAGTGATCATTTAGTGCATAGTTAGCTTCTGCAAGTGATCTCGTGCACAACTAACCAGTGTACAGTCGTCCCGTGTACAATTATCCAGTGAAAATCGATTGTAGCGTATAGCAATCTAGTGGGAATCTACCGTGTAGATTGATACCGTACGCATACAGCAACAATATTCCTCTCTAATTCGTGTGCAAATTGTCCCCATTCTGCGAAAGTGCCAAACAATACAAACCCCATGTGCAAAACTGTTACCTGGCCAATGCCTACATCCAGTGTCTTCCGTGCCAACTCAAGGATTATCCCTTCGCGAACCTGAGGATAAACCTTAATCCTCCACAAGTATCCAAACCAGTGAAAAGTCGCCTGAATTATATTTGGGTAGAGTGAGACGCTTGAAGGAATTATATCTGAATTTAGTGAGACATTGTGCCAATCTGGATGAAGTGATACCTTGCATGAATTATACCTGCATTCTATCTTGCTTCGATGGAACGTTGACTGAATCTACAGGGTGTTAAGGTGACCTTGCACGAATCCTCTCTACAGACAGTGAGAGGTCTCAAGAATTCTACGTGGATTTATTGATAAGTTGCAAGAATCCTATTGAAAGTCGATGAGACGTTATGCCTTGATAAATTGAAAAGTTCACTAAATGAATCCTATCAAAATTCATAAAAAACAAACATACGATAATTGGACTATGCAGAAAGCCTACTGGACCATACAGGCAAATCCCTCTCACAACCTCATCCACATGATTACTCTTAATTAACCAAACTTGATAAGTGAGACATTGCGCCGTTTTGGATGCCATCGCTTAACAAGTGGTGACTGCAGTGCCCCAGTGCCAATAATGCCACACGAGCGCCAGTGATGCCCCAGTGATGGACTCCTTTAACCAGGATAGTGGAATGGTCGTCACTCCGGTGGTCATGTACAATAATAGTATGGTGTGCCAAGCGGAGTCAAACAGTAGTAGAGAAGTGGTGGTGGTGGGGGGAAGTAGAGGCGATATGGGCATAGATAGAGGAGATATAACTGGTGGTACTAGATCCCCAGATGCCCAGGATTACCCCAATAATCCTTCCCCAACTAGAACTGCTACCCCGAATTTGCCTCCCTCTCCCCCTGTTAGAACTCCCCAGAATTACCACCCAACTGCTAACCCAAATATCCTTGCTTCGTCCACCCCTCCTGCTCCCAAGAACTATTCCACTGCTACTAATACTTATGCCCCAAAAGCTGCAACTGCTACCATGAGTGTCACGATTTCCCCTGTCTACAGCTCATCACAAGCCAGTACAAACTTCGTCGCTTCTTCCAAATCAAATCCCAACTTCAGTATCACTTCCAAGTCTACTCCAAACATCCCTACCTCCCCCAGAACCAGCCACAGCTTCCCCAGTTCCCCCAGATCTACCCCAAATCTTCCATCCAATTCCCCCAGAACCACTCCTAGCTTCCCTACATCCCCCAGGTCAACTCCTAACTTCCCCAGATCCCCCAGAGGTACCCTAATGTACCCTACTTCCCCCAGAGACACCCCAACCTTCCCCGGCTCCCCCAGATCAACTCCAAACTTCCCTACCTCCCCCAGATCAACTCCAAACTTCCCTACCTCCCCCAGATCAACACCTAACTTCCCCAGCTCCCCTAGATCTACCCCAAATTTCCCCACGTCTCCCCGGGCCATCCCAACTTATCCTTCCTCTCCCCGACTAACACCTACCTTCTCCCCATCCTCCTCCTCCCCCAGCATTGCCACCTCCTCTTGTGAACGCCACGGTATTCCCCAGTTCCCCTTCAGCAGTGAGCATCAGCATCAACAACACCACCATCATCAACAACAACAACAACATCTACAGGAACAACAACACCATCACCACCACCAACAAGTCTCCCATCACCACCAATCGACAGAAACTCCTTTGTACACTAAGGTAAATAAACATTATATGTACCGTATTGTCAGGATTCGAGCCCAGCCTGGCAGAATATGGTAACACAATGCTATAGTCTCAATATAAGTGTTATTGGCGTCGTGCTATCTCACACAGCCAAGATTTGAACACAGAACTTAACGTTTTGAGATAGGCATTGATACCACTAAGCCCCACAGTATAGACTGTATTTTTCTTAGATGGCGATAGATTGTAATTTTTCCATCTTAAATACTCAGCTATTACAACGACTTTATAGCAATTTATTTTGAAAATTTGGCATTAATATGATGCAGAAACAATAGTGTCACATTATTACATTAACTATTGGAAAATCAGCTACTAAGGGATTGACTTTTCTGCCGGGTGAAAGAAATATACAAAATAGAATGTATGGATGTACACACCTACATTTGAGTGATAAATAGATACAGTACATCCGTGTTGTGGGTGAACCCTTTGAGTACCAGCGACGTGTGTTATATTTTATTCTAGCTATATTTAAACGATATTATGCAGCTTGGGAAGGATCTATGGTAGGTAAAAGGGTGGATTGAGATAGTTTGAAGCCCTATTACTGCTAGAGGTCCTTCCTAAGCTGAATTAAATCGTCTAATAGTTGCCAGAATATGATGAAAAGGACGTCCCCGGTACTGTATGGGTTAAGATTAACTTCACACACTAGGATAACTTGGGTCAAAATAATACAATCTAAGATTGTACAGTTATGTTGGTCAGATAGAATAAATACTAGATTTTGGATAGCTTTCTAAATCAGCATTGAAATTCCTAGAACGGTATCATAAAAAAAAATCAGCGCCGTTTTATGATTGTAAGGATGAGTTGATGACTTATCTTACATACAAAAATAGACGATCAAGCTTGAAATTACACCCCCTTGACCCCCTTTCAAGATAAATTTGTACATTTTTCGGTAGAAAAATGTTCCGGCCGAAGGCCGGTTCCTCTTAAATTACAGGCTCGCTATCGCTCGCCAGGAAAAAATCGACACCTAAATGGCACGAAAGGTCTTAAAAGTGACATAAATGGGGTGAAAGTTCTTAAAATCGCCAAACTAATGGGGCGAACGTCTTAAAATCTAAAAAACAATGGGGCTAAACATGAGGGAGAAAGGGGTAAAGAAAAAAAATCCCTCAAGTGGAAATCTGCCCTTTAATTCACTTCACGACTACTACTATACTCTACAAGAATATACTAGCTATATTTAGACGATTGTATGCAGCTTAAATTAAGGAAGGATCTGTGGTAGTTAAAAGGCTTGATTAAGATAGTTTGAAGCTTCATTATTGCTAGAGAGATCCTTTCTAAACTTAAGGGGAGGTATCTAGTGTGTACCCTAGACCTCCATCAAGCTTAAATATTACACTCCCTTGACCCCCTTCAAGATAAATTTGTAAATTTTTCGGTAGAAAAATTTCCCGGCCGAAGGCCGTTTCCTCTTACATTACAGGCTCGCTATCGCTCGCCAGGAAAAAATCGACACCTAAATGGCACGAAATGTCTAAAAATTCACAGAAATGGGGCGAAAGTTCTTAAAATCGACAAACTAATGAGGCAAACGTCTTAAAATCTCAAAAGCAATGGAACTAAACATGAGGGAGAGAGAGGTCCGAAAAACAACCCTTCAAGTGGATATCTCCCCTTAATGCAATCGATTTGTAGTAGCTAGAATATAATAATAAGGATGTCGACGGTACAGAAGGGGTTAAGGGGAGGTTTTTAGTTTTGCTCCCTAGACCTCCATCAAACTTTAAAAAAAATACCCCCAAGACTCCCTTCGAGATCAATTCTTTGGTACAAACATATCCCGGCTGAAGGCTAGTTGCTCCTAAATTACAGGCTCGCTATCTTTCGCCAGGAAAAAAATCGTCACTTACACTGTAAATGGCACGAAAGACCTTAAAAATGATAGACATGGGGCGTACGGTCTTAAAACCGCCAAAGTAATGGGGCAAACGTCTTAAAATATCAAAACTAATAGAGCTAAACATGAGGGCGAAGGGAACCGAAAAAAAAACAATGATGTACTGTAGTGACAATACCTCCTTAAGGGGAGATCTCCACTGGAGGGATTTTTTGCTTGACCCCTTTCTCCCTCATGTTTAGCCCCATTGCTTTTGATATTATAAAACGTTCGCCCCATTAGTTTAGCGATTGTAAGAACTTTCACCCCATATTAAGACCTTTCGTGCAATTCAGGTGTCGCTTTTATCCTGGCGAGCGATAGCGAGCCTGTAATTTAAGAGGAACCGGCCTTTGGCCGGGACATTTTTCGGTAGAAAAATGTCCCGGCCGAAGGCCGGTTCCTCTTAAATTACAGGCTCGCTATCGCTCGCCAGGATAACATTGACACCTGAATTGCACGAAAGGTCTTAATATGGGGTGAAAGTTCTTAAAATCGCTAAACTAATGGGGCAAACGTTTTATAATATCAAAAGCAATGGGGCTAAACATGAGGGAGAAAGGGGTCAAGAAAAAAATCCCTCAAATGGCTATCTCCCCTTAAGAATCTACAAGAAGATAACTTTATAATCATGCATTGAAATCTCCATAAGAGTGACTACGGCGCCATTCCCGCTAAGCCACGTAATTAAAATTTAGTCTGTTTATTTTTAACCGGCGGTAAATTGCAATGACTCCAACTATATTATACAGGACTTGCGAAGATTTTGAAACGAAATACCTAACCAATTATGAAAACTTGATAGCAATAAGATGCAAAGATAATAATTTCATATTTTCCCACCCACTAAGTATAGATAAATCACCTGCTACGATATTGCATGATCCTATTGACATTCCCAAACCGATCTGTGGGGTAATATTAACGGAAAGTTACACGCCGGCATTATCCGGCAATTCTCGATCGACAGCTATATTTTTAGCAGCTATTTTTGCTTTGGTATAGACAACAGTATTTATTCCGTGGTTGAATTTGTCTGAAATTTTATTTGTTATAACCCTGGATTAAACTAGATGACAATACTCAACGTTGGAAGTACCTACAGGTATTCATTTTAACTCCGACAGATCCTTCTTAAACTAAATTATATTGGAAGCGTGAATTCCGAAGCTGCCTTTTCAAAATTACCGGGAAAAACCATGCTAGGCGTCGTCTACTTTTGATATCATGAACTTAAGGGGAGGTATTTAGTTTGTTCCCTAGACCTCCATCAAGCTAAAAATGACACCCCCTTGAGTCCCTTTCAAGATAAATTTGTAAATTTTTCGGTAGAAAAATGTCCCGGCCGAAGGCCGGTTCCTCTTAAATTACAGGCTCGCTATCGCTCGCCAGGATAAAATCGACACCTGAATTGCACGAAAGGTCTTAATATGGGGTGAAAGTTCTTAAAATCGCTAAACTAATGGGGCAAACGTTTTATAATATCAGAAGCAATGGGGCTAAACACGAGGGAGAAAGGGGTCAAGAAAAAAAATCTCTCAAGTGGAGATCTCCCCTTAATAAGCACCAGTTGAGGAGCAGCACGTTATTGACGACATTTCGCTGACATCTCCATAATAGGTGAATGACCTATGAAGCGCCAAGCGAAACCTTCTCTCAAATGGTGCTTACATTATTCTGTCAACTTGTCTGAGTGTATTAACCCCTTCACCACCATTACGTTATTTTCCGGTTACCACCAGACGATTTTTGTAGTATAATTATCTACCTCTACGACTCAAATGGGTAAATACGATCTCCATAAACCCTCTCAGTAATACAGGTCCTTCTTAAACTGCAGAACATCATCATAATCTAGCCAGAATCAAAGATAAACAGACGGCGTGGTGCTGAAAGGGTTAAGGGGCTAGTGGCTGTTGGTTTTGGGCTATTAATGCATGTATTCATATATTTTGGGCTATTAATTCATGTATTCATATATTTTGGGCTATTAATTCATGTATTCATATATTTTGGGCTATTAATTCATGTATTCATATATTTTGGGCTATTAATTCATGTATTCATATATTTTGGGCTATTAATTCATGTATTCATATATTTTGGGCTATTAATTCATGTATTCATATATTGTTTAGTTTCCTCGCTAGACCTCCATAAAGCTTAGAAAAATACCCCCTAGACCCCCTTCAAGATAAATTTGTACATTTTTCGATAGAAAAATGTCCCGGCCGTAGGCCGATTCCTCTAAGAATTACAGGTTCGCAATCACTCGCCAGGAAAAAATCGACACCTAAATTACACGAAAGGTCTTACAATTGACAACGAAATGGGGCGGAAGGTTTTAAAATCGACAAACTAATGGGCCGACCGTCTTAAAATCTCAAAACTAATGGGGCTAAACACGAGGGAGAAAGGGGTCCAGAAAAACAAGCAGTACCCCCTTAAGGGAGCCCATCTCGCTTTTTTTTCTCTTTCTCTCCCTCTCTTTTGGCTTGTATCCATTCGGTCCCATTCAGCCTACTGTTTTAAGACGTTTACCCCCATCCAGGTGTCAATATTTTCCTGGCGAGCTGTAGCGAGCCAGCATATATATATATTTTTGTTTTGACAGCAAGCTAAATTTGTACATTTTTCGATAGAAAAAAATTCTCCGGCGAAGCCGGATTTCTCTATACAATGCTGGCTTGCTATCGCTCGCCCGGAAGAAATCGACACCTGGATGGAGATAAACGTCTTAAAACAGTTGGCTGAATGGAGCCGAATGGATACAAGCCAGGGATAGAGAGAAAAGGAGAGAAAAATAAAAAGAAGCCGGTGACCCCCCCTAATCATTCTGCTGTCATGCCACCGCAGACATTCTTGCAGCGATCCGTGGGGTACAAGAGACAATTAAGCCTCACACAATGGATCATCAAACGAGCGCGCATGCGTTCCTGGTGCGTGGGAAAACCAAATTGTAAACACTCGCTAAAAAAATCGCCCTAACATTATGTACGGTCGAGGTTAATAAGTGTTGTCAAATATTTCACAAAGTTTCGGACACTGACTAATACTTTGAGGGATAATCACTTTTCCCAGTAACTATAAAGATACCAATAACACTTTTTGAGCGAAAACCACTGGAATTCATATCAACACTTACTACCCCCGATTGTACAGTCACGAGCATAAATATTGCGACCTCAACCAGATAACGTCAACTCCTTCATCACGAAAGGTATATACTAAGCTGAATATAATCGTCTGACGGTAGCTAGAATGAAATACAGGAATCATTGTGAGTTTGAATTAATTTGTTAGCAATATCTTTAGAGACGAATGGGCGGACATTATCTGGGAGGTGTCGCAGTATTTATGTTCATGACATTACTTGGGCTCGAAGGCAATGGACACGAAAAGATGAGAAGAATTGTGGAATGTCTCTTTTTTGTCTAGGAGATTTTTTTTTTTATGAGGGAGACAAAAGGCAAAACTGCCTGTGACGAGTGCCTCCCCCAGCGTTAAAAGAGTGACAGGGCCAAAATCAAGGAACGTTCGAGCCATTTATAGTATTTATTTGTTATTTGCATTCATTATTTAATATTTATCTTAACCTTTAACTGTCTTAATGGTGTAATGGTTTGAGTGTTTATGATCTGTATGTGGTAACCCAGGTTCGAATCCCGGTAGGATCATATGCTTTCATTCATTTCATCGGGAGGTGTTTGGTGTTGGGAGTTAAAATAATTAAGTAGATTATCCCATTCTTTCTTTTTCTGCCGTAGTTCGTCCTAACAGCTGTATTTAGAATTGGATGCAAAAAAAAGTTTCAAACATCAAATTTTATGAACACATACGAAGGTGAATGTTATAAAGGACATCGAACAATAACTGATTTACTAATTATCATTATTAATGCAACGAGACGGTCTTGAAGTATCGCAAATCGGGAACATTGAGATACTTTTTTGTCTTAAAGTAGAAAGGGTACCTATCTTCCACCTCAGCCTCTCCGTTCAATCCTTACTGTACAGCCGCGCTAATAAGTGATGTCTAGGCACCAAGTATGTTTTGATCAATGATTGGTATCAGCAATATCTAAGCTTCATTTCCTCATATCTAGTGAAATACTGTATATAAACATGTTCCTACACTTGCCCACCCTGACATACAGCACGGAGCAAGCCAAACGTAATGACAGCTGAGACATGAATTATTAGCGCGACTGTACCCTCTTCTTCAAAGCATTCTCTCTCTCTCTCTCTCTCTCTCTCTCTCAACATGTAATTTCTTCGCACCTACCCCCTCACTTACCACAGCCAGTCCATCAGATCTGGCAAAAATTGAAACATGCACGAATTCCAAACATTTTACTCCAATGCCACGACTTTTTTCTGGTCTTGGATATATATATATATATATATATATATATATATATATATATATATATATATACTGTATAATTATATATATATATATATTTATAAATTTTAATACTTTTCGCGTCATTTAGGTGTCGATTTTTTCGTGGCGAGCAATAGCGAGCCTGTAATTTAAGAGGAATCGGCCTTCGGCCGTGACATTTTTCTATTGTAAAATGTACAAATTTATCTTGTTGTCTTGGGGTGTTATTTATGTTCTCGCCAACTTACAGCGAATAAACTATAGGCATCGTATGCTTCTGAACTTAA
Organism: Paralithodes platypus; assembly: GCA_032716605.1. Lineage (NCBI taxonomy): Eukaryota > Metazoa > Arthropoda > Malacostraca > Decapoda > Lithodidae > Paralithodes > Paralithodes platypus. The sequence goes on along the minus strand of CM064577.1, from coordinate 16,866,911 downwards.
GCACCAGTTGAGGAGCAGCACGTTATTGACGACGTTTCGCTGACATCTTCATGGGTGAATGATCGACCTATGAAGCTAGAAGCGAAACCTTCTCGGTTAAGTGCTCCTCCTCAAATGGTGCTTAAATTAGTTTGTGTTATTTAGTTTTAGCTTGATGGAGGTCTAGGGAGGAAACTAAACAAATTATAAAAAGATATATAAATGAGTGTTTCCCTCTGACATAATAATTTGAGGTTATATCAGGTACGTCCAATAGACTAAATGTGTTAAATCAGTCATTCCCGGAGACCCTAGCCGAGGGCCACTCCGACAATACACTCTACGGACATCTAATGCACAGGTTGCGATCATGACACACAATACTTGTCAATTATATATATATATATATATATATATATATATATATACATACATACATACATACATACATTACATACATAGCCTACATATATAGGCTATATATATTGTATATGCTATGCAGATTTTTCTCTCCATAACTTGTTCCATATTTGGAACAGGGTACAGTTAAGGCGATTGTAAGCCTCTATTATATTACTAACAACTGTCCCCTACTAACATCTCGTAATCCTGCCACGGACATTTGTCCCAGGGCAGTCTTCCCTTTCCATTTTCCCTTGCCCACTCTAAAGTACTGTTTGGACACTTGACCATCATTGTTTTGTAGGGCAAGCAGCCTTGAGGGGTAGCTGGATCTGTTGTTGCTTTATTTCCTTTGTACTCCTTTGAACTCCTTTGTAAGTTAGGGATCTACGGTACCACAACGATCAACCATGCTTCAAAGCCCCGTGCTAAGAGACAAACCCAGAAATCACTCAACTAAACACTCTAATGCGAGAATGGAATACAAATAGAATAGAAAAAAATAGAAGTGAGAAAAAAAAAGAGTATATATTTTTTCCTAGCCTCTCATCCCCAATAATCTGAGAAGTAACATTGTCCGTCCGTTCGGTAATCCCCCTTTGAGTAGCGTCCGCCAAACATCTCGAGTGCTTTGACATTATACACGCAAATGTCCTCGTATGGAAATGAAGCGCTTTGTCGTGCGGGGGTCCAGTCACACTAATGTTTTTTTGTGGAGCTTTTTTTTTGTTACGTCTCTGGTCTATAAGTTGCTGAATTTAGGATTTATTTATTGGTTGACATATTTATACTATTTATAATATTTTTAGTGTCCTCCCTAGACCTCCATCAAGCTTAAAACAACATCCCCAAGATCCCCTTTCTACGGGTGGGGGGTGGGGGAGGGGGGAGTCTCTGGTCTAGAAGTGCTGAATTTCCGGTATCGTTTCTCGGAATCTCAGGTGTGAAAGCTTAACAATTCAATCTATAGTAGACATCGGTAAACTATTATAATCTAGACTTCGGTAAACTATTATTATCAAGACTTCGGTAAACTTCCTATGACTTAAATTGCTTCAAATTCCGTGTGTCCAGGCATTTTGGCTTGAACGTCCCTTGATTTTGGCCCTGTCACTCTTTCAACTCTGGGGGAGGCCCTCGCTACAGGCAGTTCTGCCTTTTGTCTCACTCTCTCACATAGAAAACAAACTATTGTAATCTAGTCTTTAGTCAATTATTATTATCTAGACTTCGGAAAACTATTATAATCTAGACTTCGGTAAACGTCGGTAAAAGAAGGCCCTCCAGCAACTAACAGGCTTCGAACTAGCTCACTTTAAAAATATTACTAGCACAAATATTTATAAGCTGCAAACAATCGTCTAAATATACAGTAGTTAGAATAAACTTAAGAAGACGTCACCAGTACAGAAGGGGTTAATGTGCATCCCACTCTAAATCGCTGATCGAAAGACGCCAATAAAAAAATAAAAAAAAATCTCCGCCAGTGTGACTCTGCCCTACGACACAAACCTGGCTATATGTAAATGACTGGTTTGGTCACTCGTATGGTAATGATCAAGCTCGGTCGGCCGTAATATGTAAATCGGATAACGGAGGTGGTACTACGACTGCCGGAGCGTGACGGAGCGCAGTTACACGTGTAGATTTACTTTCGGCAACTGTTTTATATTTTATTTTATTATTAGTTTATTTTATGTTCTTATTTATTTGTATTGTTAACTTCAAGGCGGCGAGACATGGCCATTTTTTCGGCGTTTTTACAAGCACATATCAGAGGAGCACAAAGGAAAGCAAGCAACAACAGACATATTATCTCTTACGAGGCTGCTTGTATCTTATCTGCCTAAGCTATTATATGAAAGAGAGAAAGGGGAGCTTATAAAGGGCATGATTTATATTTTCCATGCAGAATAATCTAAGGTCCAAATAAGAATCTTCGACACTAATTAAATATAAATCGCTGACATAACCCCCCCAAAGCATCGGATATGCTATTGTTATAAAGCTAATATTACTGTTGTTGCTTGCTTTCCTCTGTGCTCCTCTGATATTGGGGCCGATTTGTTTTGATATGAGCGACTGGACTGAAGGTGCTCTGCCATCGGTGACTGAAACCTTTACAAAACACTGAATCGCACTATGGCAACATTTTGGGATACTTTTATTTGGTACCGGAAACTATACTTTAGGTCGATTATGCTAGGCAGCCGACTTTGAAATCGAAATATAAGCAGTGTATTATAGCATGTATTATAAACACTTAAGACTATAGGTTTTTGTGCATACGTCCTTCTTAAGGGGAGATATCCACTTGAGAGATTTTTTTCTTGACTCCTTTCTCCCTCATGTTTAGCCCATTGTTTTTCTAATTTTAAGACGTTCGCCCCATTATTTTGACGATTTTAAGAACTTTCGACCCATTTCTGTCAATTTTAAGACCTTTCGTGCCATGTAGGCGTCGATTTTATCCTGGCGAGCGATAGCGAGCCTGTAATATAAGAGGAACCGGCTTTCAGCCGGGACATTTTTCTACCGAAAAATTTACAAATTTATCTTGAAAGGAGGTCTAGGGGGAGTAATTTTAAGCTTGATGGAAGTCTAGGGAATCAACTAAAAACCTCCCCTTAAGCTGAATATAGCTGCCAGAATATAATGAAAAGGGCGTCACCGGCACTGAATGGTTTATTAATAACAGTGATGGACCCGGGCAAGAGTATTTTTGTCTTCAGTTAATGGTAAATTGTTGCTATGTTACTATCTTGGTTACTCAGCTATTACGTGTATTTTATAGCGAAATGTGTTGTTAATTATGTGAACTTGGCATACATACGACGTAGAGACATAGTAGATTCATATTGTTCCATTAAGGGAGCCCACCTCGCTTGTTTTCTCTTTCTCTCCCTCTCTCTTTGGCTTGTATCCATTCGGCCCCATTCAGCCTACTGTTTTAAGACGCTTACCCCCATCCAGGTGTCAATATTTTCCTGACGAGCGGTAGCGAGCCAGCATATATATAGTTTTGTTTTGACCGCAAGCTAAATTTGTACATTTTTCTATAGAAAAATGTCTCCGGCGAAGCCGAATTTCTCCATACAATGCTGGCTCGCTATCGCTTGCCAGGAAGAAATTGACACCTGGATGGGGATAAACGTCTTACAACAGTTGGCTGAATGGGGCTGAATGGGGAAAATGGATACAAGCCAGGGAAAGAGAGAAAAGGAGAGCAAGATAAAAAATATAGTCGGTGACCCCCATAAGGGGAGGCTGACCTTTACACCCCCAATTCACCCTGTATAAGAGATTTTTTTTCTGGCATTATACCATTTTAATAACAATGGAAATGCTAAGACTCGCTGAAAAATTCATCACTCTATGTGCGCGCGCACGCAAATTTCATCGCATTATATGTAAAAATTATTATGTTCTCTCCACCAACCAACTCTACTCCTAAAATCGATTAATGAAATTAACAGACACATGTGGCAGTCCAGGGATTCGAACCCAGGATGCTCACACCGAAAATCAACACACTATGCACTGCACCACGAAGACAGTTAAAGAATACTGCACAAGCCTACGATTTATTATGCAGTTTCGAATCTTGCATACCAATCTTAGCATGTACAATATCCCAACTGCACTATCGGAGGCTATGCATAGGTGAAAGGAAATAGTAATTAATGGGGCACTTAACCTTAGGGAAGACCTCTCGATAAATTACTACTGAACCCGAATGAGTTATTATGTTCTCTCCACCAACCAACTCTACTCCTAAAATCGATTAATGAAATTAACAGACACATGTGGCAAATTTTCCGCAATTTTGTTATAGCGTATCCTACAATCATCACCTACAACTTAGCATGCTCGCTTTCCCATATTGAATAATTGAAGGTGCTGAAAAAAATATATAATATATATATATACGTTTGTGGCGCAATATTCAACATAAAATAGGTCGATTCAGGGAACATATCAGAGGAGCGGCCAGTTCGAGCACACCAAACAGGTGCCATATAGTCCCATATATAGTGTGTAGAAGGGGAACGAAGCAGAGCAATATACATTTTAGTACTTTCAATTTGAAGTTACCAATATATGATTTCTGGAAATCGCAGATGAAAGAAAAAAGGTATATTGTCTCAATTTGTTTGCGAGAAATGGTGTCGATACTCCTAAATTAGCGTTTTCCACAATGTAGTTGTTAGAGAAAACGATAGTAGCCATATATTTTTATGGTATACTATAATATTATAGGCCAATGGGTTGTGCAAATGGGTGAATGATTATACTGTATATATAATTATATATTATATTGGGGTGTTAAGGGGGGGTGTTAGGGATGTCATATGCGTGTTTATGCCCTCATGATATTCTCTATTGTTGAAAGAAGCATTTTAGACAAAAATACAAAACAAATTTTTTTTTGGGGGGCTGGGGGGGTCAAATTTGATTGGGTGGGTGGTTGGGGTTGGGGGGGGGGTTTGGTATGCGATATGGGTGTTTTTGCCCTCCTATGTTAAAAGAAGCAGAAAAAAGGTATATTGTCTCAATTTGTTTGCGAGAAATGGTGTAGATAGGCCTACTCCTAAAATCGCGTTTTCTACAATGTAGTTGTTAGAGAAAACGATAGTAGCCAGAGATTTTTATGGTATACTGTAATATTATAGGCCTATGGTTTGTGCAAATGGGTGAATTCTTATATATACATGTATTATATTGGGGTGTTAGGGATGTCATATGGGTGTTTATGCCCTCATGTGATATTCTTTATTGTTGAAAGAAGCATTTTAGACAAAAATACAAAACAAACAAATTTTGGACTGGGTGGGGTTAGGTATTCGATATGGGTGTTTTTGTCCTATGTTATTCTCCTATGTTAAAAGAAGCATTTTAGACAAAACAAAACAAATCGTGAAACTTTGGCTTCGGGGTCAAATGAATGGCATAACTGCCTGTGACTTGTGCCTCCCACAGAGTTGAAAAAGTGACAGAGCCAAAAGTATCGAGAAATCAGTTAAGAGATTCGTTATACTATCAGCTGAAATAATATTGACTATAGCCATCAAGCAATCAAATCGGACAAAAACTTGTAAATAGGTACTTCGTGTAGGCTTCCCCATTTGCTTCTCTCTCTCTCTCTTTTGTTTTTGTTTTGTTTTTCCAGCATATCAACGTATCATTCCCCAAGTCCTCACTGCATAACTTGAAACGCTTGGGTAATCTTTTCTTTCTCCTGACCGCTTCTCTGTTTCTTTGGTTTGGGGTTTGGTATTTTATTTCGACTTTCTTGTACCTTTCGCTTCTATTTCGTTGTCGTCGTGGAATGTTTACTGGCCCCCCCCCCCCCCCCCCACCCACTCACACTCACACTCACACTCACACTCACTCTCAGTCTCTCTCTCTGTTTACAATTTTACAGTTTTCTTACTACCCCTCAATATGGATAACTATTCACGTCAAATGTCTTACCGTACGTACATAGCTTCTTAAACAAAAATCTGTTCTTTATTTATTTAACATCGGTAAATAAAATAAAAAACGTTAACTGCATCACCTATTATCTCACTTTATAATGTGTTTACGTTTTACCCTACGGATTTTGCCCTTCCCATATTGTATCATTACATATTTCACATACCGAATATGAATATAATAAATATCCTAACTAACCCTCACTCCATCATAGCCTACCTATAAACTCATAAACTCGTCTATTAATATAAACAATATCATACAATTTGTCTACCATACTGAAAACGGGTAATTGCACTTCTACATGCAAGTTAAGGGGGGTCACCGACTTTTTATTTTTTTCTCCTTTTCTCGCTTTCCCTGGCTTGTATCCATTCGGCCATTCAGCCTACTGTTTTAAGATGTTTACCCCCATCCAGGTGTCAATACTTTTCTGGCGAGCGGAAGCGATCCAGCATAATTATATACAGTATATTTTTGTTTTGACAGCAAGCTAAATTTGTACATTTTTCGATAGAAACATTTCTCCGGCGAAGCCGGATTTCTCCATACAATGCTGGTTCGCAATCGCTTGCCAGGAAGAAATCGACACCTGGATGGGGATAAACGTCTTAAAACAGTAGGCTGAATGGGGCCGAATGTATACAAGCCAGAGAAAGAGAGAAAAGGAGAGAAAGAGAAAAAAAAGCGAGGTGGGCTCCCTTAAGACCCTCTAGCTGTTTTCGTGAATCTGGGCGCAGAGGATTTAATGCAAGGGCCGGTCAAGAGGATGCAGGGGTAATTTGATACTAAGCTGGCCTGGCAAGCGGCTTATCATCGAGCGTTGCAGCTCCAGGAATGAGTCAATGCAAAGAGTAATTCATTGTTTATACATCAGATCAGAGGTTCAGTCACACAGATACATTTAAGTAACACCCCGTTCGCAACACTAATCATCCATTACAAACCCCAATGCACTTGAATAAACTAATGAAAGCATTTGGTCCTCCCGGGATTCGAACTCGGGACACCACACCCAGAACATAAGCATCTAAACCATTACACCACCAACACAGTTAAAGGTTGAATACACGATCACGATTAATATCCATTTTCTAATTTTTGGATCTATTAGTTTCATATGTAATTTGAATTAACGGCAATGATTTGTTAGTGACCCGATTAAGTTATCTGCAAAACGTTGTCAATAAAGTGCTGCTCCGCAGATGGTGTTTTCCATCCATGCAATAATATGTTCAATAATGAATCAATTCAATGTCTATAATTGTTCAAGAATCATATTTATACACCATTCCCAGCTATTTGAAATGCATAAAGAAAATAATGTATAGGGCTTAAGTCGATTAAGATAATCTATCTATCTATTGCCTGACGCCGTGATCCCCGAAGGGGTGGCCACGAACGAACCGCCCCCATGCACCTCTGTCCCCAGTCAGTCGACGCCCCTCCCCCCAACCAGCACCGCCTTCGTTCATGTACTTCCTCACTCCATCCTTCCACCTCTCATTTGGTCTACCTCTCCCTCTCTGTCCCTCCACCTCGCTCTCGTACACCCTCTTAGTCATTCTCTCGCTTTCCATACGTTCCATATGGCCGAACCATCTCAAGTTGTTCCTTTTCACACTTTCCAGCACATCTACCTCCACACCACACCTCCTTACTTCCTCATTAGTCTGTCTATCCCTCCATGTAACTCCGCACGCACTCCTTAAGTAATTCATAATATAGTGATCAATAATTTATCACTTACCTTTAGTAGCCATGGTGGTTTTGGAAGGTACTGGGCGCTTCGGTGAGGATCTGTGGAGGAGAGAGAGAGAGTATACCATTAACCCGTTGAGTACCAGCGAAGTGTGTAATATTTCATTCTACTGTAGCTATATTTAGACGATGTTGTGCAGCTTAGGAAGGATCTGCGGTAGTTAAAAGGGTTGGTCGAGTAAATTTGAAGCCTTATTATTGCTAAAGGTCCTTCCTAATCTGAATAAACCCCTCTAATAGTTTCCAGAATATAATGACCAAGACGTCCCCGGTACTGTATGTGTGAGAGCGGTGTCACACAAGCTATGTTTACGTCAATTTTTACGACCAATTGTAGTCTGGCAGCTATTAAATCTCAGATATATCAGAATTGAACCACCTAACATAATCTACCTCTTACCTCACACTCCTTTCTATCATTACTTGGTGTTCATCTCTCCTTTTCTCTCTGCCTCTTCTCTCCTTGTCACCTTTCTTCTTCTTCCCCTTCTTCCTTCTTGTCCTCTCCCTATTCCTACAACACCCCTTCCTTTCATATTCTCCCCCCCCCCCTCCTCCCCTTTTCTTTTCCTTCCTCGCTACCTCCTCTTCCTTACCCACTACTCTCCTCCCCTCCCTCCTTTTCCCTCCTCGCCACTACTTCTTCCTCCCCCACTACTCTCCCCTCCCTCCTCCCCTTCCTCCTTTTCCTTCCTCGCTACCTCTTCATCCTTCCCCACTACTCTCTCCCCCCCCCCCCCTCCTCCTTTTCCTTTCTCCCCACCCTCCTCTTCCCCCCCCCCCCCCCCCCCCGCCCCCCATCCCCACACATACCCTCACGACTGCAGACAACACAACATCGCTGTTCGCATCCTAATGATTATAACTTCCCCGCCAGCTAGGTACCGGTACCTTCTATTTTCGGCGCCTATTGCTCTTCATGTTCTTCTATGTTGGCACTATATAGTTCAGAAGGCTGTATAGCATTACCCAGAATAGTCATGTAATATACCATTAACCCCTTCTGTACCGGCGACGTCTTTTCAATTTTATACTTGCTATATTTAGACGATTTTGTGCAGTTTAAGGAGGATCCGTGGTAGCATGCAGGGTTAAGGGTTAAGTGAGATAGTTCGAAGCCTGTTCATTGCTGGAGGCCCTTCTTAAACTGAATAAAATCGTCTAATAATAGCCAAAATAGAGCTAAAAAGACGTCGCCGGTTCAGAAAGGGTTAAGGTAAAAAGCTATAGTGGAATGTATCGTCCATATCGCCTTTTTTGCTGCCATTTGTTTTACACAAACTAATGAAGGTAGGAAAAAAAAACATTCATTAATATTTAAGTCCATGCACCCAACGACGTCCTTATTTGATAGTGTAATGCAAGCAGTGATGATGGCAATACCCACGAACTCATTAGGTTACAATTTCACTTATTTTTTCCTCTATGTCCTTCCTATCCCAACCACAGAAGCTTTTTTTCCGTATTTGTTCGGGCAATTGTTCCCTGGCATCCTCAAAACCAAAGTTGTATCAGAAATCAGCCACCTAGCATAATCTACCTCTAGTTACTGATTCCAATGTGAAAGAGCCTCAAATTAATACGAAAAAACTTGTTAATCGAATATTGCCAGAAAAATCTCCCGTGTTACATCAGTACGAATAGAGACGTCAGAAGGACCGTAACTACCGAACGTTATATTAAGAATGCCAACACAATTGCTACAACTGCGGGAACCGACGTACGAGCCATTTCTTGCAGGTTTTATCATCATCTTACAACTATTACTAATGATATACACATGTAGATAACGCCACGCACATGAGAGGGGACCAGCACAGACACAAATGTAGAAACGTACATATGTGAATCTACAGTAGGATCAACATGTCATACAAATAAGGCAGCCTTTCGTGGTTGTCAGTATATATATATATATATATACAGTATATATATATATATATATATATATATATATATATATATATATTATACAGTATATATATTATATAATATAATATATATATATATATATATATATATATATATATATAATATATATATATATATACCGGTATATATATATACTGTATATCATTTAATGCTTATCATTACTTAATCTATACAGTATACCCACTTTCATTATCAATATTTGTTTTCTCCCATGCCTTTCATTATTATTATTTGTATAGTTAACTCTTTTCTCCCATGCCTTTCATTATTATTATTTGTATAGTTAACTCTTTTTCGTATATCTATATTTACTCCGTCTTTCATTAACCCTTGTGTAAAAATATGCAGTCGCATTCGAGTGTCATTCCACTGTCATCGGAAAAAAATCCACATGGATTTATTATCTGGTCAAGCTTTGTTTTTGCACACTCTCTCTCTCTCTCTCTCTCTCTCTCTCTCTCTCTCTCTCTCTCTCTCTTCTTCTTCGTCTTCTTCTTTGCTATCCTTTCTTTCCACTGTCCCTTACTCTCGGGTTAGCTATCTCTCCTAGACTCAAGTCCTGACCACCTCGCTGCGATCGTAAGATCTGTGTGGTCAGTGTATCTATGGAAATATGTGTTAATCTCTCTCTCTCTCTCTCTCTCTCTCTCTCTCTCTCTCTCTCTCTCTCTCTCTCTCTGGGACAAATAGAGAACGATGTTCTGTCGCTGAAACAGCTGATAATATCAAAACAAAACGAATTGCTCCTTCGGTCCTCTGTTTGGCAATGATACGCTTTGTTGCATGTTACTGAATGTAATATATTTACTGGAAGGATTCTTGTGTTTAAGAATATGAGTTTATGAATGTGCCGAGAGAGAGAGAGAGAGAGAGAGAGAGAGAGAGAGAGAGAGAGAGAGAGAGAGAGAGAGAGAGAGAGAGAGAGAGAGAGAGAGAGAGAGAGAGAGAGAGAGAGAGAGAGAGAGAGAGAGAGAGAGAGAGAGAGAGAGAGAGAGAGAGAGAGAGAGAATCATTTAAACGATATGGTGCACAATCGTAATTATCATATTTATTTCTACAAATCATATTTCTGTACGTATTCTGTGGCCCTCTCTGTTAATCAAGAGAGCTGTCTGCACGTCTGCCAGGCTGTCTGTGTGTCCAACTAGCGTGTGTGTGTGGGGGGGGGGGGGGGGGGATGGTGTTTGTTCTGTAAGTGTCTGCCTATTTGTGGATGTGTGTAGTACGTGAGTGTGTGTGTGTGTGTGTGTGTGTGTGTGTGTGTGTGTGTGTGTGTGTGTTCTCTAATTGTCTGCCTATTTATGGGTGTGTGTAGTGTGTGTTTGTGTGTGCGGTGTGTGTGTGTGTGTGTGTGTATGTGTGTGTGTGTATACAGGGTGTCCCAGGACGAAAGAACATAACTTTGGGAAAGGATAAAGCATTGTATTCTAAGCCTAAAATGTGCTATAACAAAAAGTCCAAATATCAACTGTTGAAAAGATATTGAAGGTTTTATGTAGTGTCCTCCTCCACATCTCTGTAATGGACTCTTCCATGTCAAATAGTTTCCAACTGGTCCAAAGTGAGCTAATATGTCTATAATCATTTTTAACTTACAGAATTATAATATCTTTATAACAACATGGTGAAATAATTGCAGGTAATTGGAGGTATGGTAGGCACTAGGACAGGTAGGCCAGCATTATAGGGAAATACATAGGAAATTACAATTTTCAACATGCAATATCTCATTACTGGTTAAGATTTGGAATATTTCGTATAGCCCATTTTAGGCTTAGAATGCCTTGTTTTATCATTTCCCAAAGTTATGCCGTTTCCTCCTGGGACACCATGTATAAATATATATAAGAAAGGAGATAATAACATTTAAAGGGGAATCCACGAAAACAAATGAATCAAGGACGAAGAGTAAAGCTACTGTCTGATAGAAGGTAAAACAGAGAAGCCCAAAAAATACATAACATATACACTTTATACAGTTAGAAAACAGGAAATGGCGAGGCACAAGCTGTCAATCATTTATAATCTAATATACTGTACGTAAGACACGGTACACTGCAGAAAACCGAGGACAAATACGGAAGAAATAGGGACAGCAATAGAACAGCATACAATGAGTAGAAAAATACGGAAGAAATAGGGACAGCAATAGAACAGAATACAATGAGTAGAAAAATACGGAAGAAATAGGGACAGCAAGAGAACAGCATACAATGAGTAGAAAAATACGGAAGAAATAGGGACAGCAAGAGAACAGCATACAATGAGTAGAAAAATACGGAAGAAATAGGGACAGCAAGAGAACAGAATACAAGGAGTAGAAAAATACAGAAAAAATAGAGACAGCAAGAGAACAGAATGCCAGGAGTAGTAAAATACAGAAGAGATAGGGACAGCAATAGAACAGCATACAATGAGTGGTACACTATGGTAAAATATTTCTAGCACCGTCTGTGAATACTGAATATCCCGGGTGACAAGGAGAAGGACAGAGAGAGGGAGGGGGGGAGGGGGGGGGGGGATGGTGTGGATAAGACGGGCACTGAATGGAATATTAAGAGACAGACATTTGGAAACCTAGGTAGAGCCCTGAATGCATGCTTGTCCGACGATTTGGGGGGGTGATATTTCGGTATATATATATATATATATATATATATATATACAGGTATATGTGTGTGTGTATGTGTATGTGTGTGTGTGTGTGTGTAAATATTATCGATGGATTTGACTGTGTAATATAAACCCTCTTCAATCTATTCTACCTCTCCCAAACCCCTTTCAATACCCCACCACCACCTCTACCTCCCACCACCACCACCACCCACAATCCCCCCTCCCCCCCCCCCCCCCCCCCCCCACCACCACCAACAACTCCCAGCCCCCAGCAATTGAATAGAGAGGCTAGCTAAGTGGGTAGGCTGACATATATGGAGGTAAATGAGGAGTTGTGGCGAGGTGTGATCGCTGAATGGCTCGGGCTGATATGGGTTAGGGTGAACAGGTGAAAGGGGGCAGGATTGATACGGGGAGGTGATCTGGTCGGGAGTAAGACTGATCAACAACTTGTGGCCACAACACTGATCTGGCAGCTTATGCAGTAGATGTGTCTATGAAATTTATCTCATGCAATCATATACCTTCAGCCTATTTGTCGATATCAATAACACAATCTCAAAAAGTTACCAAATGTTGCCAGCTTATACAGTAGTAGTGGATCAAAGCTATAGGAAAAAGACATGGTGTATTTCATCTCTTCGCGATCGATTAGGCTATATGTTAGCAATTTACGATCAGCAAATATATCCGGTCAAAATTCAGGTAAATTACATGTTCCTGATAATTTACATATAGTGGCAGGATGTTTATATAAGCTTAGAGTCCGTTCATTCTAGGTTGGGCAGAAATCGTAACCTTTAACCTCTCATAACTAAAAAAGGACTAGAGTAATCGAGCTAATATTTCTACCAAATAGGAAGACTTGTCTAGGGAATATGTGTATAAATTGACAGCTCATTTGCTCTAGCCCTTTTTGAGTTACAGAGGTTAGAGGTTACGATTTCTGCCCAACCTAAAATGAACAGACTATAGTATAAAATTACTCAGACACAAGTTGCCGTGAATAAATGTTGAAAAAAAATGCCCGTGTGACTAGATCCTTGGGTGATTTGGAGATGTGTGTGGCAGAACAGGTTGTCTGATCTGGTGAGGGGTGAAAAGGTGAGGTGAAATGATGTGGCATGGACTTTGGAGAGGAGAATAGCTATAGAATTAGGTGAAAAGGTGCCCAGGGAGTAGAAGTCACTATAAAGTTAACAAATACCTAGGGTGAAAGTTGAAATTAAGGGGGTAGTGTTTATTTTTTAGAATACAGGGTATATATTTATGAATATATATAGTGTTTTTAGTTTCCTCGCTAGACCTCCATCAAGCTTTAAAAAAACATAGACCCTCCTTCAAGATAAATTTGTACATTTTTAGGTCGAAGGCCGGTTCCTCATAAAAATACAGGGTCGCTATCGCTCGCCAGGAAAATCTCGACACCTAAATGGCACGAAAGGTCTAACAATTGACAATGAAATGAGGCGAAAAGTTTAAAATCACTAAACTAAATGGGAGAACATCTTAAAATCTCAAAACTAATGAGGCTAAACATGAGGGAAAAAGGGGTCAGAAAAGCCAACCATCCCCCCTTAATTAAGGGGAGGCTGATCACTCATTTGACCCCGAAGCCAAAATTTCAAGATTTTTTTTTTTTTTTCTAAAATGCTTTTTTTAACATAGGAGAATAACATAGGAGGGCAAAAACACCCATATCGCATCCCTAACACCCCAATATAATAAATATATATATAATAATTCACCCACAGGCCCAACCCAGAGGCCTATAATATTATAGTATACCATAAAAATCTCTGGCTACTATCGTTTTCTCTAACAACTACTTTGTAGAAAACGCGATTTTAGGAGTATCTACACCATTTCTTGCGAACAAATTAAGACAATATACCTTTTTTCTTTCGTCTGCGATTTCCAGAAATCATATATTGGTAACTTCAAATTGAAACTACTAAAATGTATATTGCTCTGCTCCGTTCCCCTTCTACTCACTATATATGGGACTATATGGCACCTGTTTGGTGTGCTCAAACTGGCCGCTCCTCTGATATGTTCCCTGAATCAACCTATTTTATGTCGAATATTGGGCCACAAACATATTTTCAGCACCTTCAATTATTCAATATGGGAAAGCGAGCACGCTAAGTTGTAGGTGATGATTGTAGGATACGCCATAACAAAATTACGGGATATTTGAATTTTTTTGATGTTTTTAATATTTTTACATATAATGCGATGGAATTCGCGTGCGCGCGCACACATAGAGTGATGAATTTTTCAGCGAGTCTTAGCATTTCCATTGGTATTAAAATGGTATAATGCCAGAAACAAAATTTCTTATACAGGGTGAATTGGGGGTGTAAAGGTCAGCCTCCCCTATTATAGGTGCGATAGTTACATGAATACTTAGTTTGGTATCGTGGTGACTGCAGTTCTAAAAGTACGGTAGGTAGTACGGTTAGCCAAATAAGTCATGTCGCCGCTGGCATTACGTTTTGCTTGCTGTGTGCTGTATTAATGTCTGTCAGATGTTGAATAAGGTGTGTAAAGATAGGAACATGTTTGTATATCTTACTCGAAACGATGAATTAATGCTTAGATAATGCTGATACCAAATATTGATCGAAATATACTTAGTGCTGCGACATCACTTATTTGGGGAACTGTACAATAAAGCCAATATCTATAATAGCTAGGTAGAAACTAGAAATATACATGGCTGTGAAAGTCAGAGGAAGAAAAAGTTTAACACATTGTTAAAGGGAGATGGGTCGTTTTTCTGGACCCCTTCCTCCCTCATGTTTAAGACGTTTGGCGATTTTAAAACTTTACGTCCCATTTCTTTGTCAAATTTAAGACCTTTTGTGCCATTTATGTGTCGATTTTGTACATGTTTCGGTAGGAGAATGTCCTGGACGAAGGTCGGTTCTTCTTAAAAATTACAGGCTCGCTATCGCAACTATTAGACTGTTTTGTTCAGCATAGGAAGGACGTTTACCCATTCAAAGGCTACAGACTATTTCGATTAATCCTTTTAGCTACCATATGTCCTTCCTAAGCTTCATAAAATTGTCTAAATGAAGCTGAAATCCAATATAAATACGTTGCCGGTTAAGAAGATTGTCAACATTAAGGGGGCTGACCTGCTTTGATTCTCTCCTTTTCTCTCTTTCTCTGGCTTGTATCCATTCGACCTCATTCATCCTACTGGTTTAAAACGTTTGTACTCATCCAGGTGCTGATTTCTTCCTGGCGAGCGATAGTGAGGCTGTAATTGTCGAAGGAACCAAAAAACGACCCATGCTCCCTTAAAAAACTATGGCGACAAAACAAAATTGTCTTATCCACAGTTTGTCTCTAATCCTGAACAACAACAATTACAACAACACAAACCTGTTCGAGAAAAGGGGTAAGGAACCAAAGGGGTCAATGTGTGGGTGGGTGGGCATTACAGCTTACAAACGACCCGGGCTAATGACTACCTTAGGTGTAGGTTCTTCAGCCCACGATAATAGGGGGGTGTAGGGAGGGGGAGGGGCCGTAGAGAGGGGGAGGGGCTGTAGAGAGGGGAGGGGCTGTAGAGAGGGGGAGGGGGTGTAGGGAAGGCGGGGGGTGAAGGGAGGGGTAGGGGGTGTAGGGTGGGGAAGGGGGTGTAGGAAGGGGTAGGAGTGTAGGGAGGGGGAGGGGGGATGATGGTAATGGGGGAGATAATGAGTGTAGGGGGTGTAGCGGGGGTAGGGGGAGAAGTGATGGGTGAAAGAGAGAGGGAATTAAAATGCTAAATGGAGAGGGTATGGGTTGAGAAATGAGGGGAGGGGGTGAAAGACTGTGGGAATGGGTTTGGAGGGCTATAGTCCGTCCATTCTAGGGTGGCCAGAAATCCTAACCCCTAACCTCTCATAACTCAAGAAGGACTAGAGTAATCGAGGTAATATATCTACCAAATAGGAAGACTTGGACAGTAATAGTCATTAGTAGATGTACAATGTATAGAATAAACATCACCTAAAGAGAATGAAGATCACATGACCCTAACTAACTAAACAAAATGTACTGTTCGAAAGTGTTATGAAAGCAACTTAGAAAAATTAATTTAATGTTCAGAATATGAAGTGAATAATTACAATAAGTATGATTAGTACAGTACCTATAGTGAATATATACAAGAAATACATATACAGTATACACCAAGGAAGCAAAAATACATTTACAGTATACACCAAGGAAGCAAAAATACATATACAGTATACACCAAGGAAGCAAAAATACATATACAGTATACACCAAGGAAGCAAAAATACATATACAGTATACACCAAGGAAGCAAAAATACATATACAGTATACACCAAGGAAGCAAAAATACATATACAGTATACACCAAGGAAGCAAAAATACATATACAGTATACACCAAGGAAGCAAAAATACATATACAGTATACACCAAGGAAGCAAAAATACATATACAGTATACACCAAAGGAAGCAAAAATACATATACAGTATACACCAAGGAAGCAAAAATACATATACAGTATACACCAAGGAAGCAAAAATACATATACAGTATACACCAAGGAAGCAAAAATACATATACAGTATACACCAAGGAAGCAAAAATACATATACAGTATACACCAAGGAAGCAAAAATACATATACAGTATACACCAAGGAAGCAAAAATACATATACAGTATACACCAAGGAAGCAAAATACATATACAGTATACACCAAGGAAGCAAAAATACATATACAGTATACACCAAGGAAGCAAAAATACATATACAGTATACACCAAGGAAGCAAAAATACATATACAGTATACACCAAGGAAGCAAAAATACATATACAGTATACACCAAGGAAGCAAAAATACATATACAGTATACACCAAGGAAGCAAAAATACATATACAGTATACACCAAGGAAGCAAAAATACATATACAGTATACACCAAGGAAGCAAAAATACATATACAGTATACACCAAGGAAGCAAAAATACATATACAGTATACACCAAGGAAGCAAAAATACATATACAGTATACACCAAGGAAGCAAAAATACATATACAGTATACACCAAGGAAGCAAAAATACATATACAGTATACACCAAGGAAGCAAAAATACATATACAGTATACACCAAGGAAGCAAAAATACATATACAGTATACACCAAGGAAGCAAAATACATATACAGTATACACCAAGGAAGCAAAAATACATATACAGTATACACCAAGGAAGCAAAATACATATACAGTATACACCAAGGAAGCAAAAATACATATACAGTATACACCAAGGAAGCAAAAATACATATACAGTATACACCAAGGAAGCAAAAATACATATACAGTATACACCAAGGAAGCAAAAATACATATACAGTATACACCAAGGAAGCAAAATACATATACAGTATACACCAAGGAAGCAAAAATACATATACAGTATACACCAAGGAAGCAAAAATACATATACAGTATACACCAAGGAAGCAAAAATACATATACAGTATACACCAAGGAAGCAAAATACATATACAGTATACACCAAGGAAGCAAAATACATATACAGTATACACCAAGGAAGCAAAATACATATACAGTATTACACCAAGGAAGCAAAATACATATACAGTATACACCAAGGAAGCAAAAATACATATACAGTATACACCAAGGAAGCAAAAATACATATACAGTATACACCAAGGAAGCAAAAATACATATACAGTATACACCAAGGAAGCAAAATACATATACAGTATACACCAAGGAAGCAAAATACATATACAGTATACACCAAGGAAGCAAAAATACATTTACAGTATACACCAAGGAAGCAAAAATACATATACAGTATACACCAAGGAAGCAAAAATACATTTACAGTATACACCAAGGAAGCAAAAATACATATACATTATACACCAAGGAAGCAAAAATACATTTACAGTATACACCAAGGAAGCAAAAATACATATACAGTATACACCAAGGAAGCAAAAATACATTTACAGTATACACCAAGGAAGCAAAAATAAAGAATAGTAGATCGAGAAAGCAATCGTAATGGGAACTGCACTGAGATTAATAATGACTCCGACAACCTTGCTGAGAAATCGTGAATATTCCAGCGATAAGCATATCAATTAACCCTTTGAGGATAATGCCGCGTTTTGACTGTTTATTCTGGCTATCACTAGACGATTAGGAAGCTTAGATTAGACGATTAGACAGCTTAGGAAGAATCTGTGAGAATGAAAAGGGCAAAGACGGTCTCAATTATCCCTCTGACTTCCATATACCCTTCTTAATCTTAATAATTGTCTAATGATAGTCAGAATAAACTTCCAAAACGCGGCATGATCCTCAAAGGGTTCATTCTATAAATATTACTAGTACAAATAAACTGCATCATTATTGTGGTAATAAGTAACACCCCGTTCTTAAGGGGAGATTTCCACTTGAGGGATTTTTTTCTTGACTCCTTTCTCCCTCATGTTTAGCCCCATTGTTTTTTCTAATTTTAAGACGTTTGCCCCATTATTTTGACGATTTTAAGAACTTTCAACCAATTTATGTCAATTTTTAGACCTTTCGTGCCATTTAGGTGTCGATTTTATCCTGGCGAGCGATAGCGAGCCTGTAATTTAAGAGAAACCGGCTTTCAGCCGGGACATTTTTCTACCGAAAAATGTACAAATTTATCTTGAAAGGGGGCCTAGAGGGTGA